>JAUCMX010000014.1:12166465-12643965 GCA_033459395.1 Hemibagrus guttatus | reverse complement strand
TCTTTAATGAATAAAACATGGTCATTTTTTTTGGGAAAATGCTTAATAAAATACTCAGGGATGTGCAACTACAAGAAAAGAATCAACTTGAGGGTGTTAACAGTATCTCTGCTTCATCACACCATTTCAGCAGCATCCTTTGAGTGTAATCAATGCTGATTTTATATTCTTGATGGCTAGAGCTAAATGGTTACAGCTATTAAACATCCTAAGGATGAAAGGTTACCTGTCACCTGTCCTCATTCCTTTTTGCCCATCATGTCATTGTTAAATAAAAACGCTTAGCACTCCAGAGCACTTAGATCCTGTTGCTGATCGCATGATGATTGAGAGTGTGTGTGTGTGTGTGTGTGTGTGTGTGTGTCCATTAATACGCTATGTGCACATGTGGTTTTTATTTGAACTTCTAGATTTTCCCTCCAGTGTCATATCTAAAGTTATTTAGTCTTAAAAATAAAGCCAGATATACCTCAGCACCATTATTCTTAACTCAGATTGTGTTGTTTCTGACTCAGAAGTTAAGGCTCTAGGTTACTTATCAGAGTGTTAGGGGTTCCAGCCACAGCACTACCAAGCTGGCAATGTTGGTGTCCATGAGCACTCTATCATGGCTTACCCTGTGCTCTAACTCACTGGGATATATAATGAATGAAGAAATAACTGATGCAGAAATAACTGTTCACACCCGCTTTAATAGAAGTGACAACAAGAGCTAATTTGTTTAGGCATTGCTATAAATGTGAAATGTATGCTGTGTCATTCTTTAATAAATGTAAAGAAAAATATTTGGTGCATATTGTTGTGGCATAAGAGGAATAAATATCATTGGACATGCTGTTATAGTGTCTCACACTACACCATTATTAATTATTTACCTATTACAGCACATCCCCAAGTGATTTATTGTTAACATTTTTTGTATAGAAACCATAAATATCATTATTCATTCATTTTCAGTAAGTGCTTTATCCTGGTCAAGGTCATGTGGTTATTCAGAGCCTATCTTATGCTTCTGATCGTAGGAGGTTATGATGAATCTGTCGATTTGTAATCTTCGCCATCAACATGACAACATGACCATATAAAACTACACAATTAGAAAGATCTCAGTGTAGGAGTGAAGATGTAAAAGGAGAACAATGCCATTATCTCAGGAGCACACATTGCGAATGTTTGGATTGTGGAATGTTTGTTCAGAAGTTTGGATCTGAAAGCTATGATACGATTTGGTCCCAGTGCTCTCACTTTGGACTCCATGCTGCAGGAACATGATTGAGTTTTGTGATGTGAGAAATTGAGCTTGCTTTGTGTATTTGCAGAGGCGCTGCAGTGTTTAGTGTGGAGGAATCCCGTCGGACTGTCTCCATGCAGATGACCAGTGATGGCCACGACGGCCGATCCCTCAGAAGAGTAAAAAGACACACGTTACACTACTATGTTTTTTTTTTTTTTTACATGCTTTTGTGAATACTCTTATTATATTGTAAAAGCATGCTCCTGCGTTGATTGCAGATCAGTTGATGAAGTGGTGAGCGAGCACATTTTTAACCCCCTGGAGAGGATCATTCTGACCTTCTTCCTGGCATCTATTATTATTATGACCGTTCTTGGTAACCTGCTGGTGATGGTGGCTCTGTCGAGGGACAGGCAGCTGAGGTGAGGGCACTTCCTTTACACTGATTTGTTGCCTGTCAAATCATTACAAGTGCTTCCATTAAAACAGGATAATCATAGTAGAGCTAAACTCTACAAGTGCAATTGTTACTGAGTAAAATATCATTATTATTATTATATCAACATTAAAATCTTAGTCATCTTATTGCTAATACATTGAAATGAAATAATTACACTTGCATTTATTTATTTATGCCAGAAGATAATCAGACAACAAATTACCCATTGTCAACTCCCACATGGCTAATGGTTTTAGTTAAAGTTAATTCACCTGATAGCAATCTTGACAACCTGGTTTACATAATATGCAAAACAAATAGTCTGATGTTAGCTAACTTACTAGTGTTTGGCTTATATTACTGAATATACACCTAGCTTAAACTTACCTAGTTTGTCAGCTCCTTTCTGGTGTCTGAAGTTTGCTTCTTAATTTTGATGACTGATTTAGCTAGCAAGGAACCTGCATGATTTAATTGTCTTTGTGGAGTTGTTCAGTGTCTCAAAGAGACTGGATGTTGAGGCTTATGACTCTATGTGACAGAAAAACTAAGCATATGTCCATTTTTAAGCTGAATGTTAGGAATATAGGACACACTGATAGCTGAATTAATTGACGTGTCCCTTTTCCTAAATGTTAGGAAGAAGAAAACCAACTACTTCATCGTCTCCCTGGCATTCGCAGACCTCCTGGTGGCTCTTTTAGTAATGCCATTTGCAGCGATAGAGCTCACCACAGGCCACTGGAGTTACGGAGACACGTTCTGCCTGGTGCGCACCTCGCTGGATGTGCTGCTCACCACAGCCTCCATACTGCACCTGTGCTGCATTGCCCTGGACAGGTACGTGCATCAGACAGACTAATGAGGTCTTATTAACTACCTCTGAAAGCTGAAACTAAGATTTGCCCATCTACTTCGAAAAATCATTGTGGGCTTAATTACACGGCACTTCCTGTTTATTACACAGCTGCCTTGTTAGCCATCTGAGCTGCATGGTCTTTTTCTAACCATGGGCCTTTTTATCATAATGATAGAGAGCCCTCGTTAGAGCAGGTCATTGAAAATCAATGCTGATAACCCACACAATGGTGCAAGGCTGATACAGCTGTGTTTATTAATCACTTACATCTGATTGGTGCTATGTGACACAAGTACGTATGAATGCACTTCAGGTTCAGTGTCACTCTCTCTTTGCTCTTTTTATCAGCGTATTTTCAATAAACGTGTAGCTTGTAATCTAGCATTCACATCACTGATTAGAATTTTGTCTGGAAATGTGCTATTACTCATTTTTTTCTTACAAGTCTCCTGCTGCATGGTAATTAGGAACAATATAAGGGTTCTGTAGGACTGTTGCTGATTTGAAAAAGAAAGAAAAAATAAACATACGTAAAATACATAAATGGTGTATTTTATGATTAAATCCTTTCAAAGTATGTGACGCTCAGATAAGAGCTCCTTCAGACCAATCAGTCTTGAAGCAAAAATACACTTATATAACTTTAAATTGATAATCTGTTGTTAAAAATATTGAAACTTTGATCACATCTATCAACCAGGTTAAACAGTTAGCATTTTACAATAATAGACAACAGCTCACACACTGACCAGGCATAACATTATGACCATCTGCCTAATATTGTGTTGGTCCCCCTTTTGCTGCCAAAAACAGCCCAGTGTATTCTGACACCTTTCTATCAGAACCAGCATTAACTTCTTCAGCAATTTGAGCAACAGTAGCTCGTCTGTTGAATCGGACCACACAGCCTTCGCTCCCTACCTGCATCAGTGAGCCTTGGCCGCCCATGACCCTGTCGCCAGTTCACCACTGTTCCGTCCTTGGACCACTTTTGATAGATACTGACCACTGCAGACTGGGAACACCCCACAAGAGCTGCAGTTTTGCAGATGCTCTGATCCAGTCGTCAAAGTCTTCATTAAAATAAAACAAAGTCTTCATTAAAACCCTGTTCTGTAAATTATTTTGCGAATTAATACTCTAGGTTCATTTCCTATGAGCTGACTTTAAATCACTAATACTACATCATGTTTCATACTGGAAAGTAAAGTTTTAGTTATCACTAACTAGAAGCTAACAACACTACACAAGCTTTCAGCATGAAAATATGTGTCCCATATTCTAAAGTCGAGATCATCTTATTGGTAGCAAATTAGGCCAGAACATGTTGCATATGAGCATATATACCTCAAAAATGGGACATGTTACATTAGTGTCCTCAGAATTCTAGAAATATCCTATATCCTATAGGCCTTGCATTAATAATGTGGGTAATTCAGATCATCAAATCATGATGAATGCTTTGCATAACAAGGGCATTTCATTTTTTTTTTTATAAATATTTCAGAGCTAACAATGCATTCATTAGTCATTTTCTCAAAACAGGTTCCTGATAGAGGTGTTTATATGTGTTTATTAATGAATTACCATGTATAATGCTGCTCCACATCACTACTATAGAACAACACGATAACACGTCTGTCATTACTACAGAGTTTCACTTTATTGCTTTAACTTATAGCTACAAACATCATTTTAAACATCATCATTTAAACATATCATAATTTTATCATTCTCTTTATATACCTAGAGCAATGTTTTAGCTCATTTATCAGTTCTTAGCCTACTCGAATCTGTGTAAAACCCCACTGTCTGTGTTTTATTAATGCATAATCTCAAATGATTTCCTCTTCAATAGTGTTTTAATGACATTGTAGGACCTGCATAGTGCATTATTGGCCCATTAGAGCAGCACTTAAGCTTGAACCGCAGACAGCACTAATACCCACTGAGCACTTGATTAAATCTTTTCATTTTAGGACAATATTAGTTGTTAGCATTTTATATTTGATTACAAAATAGAAATATTATAATATGTACACATAAAAAAAACTATAATTTAAAATGTTTTTTTATTATTTAAGTAAAATTTAAATGAACTAAATGTATATATAAATATACATAAATGTATATTACATTTATTTCATTTAAATTAAGCAATTAGAATGTAGCTTCAACATTCAAATGATATGCATCACTCAAGAATGTTGTTTGCATGTATTTTTACTACATAGATGTGAGTTTAAACAATAAAATGAAATGAAATTGATATGAGACTGCTGTACTGTGTAACAGTATTACGCATGCTATTTTTTCACTTTTTTGTTATTAAAAAATTTATTTACAAAATAATTAAAAGTATATATGTTCATGGAGAATATTTGTTACTCATTGCTACATTACAGCGTTCTTCTTTCGTAGGTTATTGTGCTTTCTTTCTGTCTTTCTTTCTTTAGACCTTGACTGGCTGAATATAATCAATACTATGTTGACCCTGTGGTTGGAATATGTGGTAGAATATTTTGTGGAAGCACCAGGTCAAGCAATTTATTGTGCAACACAGAGTTTGTCATATTTGTAGTCCCCTGCTGCTGATGAGATGAATTTTGCCTGAAATGAAAACATTGACAAGTCTTTCAATTGCATTGAAGGCTGTGAGTTCCCTTATCAAGAAAAAGGGTGAGACTGTAAAGCCCAGTTCTGGTAAGGTCTGGGATGAACAAATATAAACAGATGATTAAAACAAAGAAAAAAATTCAATTGCATAGTATTATTGACGCAAAGATGACATTTAGGGTGTAGCATTCATTCATTCATTGTCTACCGCTTATCCGATCTACCCTCGGGTCACGGGGAGCCTGTGCCTATCTCAGGCGTCATAGGGCATCAAGGCAGGATACACCCTGGATGGAGTGCCAACCCATTGCAGGGCACACACACACACACAATGGACAATTTAGAGATGCCAGTCAACCTACAATGCATGTCTTTGGACCGGGGGAGGAAACCGGAGTACTCGGAGGAAACCCCCAAGGCACGGGGAGAACATGCAAACTCCACACACACACACACGGCGGAGGTGGGAATCAAACCCCCCAACCCTGGAGGTGTGAGGCAAACGTGCTAACCACTAAGCCACCGCTCCCCCTCCCAGGGTGTAACATAATTGACATAATTATTAATGCCCTGAAATATTACTCACTGTCTCTTTAAATGTTTTCTTTAAAGTTTGAACACACCAGAAAAAAAAATCATTCCAAATAATATGACTGCATTGAAAATAACGCAACAAATAGCACATGGCCACACAAGCACAAAGACATTGCATGTCTTCATTGGTCTCCCTGGGGAGATGATGTGTATTTGTAGTGTTTAACATGCATTATATCGGTTTTTATTTATTATGATGATGCAATCCTGCATGGCTTTAGAGAGAACAGCTGTGGCTCTTGTACTGCACCTGGTCCACAAGGCATCAACACTTTCTCCGGCTCTCTTTTTCCACATTTCAAACACACACACACACACACATAGACTCATTTTCACACATGCACATTTTTGCACCCTTGCCTCCGACTTCGCAATTTTATTCATCCCACGATGCCATTCATTCTTCTCTCTCCACCCCGCAGAGTGATGACTCATGTTTTTTTTTTTTTGCCTCATGCCTGTCAGGAAAAAATGCTACAGTATGAAAAAATGATGTGATTCACAAGGTTGGGTGAAATCAATATGAAAAAGCGGTACAAGGTTTGGTTAATGGGTGTTCTGAGGGGGTTAGGCAAGGCAGCTGGTTAGTCAATGACGTCTATTAATCACACGCCGATATTCACTTATCTGTCTCATGTTTGGCAGGTACTATGCAATCTGCTGCCAGCCGCTGGTCTACAGGAACAAGATGACGCCTGTGAGGGTGTCTTTGATGCTTGGGGGGTGTTGGATTATCCCCTTGTTCATCTCCTTTCTCCCCATCATGCAGAACTGGAATGCCATTGGCATCGAGGACATTGTAAGTGGATAATCAAAGTCAGCGTGTGAGCGACACTGTTCATCAGATTAATTGACTGGGAGACACCCGAAATACTATTCTGCAAAAGCACCCTGCAAGTTTCCACAAAAACAGATATTTTTAGCATAACCTGCCAACAAAGAGAAGGATTTGGCTCATTTGGCTAATGTGCGGCTGCTGCGGGGCCGAGTTGAGCTTTACCGCTGCGACCCGAGTTTTACATACAACGTCTATGACAAGGGTCAATTAGAATGCACCTGGCTGGAGTCTTGCTGAGAGATAGGATCATTCAGTTTCCAATTTCTGAATGCGACCTAATGTGAAAATGATTAAAAAAAAAAAAGAACAACAGAAATCACTGTCACTGTACTGGTGATTCCCATGGAAAAGGGAAAAATCATGATCACTGATGTATCATACATATACGTTGTCCAGCTTGACATGATTGTACTGTTTTTTTCATACTCCAGATTGAGGAGAGGAAGCTGAGCCACGGCTCAAACAGGACGTCCTGCATATTCATGGTGAACCGACCATACGCCCTCGTCTGCTCAGCCGTGGCCTTCTACGTGCCTCTGGGCTTGATGGTCCTCGCCTACCAGCGCATCTATGTGACGGCTATGGAGCACGCTCGGCAGATCCGGGTGCTTCGGCGTGCCGGATCCACTCCCATATCCTCATACTACGGTCACGAACACCACGGCTCCAGCCGCATGAAGATCGAAACCAAGGCAGCCAAGACACTCGCAGTCATTATGGGCTGCTTCTGTCTATGCTGGGCTCCGTTTTTTGTCACTAACATAGTGGACCCCTTCATCCAGTACAGTGTACCATGGCAGATGTGGACCACATGGCTGTGGCTGGGATACATTAACTCGGGCTTGAATCCATTCCTCTATGCCTTTCTGAACCGGGCTTTTCGTAGAGCCTTCCTCCTGATCCTGTGCTGTGGGGACATGCGCTATGCCCGCCAGGGAAGCTTTAGCCCGAGCAGACCTTGCTCAGCATCTGTGAACGGAACATCCATTGCGCTCAGGTACAGTAATACCTTTCCTGAACACATTGTTCTACCTAAAATGACAGATTACCTGGTATATGAAAGCTTGATCTTTTATAGGTCTCCGAGGCCATCAAGTGCAGACTCTGTGTTTTGTTATGCATAGTAATCATTTCGTACTGAGGTTCATTTCAGTTTCGCCTATAGCGCTGTGAACCCATTGAATGTCCTTTTATCTCAGACTTCTTCCTCTGGCTTTCAATTTTTACCCACTGTGTCTGTAGTACATGTGTGATTACCATGGACAAGAATTTCTCCATGTTTCCCTGCACTGAGAAATGATAGAAAACCTGTTTACTCCAAACTCACTTATAATGAAAGGTAATGGAAGTGTAAGGCCTCCTTCACGCTTGGTGTCTCTGTAAAGAAAAACTGCTGGCTGCTGTGCATTTTGTGCTGATGTTAAAAAAAGAGAAGCTCAGGTGACCAGCGTCCTATAACCATATATGCGAATATATTCAAATTGTTACACTTGAACAATAATAGGGTTTTGATGAAACAGACATAGACTACAGATAAAGCAGATACAGGTTAGGAAGAAAAACACTGGGGTATTCTTTTAATTATAATTTCGAATATGTCAGTTTTCCCTTGTATCTATTCCAGTTTTATTATTTACTTTCAGAAATGATGGATGGCACATGCACACATTGTTAATTTTAGCTACACTATACGGCCAAATGTTTGTGAGTCATCACATCCATGTGTGCTTTTTCTAACAACAACCCATTCCAGATCTATTCCCCCTTTGCTGTTATAATAAGCTCCACTCTTTTGGGAAGGCTTTCCACTAGATTTTCCCATGTGGCTGTGATCATTTAGTAACAAGAGCTTTAGTGAGACCTTCATGGACATACCATAGAAATATTATCCATATAGTGCACCTAAGTGAGTAGGCTATTTTATTTCTACAATCTTTGGTGTGTTTTAGTATTTTAAAAAAAAAGTTGGCAAAGCGTTTTACTGAACTTTTCCCTAAATAGTGAACAAAACGCCATTTAACAACAGTAATTTGTGACAATGGTAATAAAAAAATTTGTAAGCTGGAGTAAGCCTACTTTAATTAGGTACTTTTTAAAATACTGTTCAAATTCAACGCTGCATTTTGCTTTTTTCTATACAGGCATGTGAGAAGATCACAAACAGCAGGCTCATACAATCAAACTAACAGTATATACAGTTTTTTTGTTAACAGTAGTGGTGTATACTGTCAGGCCCACCTGCTCGCCCACCCGTTTGTATGTGTGTGTGTGTGTGTGTGTGTTACTTTGCCCTGCACTGTTGTTTCGGTTTGTCTAGGTCAAAAGGTTTTAGCATGCAGATTGTCAGAGATGCTTCATTTCTGTTGAAGTAATTTGAATTTTGAATAGATGCAAATGCAGTATGGCAAAGGTCTGTTCAGGACACAGCAGTCATTTCTCAGAGGGAAAAAAAAATAAAGCATGAGATTATTGGCTTGAAATAAAGTAGGAGCCGCTTTAGAAGGGTGGTGCGAAGTCGACACGTTTTGTTTTTTTTTTTCTTAATTTTTACTTTTTACTTCGCTTGGCAGTGTCGTGTTGTTTTGTAGTCGTCTCTGTAGTGGCTTTGGAGGAGAGGATTTGGGCCACGTGCCATCCTGCTGGCTGTCGGTGGGCGTGACCGCGGCATGCTCGTTGCTATAAGACTTTATGTGCTGTGTGTAAAATTGTGCAGACTTTTAAACTGCTTATTTTCCCTTTAACTTGTGCATTTATTTTACTTCGCATGGGAATTTTCCCTTACAAACAAATGAATCTCCTGATTAACGATGTGACCTTTTCGTTCTGCTGTGATTACACAGATTACAGCAGCTGGGCCGCCCTTCTGTGATTTGAGTAGCTTTATGTGCCTTCAAAGCCGCTGCCTCTTTATGGTTTGTTTTTGGACAATTATTGGTTGTGTGTGCTTTTCCACATTTTATTTCTATGGCACCTTTTGCAGATTTTGAGCATCTAGGATGTCATTTCAATTACCGCAGAGGAGCATAGTAGTTGAAAAGTATTAAATGTTTGAAATATATTTTGCTGCATTTCTAAGGAATAAAAATAGTGTCAGAAAGCAGATATCATATAGTTAATTACTATAAAAGCTGACTAAGACTGCTGGTGATGGTTTTAGAGGGGCAATATTAATCTGTGTTTGTGTCATCGTTGTTATATGAGGTAGGTGTGAAATGACTGACTGTAGCCCGTCTGTTGCACTGTATAATCTCTCAGCTCCCGTTTAATGGAAAGAGCCCCCCACTGAGCAGACATTATTTGGGTGATGGTTTATTCTATGTGTAACAGAACAGGGTGAGTTACACAGTGTTTAAAATCCTACACATCTGATCCACTCACGACAGAACTACCGACCACATAAAAACACACACACACACACACAAACACACAAGTCGGTTGGTAGTGTGTGTGTTTGTGTGTGTGCGTGATTCTGGTGTATCAGGTGTGTTATTAATGATGGGATTTTAAACACTGTGCACACTTATTACAGTTTTTTTTTTTACACACACCTACCCTTGCACTTCATAGCTGAATATTTAACATCAGTCTTGTTCTGAATGTTTACTAACGCACGGATTAACTGAGCACTCCATGTAAAAATGAAATACACGCAATATCCCTTTAACCCAAATGCAGTCAATCAGCCTAGAAATGTTTCGTACTTAGTAAACATATGTTATAGCCTCCAGTTAAGCATCATGTAGCACTGCATGCCTGAATAATGTCACAGAAATAAAACAGCAATAGTGGCCATATCGAAGCTTTATATAATGATGTATGAATGTACTGTATATTGGTCTTTGCAAAAGACTTGGGCATCTCAAAAGCTTCTAGAAATAATTTAGACGATCATTTTTTTCAAAAGCTCTTTTTCTACACTATAAAAAGTCCCACTAGACTTTACAATAATTTAATGACAAGTGTCTAATCTGTAACTCAAAGCTTTAACCATGAGCCACTTCAACTAAATCTACCACTGAATTAGCCCACACTAAAAAATTGCACTGAAGCAACACAAGGCAGCTGAGCGAATTGTGGTGGCTCAGTCATTACAGCTTTGAGTCACACTTCAGAAGACTGAGTGGTCAAATCTCAGCACCTTCAAGCTGCCATGGTTGGATCCCTGAGGTGAAGCTTCAGCATATTCTACATCAGTTGTAAATTTTAAGCATCAGCCAAATGAGCATTGTACTGGATTATTTGATATATAATATATTATGGTACTTTACTGTAGATATGTTTTATGGTTACTTTACTGGCAACCCAGATAACTATAAAATTTAAATATTATTTCATTATTTTTTAAAACCCAACTGTGCTTAATAACTGTGCTTTATCCTGGTCAGGGTTGTGGTAGACCCAGAGCACATCTCTGTCTCACACACTTATTCACTCCTAGGAGCAATTTAGTATAGCCAGTTCACCTACTGACATGTTTTGGGAAGGCAATGAGAACACACACTGTTGCATAGCTCGCTACATAAACCTTGGGTTCTGGTATTCATGCGAATCCTTTGTCACATACCACCTACCTAAACATTGCTGCAATTCAAGTACAGCCCTTCATGGCAAAGATGTTCCCTAAAGGCAGTGGACTCTTTCAGCAGGATAATTCTTCCTGACACACTGTGGAAGTGTTCAGGAATGATTTGAGAGACATGACAAAAAGTTCAAGGTGTTGATTTGGCCTCCAAATTCCCCAGATCTCAATGTGACCAAGCATCTATGGGATGTGCGGGACAAAGCAGTCTGATCCATGGAGGCTCCACCTCACAACTTACAAGACTTAAAGCATCTGCAGATAACATCTTGATGCCAGATTCCACAGCACACCTTCAGAGGTCTTGTGGGGTCCACGCTTTCATGGCTCAGAGCTGATCTGGCAGCACAAGGGGAATTTACACAATATTAGGCAGATGGTTTTAATGTTATGTCTGATCAGTGAATGTGGCAGCAGTGCAGTCACATGGCAGCAGCACAGTACATAAAATCTTTCAGAGTCAGGTCAGTTAATGTTTATATCAAATATCAGATTGGGACAAAAAAATGTGATCTCAGTATCTCTGATCCATGGCATGTATGTTGGTGCCATATAGGGTGGTTTGAGTATTTCATAAGCTGCTGATCTCCATTCTCTGGAATAACGCTGTTTTCTCCCGGTCTTAAATATCTTCAGACACAGATCTTTTAATATTTACACTTGGTGCTATGTTAAGTGAGAGAGAAGAGAGCTGTGAGGACTCTCTGTCTCACTTGCTGAATTATAATTGTGGTGATTGGAGGTGCTGCAGAGGAGGTAGAGGGAAAAAAAATCACATTGTTCTTCCTAGTTTGGCCATCAACCCCACTGCTGCCAGGCTTCCAACACCCACCTGTAGTGTCAATCACAGTATTTTATATTCCTGACGAGAAAAATCTCTATCCTTTTCCTCCAAAGTCTCCTGAAGCTTGTCTTAACAAAGCAATGCCAGGACTTTACTCAGATGCCCCTTGATTGGTGGAAAATGGTGCACCATTAGCTTGGCAAAGGTTCACTTCTGCAAGAGAACTTTGGACGTGGGGGTAGTGTGAAAGCCTGATACAACCGGCATTACTGCTTAGTCTAAGCTGAAGCCTGTACATGCTGTTAATGCCAAGAATGATTTATGAAGAATCTGAGCCAAAAATTGTTTTCATGAGATTTTTTTTTCTTCAGCATGATATTAGACAGATTAACAAGCTGAGTAACACGAACAAACAAAATCAAAAGGTGAAAGATTTTAAAAAAGAAAGAAAAAAAAGAAAAGTCCGGTTTTTTTTTTTTCAAATAAAAAAGCCTTTTTTAATTTAAAACTTTTTTTCCCCATTAAATTTTCCGATTCACACCCACATCAGTTTCTGTTTCCCCTACCCAAAAAGGGAGGGTTGCGTATGATTTTGTATCGCTTAAAACATTGCCAAAGTTGTTTCACCAGTTATGTTCGTTGTCGAGAACACCGGAGCACCGAAAGCAGCTTATCCCTTAAGTTTATATCATATCTTTATACCGCAGTGCTGTTGAATTCTCAATTCTGATTGGTTAGAAAGTGTTCATTAATTTGCTAATCCTGGTCCTGGCTGCAATTCACAGGTTTGTACACTATACTTGAGTATTGAACATCCAAAAAATCATGTACATTAATATTAAGTTGGTCCCCCATTTGTTGCTATAACAACCTCCACTCATCGGGATTTCCAGTAGATGGCTCATTCAGCCACGAGACTGATCTGGGCCAAGAAAACCTGGGGAGCAGTCAGAGTTCCAATTCAATACTAATGTGTTTAATGGGCAATGGGATCAGGGCTCTGTGCAGGCCACTAGATTTCTTCCAGTCCAACCTTGGCACACCAGGTCTTTATAGATCTCATTTTGTGCACAAGGGCATTATAATGCTGGAACATGTTTGGGCCTCTTAGTTCTAGTGAGAAGAATTTTAATTCTACAGCATACAAAGACTTCTAGACAATGGTTTGCTTCCAACTTTGCAGCAGCGGTTTGGACCACACATGGGTCTGGTCAGGTGTCCTCAACCTTTTGGCCATATAGTTTATTAATACATAGGACTGTATAGATTACACTCCACCTAATCTAAGCCTATTGATAAACAGATTAAACAGATTGTTCTTTAACAAAGAAAACCATTGGTATGGTGCATAACCATTGATAAGTTGAAGTTTTTTGTAAGGAGTCATTGGTTTAACATTTCTAGGAGTTTCTAGTGTTCTCAGAAACATGAGACAAGTGGTGTAGTATTGAAATTTGTACAATTATTACTAAATTCAAGAGAGAAAAAAGAGGCTGGTGAAAGAACAACTGTTTTGCAGGCATTTTACAATGCTATATGTAACCATAAATGGATAAGAAGTGTTGTGTAATGTTCATTAATTAATAAAAAAAAATCAGTGTTGGCAGATAGCCCGGTATCCGTTTTAGCTGCTAAATTGAAAGTGATGACAGAAACTAAATTGATTCACGGATGTTCCACATCGCTGAATGTCACTATAATTGTATAAAATGTATGGAAGTTCTTCCATAAATAATACAAAAATGAATTGTGGCAAATTGCTGTGGTGTGAGAGAAATCTAGTGCTTCAGGATGTGCTGTTATAGGAAAATAATGTTTGGGGTGATGACAGTACCAGTAGCTCCGTTTCACTTATTATTTTCCTAGGACAGCACACCCCATCGTGTTTTATTCCTACTTAACATGTGGCATTTCACAACTCCTCAGCTTAAATAAATATAAGTGAATGAGCCATGAAGAGCAGGTAGGTCTGTGCACAACACTCATCAACTTCATGTATGGCACCTGAAACAAGGAACAGATCCAAAGAGTTTTATGACACTGTTTGAGATTAGGGATGTTGTTGTTAAGGCACGTCATAAAGATATCCTCTTGCGTTTCGTCTGGTTAATGGTTCATCTGTGGGAGGGTGGTGATGATCACACTGCACTTGTTTGGCAGCTGAACAGTCTTAAGTACAGTCCCTGAACAGGATGTGATCTGGAGCTTCCTTTTTACACACAATGTGTATCTATATATGATAGCAATAATACCTCAGTATATTTTTAGGATAATAATTCAGGAGTACAAGACACCTGGCTAAATTTTGTTTGTTCTCTGCTTTATTTTTCATTTATTAAAAAGCCACTGTATTTTTGGATCTTTTATTATATTATTACAAAACCGCAAATGTGTCCTTTTTATACAGGAAGAAAAGCATTACACTGTACTCTATACACTCCTTAAATGCTTGTATACAACCAGGGAAATGATAATGTAGTCAACAAGACAATTCATCTGCAATAATTCTAGCACCATTGAAATAGCAGAGAGTAATCAGTTGACTGAAAGACTAGAGAGAGAGAGATCTGCATGATGTTTATGATTAAAGTGCTTATTTATTTTCCATCTGAAGTGATCGTATTTATTCATTCATTCATTGAATGTCTACTGCTTATCCGATCTATACTCATCGGGCCTGTGCCATCAGGCGTCATTGGGCATCAAGGGAGGATACACCCTGGACGGAGTGCCAACCCATCGCAGGGCACACACACACACTCTCATTCACTCACACTATGGACAATTTAGAGATGCCAATCAACCTACAACGCATGTCTTTGGACCGGGGGAGGAAACCAGAGTACCCAGAGGAAACCCCTGAGGCACAGGGAGAACATGCAAACTCCACACACACACATGGCGGAGGCGGGAATCGAACCCCCAACCCTGGAGGTGTGAGGCAACCGTGCTAACCACTAAGCCACCGTGCGCCCCTACCCCTGTGATTTATTTGAAATTTTATTTCATTTTATTTTATTTAATTTATTAAATGCAAATTAAATCATAGCAGGGAAGAAATGTGAAAGGCTGTCCCAGGTTGCAACATACTGTATGTCATGGTTTGTTAGCAAAGTGCTGTGGTTATCTCTTCTTGCTGCAGCAAGTGTGAGTAAAAATGAAGTGAATTTACATCATGCATCAACAGTTAAGTAACAAAATTACTACATTAACCAGCAAAAAGGCTAAGATGTGAGCATGGATTAATTAGGCAAATGTAAAAGTAATAACGTATGCTGTTTCACTGTGTGAGGACCGTTAAATTATTTTGTTGTATTGATTTTGTTAACATTTATAACTCATTTTTTACAGCTGGCTTTAATCCACAGTTAGAGAAATATCAGGCTATTAAGACAGCTCTTTTGGGTGAACATTGGGAATTGATTCGCATACATGAGCAAGTTTATCTGCTTATTTTGTAGACGTAGGTAACGCTGCTACTCTTGCAGTGGAATTGAATCAAACACTGATCTGTTTAGTAGCGTTCATCTTTGATGTTGCTTTAATGAATCAAATAAAACGTTCATTTCCTTGTATGTCCATACAGTACCCGAGTGTCCTTTGCGGTCTTTTTTACGATTAGTTATTTGCTGAAATTTGCAATGTGTCCTCTTCTTTGTCTGGTTTTGTACAAACCTGAAGTTTTCTTCAACTTTTTAAGTTTATTGTCATGTGCATAAAGAGTGCTTTAAGCATTGATACACAATGAAATTCTTGTGCTACAGTTTTATACTTCTAACAAGACAGGCTGTAAAAAATCCTGAACTCTTAGGTAGTACAAAAAATCAGCAAACTGTACACTGACATAAGATTAGTAATGTGCTCTTAGTAAGAAAAATAATAGTAAACCTTGAAACCATGTATGCAGTCGAAATACAACATAGTGGGAGATACAGTGCACATACAGTACTCTTAATTATTAATGTATTTAAGCAAGTAAAAAATAAGAATATTTAATTAAACTTGGAATATAAGAGTATTTGGGGAGTTGGTTATTATTACTGGCGAGCAGACTTTCTGAAAAGAGCAGGAATTCCCATTACTACTATGTCTGTTGCTCAGCACACTGACATTGGGAGTGGGTTTAAACAGGAGCACAGGGTTAATGCATTCTGTCAATTTTACTGCACACTTTTACGAGCCTTCACTGCAACTTGATGCAGTTATTAGAGCTCAGATTGATCCCAGTCTCGGCTGTGTTTTAGCAACCTTCGACACAAACATTGTTCCACATCAGGAAGATACCCAGGCAATGCCAACTGCTTGATAAAGAAAGAAAAAACAGTAATCCACGTAGTGTATTTCAGCATTCTGATAAGAAGGGTGTTATAAATACGTGCACTCGGCTGTTCCTCTGTAAACTGTTTAACACCTGGCTTTGTGTGGAGTAATAATATCTGTTGGAATGATCGTGTCATGTGCTTTGGACCGATTTCGTGTTTCTTGGACATGTGCACGCGGTCTCGTCATAACACTATAAAAGGGCTTTATGTCAGCAGTATATCACAAGTGTTTCTAAAACAAGATATTTTCCAAATAAAAATCCTTTTCAAGGTTGGGAAAGGCCTGCACGTGAGTTCGGATTTATGATTTGGCAAACTGTGTTTTCTTTACTCGCCATCATGAACAGCTGGTTTGAATATTCACCTTTTATGGGTTAGGGATACTGATGTTTTAGATTTCATGTGTGCATTTATTTCATGTATTCATGTGTGCATAAGTGTAGGTGATATAAATCATGCTGTTGTAGGTAAATAAATTAATAATAAATAATAATAACTGTTCCTAGGGGGGCACGGTGGCTTAGTGGTTAGCACGTTTGCCTCAGACCTCCAGAGTTGGGGGTTCGATTCCCGCCTCTGCCATGTGTGTGGAGTTTGCATGTTCTCCCCGTGCCTCAGGGGTTTCCTCTGGGTACTCCGGTTTCCTCCCCTGGTCCAAAGACATGCATTGTAGGTTGATTGGCATCTCTAAATTGCCCGTTGTGTGTGCCCTGCGATGGGTTGGCACTCCGTTCAGGGTGTATCCTGCCTTAATGCCCAATGACGCCTGAGATAGGCACAGGCTCCCCATGACCCAAATAGAGACTGGATGAATAATTGTTCCTTTTACAATTTTTTTTTTAATTAAAGAAGCCTTTTAGCAGCTATAAACAGTCCATCCTTCACCAGCCTGCTGTTACAGAAAATAAATCAACACATCGGACCAATCAGATTCCAGAATTCAACAACAACCTCTGTTACAGCGTTTTTACTCAGAACAAAGCACATTTAAATATGTTGTTTTGTTAATGTATGCTCTATTGTCGAAATATCAAAAGCTATGATGAAATTTTGGCAAATATCACGATGTAAGACATGTATATATTGCCACATAAATTCCCTTACTACATTTGTTTTTGGATTAAAAAGGCCTGGATATAATGGATATAAAATGCGATTTCTAAGCAACTAAGATTGTTGTGGGTGGGAGGTGGGTGAGAGAGTGTGTGAAAGTAATGGCACGCTGTCCTGACTCTCTCAGCTGGTCTGGAACAATAGATAATGGATGAAGACTAATAGCTGTGATGTAAAATTAAATATTTAAATGAGCGTGTGTTATCTATGACGTACCACACTGGGTAGATCCCCACCTTATCAGCTCAATATGAATATAGTTCTACTAAGTATGAAGCTATAATTGCATGAAAATTTTATGGTCATCACATTGCTTTGTTTCAAGTCACTGAGAGTCTTTCCTCATGCTCGCCTGCTCTGATGAGAGCCGGACTGTGGGGAACCATGTAGAAATGAAAGCAGATCGCTGATCTCGGCTAGAACTGATCGCTTGAATGGTATCCTGCTTAATCCGTGGCTAAAGATGTCGTTTCCATTTTTGGCCAGAACTAGGACAGGTCTAATCTCTGGAGCCATAAATATCCTGCTTTTACCAGGTTAATGCCGTGTCAAATAAACTCTACCCGTAATAATATTTCATAGTGCTTTTGAGTGAATGCGTAATTTACGGGTTGTTTTGACAGCACATCTTTAGCATCTTTGGAAAACAAAAATTACAGTTTGACCAAATCAGACAGTAAATTGAGCTGTCTTGTTTAATTCCTGTCCTTTTTTTTGTTCTTGTGGTATTTTTTTTTTAGCTTGTCTATTTATTCAAACTGGCAGTATTATGGAAACTGTTGTCATAAAAACACATTTGGAAAAAGATTACATGTTCCATTCAAACATTTCACCCTTTAGGCCTTCTCTGCACAGACAGTGTAATGCCATTCAATTCCATTCGATTCACTTACATTTATAAAGCTCTTAACATTGGGTATTGTCACGAAACAGCTTTACTGGAACGTATATAAAATTCAATAAAAATTTTACATTTATTCTTAATGAGCAGTCCAGAGGTGGTTATGCCAAGGAAAAACTCCCTTTTAAGAAGAAACCTTGAAAAGAACCAGACTCAAAAGATAAGCCATTGTCATCTAGGTGATTACAAATAATTTCTCTTCTATAACAGTGTGCTATAGAGTCACTGTATCAAAATGTATCTTCTATAACCTTATATAACCTATCATATCAAATGTGATGGAGACTTGAAGAGAGAGTGTGAACTGTTCAGAGCATTCCCTGGAGGTCCAGCAGCAGGATCCCAAGCAGGGAAC
This sequence comes from Hemibagrus guttatus, assembly GCA_033459395.1. Taxonomy (NCBI): domain Eukaryota; kingdom Metazoa; phylum Chordata; class Actinopteri; order Siluriformes; family Bagridae; genus Hemibagrus; species Hemibagrus guttatus. The sequence continues at coordinate 12,625,331 of JAUCMX010000014.1, read as the reverse complement.
CAACACAACCACTGAGGGGTTAACTCTCAGTGCTGGTCCCAAGCCCGGATAAAATGGGAGGGTTGCATCAGGAAATGCATCCGGCGTAAAACCTGCGCCAAAAATCAAATATGCGGGTTGGATGATCCACAATGGCGGCCCTGAACAGGGAGCAGCCGAAGGACAACAACAACACATTGTGTGCAGAGTGCAAGCAGGGACTCCAGCAAGATGGCAGATTATAATAGACCAAAAGTTCACTCAGGAAGTGAAGCATGAGGCAGGAATATACCTTAACCGGTATACCAGACCATCAGCAGTCATCAAACACACACAAATTCACACCTAGGGGATAATATCAAGTCTTAAATATTTTCTAGACCATAGGAGGAAACCAGAGAACCCAGAGGAAACCTTTGGAGACACCGGGAAAACCTAGACTTTAACAAGTCAAGTTTGGATAATTATTTTAAAGTTTTGAAGATGAATTACATCAAAACGAATTAGAATTAATTTGGTTTATTTTCATTTTAAGATATTCAGATTTTGAGAAAATGATTTTAAATGCCATTGGTTTAAATATGCAGCGAATATCTAATATTTAACACAGCCAATTTTATTGCCGTAACAAATTCAAGAAAAGTTCTAATGATTTATTTGAGATACTGAAACATCATTTTGCTAAATCAGTGATGGAGATGGACTTTTATTCTGCTGTGCTGCATATCATTCTATAATATTTTAGGATAGATTTGTTAAAAAGAAGAGGAATTACATGTGTCCATTTTCCCCCTCTGATATCTGATGAGGCAGTATCGTCCTGATACTGATAGAGGATATTGGATCGGTATCGTGTAGGGAGGATCAGTATCAGGACAGGTTGATATCGCCTGTGCCACAAATCATCAACAGATCGATGCATTTTCTGCAAATTAATTATTGCAAAAGCATCCTGCTAAATAGTGCAGGCTTTCTCCAAATTTTACTTCCAGGCAGCCCTTTAATTATAAAACAACAACAACAACAAAAAAAAAAAAACAAGCCCAGCTACAGTACAGTTTTTATTTTATGAATGCAATCTGACTCAAATATTAGGCATTATACTAGTACAATGTGTACAACAATATCCCAGCTGTTGGAACTGGAGCCATTTGAGCTTTTTATTCCTGAACTTTATTCTGAAAGATTAAGCGAGATTTGTATTTAAACATTTTAATTCAAGTGAGCAGTCAAATCAGCTAACTGTAATATAATAGTGGGCTTTGAAATCACAGACCTGCTTTAGAGAATGATTGTGTGAATGAAACACATTGGAAATCAAATTTCCTAGACAAGGATCAATAATTTGTGAACTGTGTCCATCTATCTGTCAGCTAGAATATTATAGGATGGTGTCTGTGTTCATGGTGTTTGGATGCAAGAGAATATTACTGTCAGAAGTTTCAGGGATGATTGCTAGAAGATTTTGGTGAAACTAAGATTTGGGCGAACTGAAACGCAGGTCTGTTTTGTCACTACAATGACAATGGCTTATCTGTACATGTGCACAGCATGCACCACAAAATGAGCAAGTAACGTGGGAACTCTGTCTCAGAAACGGATCTCATATCCTCGGGGATTGGCTTCTATTTACCACAGATGTTCGGGATGTTTTTACACATTCAAACTATTTGGCCGTGCTCTGATTTGATCACCATATCAAACTGAGATTTGCAAAGATTTATTTGTGCTTGATACATGAGGCCCTGTATATTTTTTGGCCACCCATATCCCCTGGTTGTCTTTCAGCTGTGGACACCCCCAGGCCTTGCGTGCTCAGTGGGCTCACGAAAGGGTTCAGGCTGCCAGAAATATTTTTAGGCCTGATCTTGGTAGTTCATTGGTGAAAATGGCACCTTCAAGTTCAAGTCCTGGGCCTCGCATACATACAGTATCAGAGACCTAGACCTAATGACATCATTTTCATACATAGCAATGTGTGCTTTCTCTCTGTGGTGTGAAATAAATAGATGGCAATGGATTGTAAATATTCTTGCAAACATTGCAAGAGAGAATATGAAGAACATGTGTTCCTGCAACATCCAAGTCATGTGTGTGACAGTTTAGGAGAGAGAAACTGACATTTTAATGATGCATGTACTGTATAGTGTTATTTAAAGCTACGTTAGCTAGCCCTCTGTATAGCTAAGCAAACTGTGCAAGCAGTGCCTGCATTTTTATCTACTTATAAGCAGATATTTTGCACTAGACCTTATCAAACTCATATTAAGCTACGTCTTTGAGAATACTGATTCTCTATTGTTTGGTCAGGCACTGAATTTCAGAATAGGCTTGAAATTTGGCAGATGCTCTTACACAGAGGTATTTACCTCTCTGTCTGTCTGCCTGTCTGTCTCTCTCCCTCTCTCTTTAACACATCTGAGCAGTGGCATATTAGTGGTGTTGGGAATCAAACTCACAACCTTCTGACTGGTAGTCAGGCATTTTCATCACTGCCCCCTGTTTTTTGTTTCTTAGCTCAGTTTGTAGTGTTTAATGTTCAGTTTCGTCTAGTTTTGTTTTTCGTCTAGTTTTACATTTTGCTGGGGTGTAGTTACACATCTCACCACAATGCTGTCTTGTAGATATGGCTGACTTTTTAGATATGGCTGCTTTCAAATTTTGTGTGTTTACATTTAGATAAAGTGTATTTACATTTAGACATACATCAATACAATGTAAAACACTTGCGTCTAGGAAACATGCAAATAAATGATACGTCCCTGAAGATGGTGGACGTTAATCGATTGCTGGGCCATGGATTTAAGGACATAAGTTCACGGATTCTGTGAAGATAGTGACTGCTTTCCAATTAAGAGTAATCATTGTACCTGCACTAAATATTAACAATGCCTCTAGCATGAAATTTACAGACAATACTGACCTTTAGAAATGACCCTGAATTACCCTAAAGTGCTGTTTGTAATCTGTTGTGCAAGCAATTCAATTCCCTCAGTAAAATACATCAGGCCTAATTTTTTTTGCACTCTACATTGTGTGTGCCCTTTACGTGGTGCTATATGGAGCCCTCTCACCATAAAGCAGAACAGCATGAAGGTCAGAGTGGAGCGTGTCAACAGGAACAGTCATTATATTCATGCATGAGTGCCTTATTAGAGCTGGTAGAGTGCACACAGAGCACTCGCTGCTTACTCTTTACAGGTATATACAAGTTTACTAACCTTTTCAGTCTGAGTGCTGGTGTGATCAGGTTAGAAAGAACATTGCTAAATTTCAGAATGGCAGGAAAAAAACATTTTTTCTTTGTGCAGGAACAGAATTTACAATAAACTGTTGACCTTTGTCGGAGTTTCTTACATGTTATACCACATTGCTGAATGCTCAATTTTGAAGAAGTAGGCAAGAGTAAAGTTGCAAGTCACAGGTTTATTTTAAAGTGAATGGACATGTTTACATTTATGGAAGGTGGCAGGGCTTTGTAACAGTGGTGAAGCTGTGCCTTAATGTGTTGTGATACAGGAAAGTTTTCAGGACAGAGGAGAGCTTTGCCATTTCTGTGTAATAAATGAAGAAAAACAATATGTTGCGATGTGGACGAATAAATATAAATTGCAATCACTGGCAAAAAACACTTTGTGACATGCTGTTAAAGGAAAATAATCACTTCTTGGTGCTGACAGTAACGTTTTATAGACAAAAAAAACCCAAAAAACCTACAGAATGGCAATTAAAGACTTAAAATAAAGAATGGCAATAAAAGACTTTAAAAAATAACATGATAATTCTCTCAGATTGGACCTCGAAATGAGTGATTTAATGAAAGCAGATGCACTTGGAATATAAATGAGTTAAATTTGTAGATAACATCTATGCAGCAACGTGATGCTAATATTTGTGATACATATAAAGTAATACAACTATACTGTATGTTGTGGAAATGAATACATTTGTTTAAATGAATGTCCTTTTCCCATTCTATGATTGTTTCCAATCAGACACAAAAGTACAACTGTTTTTCTTTTTACCTCATACCTACTTTAATTTATACCTACCAAATTTAAGAGTATTTACAAACCCATTGCTTGGAATTGTACCAGAACATTCTGAAGAAATGAAACGGCAAAACAACAAGACGTTAGATTCTGTCTGAGCATCTCCAAAAATAAGCAACAGCAGCTGTGTTTAAGTGTAAAGCACATGTTGTTTACCATGAAAATGACCTATAGTGCAGATGAACGGTGTCTTTTGTGTCAGTAATATACAGACTAAAGCGACCGGCGTACACTAACTGCAGCTCTTAAGCTTAATGGCTTTAAAAGCATGGGGATGTTCTGATGTTGGCAGCTGGTTGGTTCTGGATCTCTGTCGGAGCCCTACCTGTGGGGAGGCTAATTGATCCGAGGCCACTCAGTAGTGAAGGATGTGGACTTAGCGGTGCATTCAAGTTCTGCTCTGAAGCAATTACGTGTCTCCAGCTTTTAAAGTTGCTTTTTTTAGTCGTTATTGCATATGGTGGACTCTTTTAATTTCAATCAATATCCTATTTGGCTTAAGTGAAGCGATAAATATACTCCACTGCAATCATTATTTAAGCCTAAACTGGATTCTAGCCTTATTTGAACTTTTAAATGGTTTTTTGTGTGCTTTTAGATATCTTTCTTTGCCTTATTATCACTATTCAACTTTTTTGTCCATTACAAAAATAATACAATTGAGGAAAGACATTAAAATAAGTAACAACCAACATAGAAGGTATATATATATATATATATATATATATATATATATATATATATATATATATATATATATATATATATTAATGTCTTTCCTCAATTGTATTATTTTTATAATATATTGTAATAATATTGTATTATTTTTATGTATATATATATATATATATATATATATATATATATATATATATATATATATATATACATAAAAATAATACAATATTATTACAATATATTATAAAAATAATACAATTGAGGAAAGACATTAATATATATATATATATATGTATATATATATATATATATATATATATATATATATATATAAAGCATAAATGATCCTTCTTTAAAAAAACAGAATTATGGATAGTTGCGTGTTAATGCGATTTAAAGAAAGATTCGTATTGCACCTAAAAATAGAGATTTTCTCACCGCTACATCCTACATCCACTTTTCATTTAGTAAGATTTTAACACAGTACATGCACTTTTCCCACCCCTGAGCATGTAGAGATGCTGTGTTCGAGGATGTTGGATAGTAATAATAGAACAAAGCTGTGAATCTGGATTGCTGCGATTAGCATTTCAAAGAGGACATAGATTTCATTTGAATTTGTGAATTTTAATTTTGTTATCTATTTAGACTTGTATACAAATGCAATTAATTTAGAATCTAATGTGGTGCAGGAAACGGAGGAGAATGTTATTCACAGCAGTAAAGTACATCACTGTGAGCTGTAGGTGAGGTGCTGGAGTATGTGTATTAGCCAAATATGTGAAGTCGGAGTCAGAGGTGGGAATCTGTTTGGACATATGGGGAGTATTACTGAACACGATGAGCATAATGTACCTCATAAAAGAGAGAATAGAGCCGCCTCGGATCACTGATCTTATCTGACAAAGTCTTATTATAGTAAAGGTTCATGTGAACGGCCTGAAATGCCTTCCTGAAATACTCACTGACCTGAGGGCAACCCCAACATTTTTCATTTCTACAGTGACAGCTTAAGCACTAATCTATATCCTCAGAATTTTCCCACTGCTATTTACAGTGTACTACTTACAGTTGGTGAAGATATGCTGTATAAACTGTTACTATAGAATGATTTCGATGCAAAGAGTTTGTGTTACAGAACGCCTCCCGCAGCGAGTGTTTCATTCCGAGCCAACATGCTCTTTCTCTTTGAGCTTTGAAGTTTTGCTCCATTCAGTCAGCTAAGCTATGTTTTTCAGCAAAGGGGCCAAAAACGACACTTTGAAAAGTTTCATCGATTCGTTTTATTTATAACTAACAGGTGTAGGGAATCCTTTGGACAAAGCTCACATGCCTTTTGGTTTCCAGTTATCTCTCACCCTCCGTTGGTTAGAACTGTGTCTTTAAAAGCTTCAGTAATAAGATTCATATTCCTTGGAGCTTCATGAGATAACATCCAGGATTGATCACAATTTTATTTTGGACGAAAGAAACATTTGGATTCGAGTTGCGAACATTTCAGTAACCTGTGATTTTAAGTCAGGAAAAATTTTCTTTGGAAATGATTCAGACTCCTCCTCCATCATGAAATCATTTTGGAGAGGATAAAAAAAAATATGTTGATATAGACCTCACATATTTGACTTTGGCAAGGCGTCTGGAAAGGAACTTCTGAAAGGCCTCTTGGATGGTAAACATGCTGTGAAGCATGTGAGCCTGCCTGTCAAATTGCCGTGTGTTTGCTCTGAGTGTTTGTTACAGCGACAGCTTGAGGCAGAAGTTTGAGAAAAATGTTGATGCACTCGGACAGTTTGCACAGGAACGAGGGGGGGTGAAGGAAAGAGGAGCAGGAAACTCATATATGAAAAATGTGGACATGATGATGAACTTTCTTGGCTTCTGTAGCAGACAGGCTGAAAATTCCACAGTTGTACCCTACTAAACCGGAGCCAAGCCAATCACCTGAAACATCAAATGCCAATCCTTTAAACCTTCAGTCTAGATTTAGCTCTGCATGGGATAAAGCACAGAAGATATGAAGGCCCCTGTTTTCGTGTGCTAGAAACTTGGATTTATGGAAAAAGCAGGCTAAAGGGACAATTCTGTCAAGTTAATCATGCCAAAGCTGTCTGATGTTTTGTCAAATGACGTTTCTGCCCCATATACTCTTCCTCCGTGAGTGACACTGTTTTTAATTATCTAATATTTTCAACCCAGTTCCAGACTGAGGAATGAAATTTAAGTCCACCATAATGCTTTTACTACACTGAAACTCCAAAGTTAAGCAGCAGGTATTAAGCTCTGCTAAGGAAAAGAAAAATATGGGGGCTATTTCCTGTCTAGAGAAATCATACAAATAACAGTTTTATGAAGTTCGTAAATATGTAACATGTCTCAGGTTACGGGTTTACAGCCAGAGGTTTGACAGTTTGTAGCTTCAATCTGAAAACATTACACTAGTGAGACATTTCAGACAAAATGCTCGAGCAAGAATTGTGATCATGTGCTTTGGAAGAATAGCTGTACTTTTGAAAGTTACAACCACAGTTGCTTTCATGATTGAGGCATTAATCTGTTTATAGATTTGCAATTCATAGACGAACAGCCTCAAATGCATTTTGCGTATGATTACTTATGACAAGAAAATAACGTGAGGGGTCAAAAAAAAAAATGACGTGAAGATTGCTGGATTTGGGAAACTGGGGTGTTCTGGAAAAGCCAACTTCTTTCTTTCATAAATGATCTACGATCCTTGTCAGAATGTTTACTGACAACTTTGGCTTCTAAAGTTTTCTTAATTTGTAATAATAAAATTAATACATATATAATCAGTATTTATATCATATCTTTGACTTGAAAACAAACAAAAAAGCTCCATCGATCCAGTCTTTAATTCTTCTGGGTCTCTATACACATTTAATGAGAGGTTGTAGATGACAGCAAAGATGAAATCATGGTTACTTCCATTTTTGTGTATCACACAGTAATTGCAAGTAGGAACTAAATTAGGAGCCAGGAAACTAAAGAAACATTAGATCACACACCGTAAGATTGGTCCAAGGAATAATTCAAGACATTTGTTTGGATTTCTCGCTTTACTGCATCTCGTGTAATTTGCACAGAATTGAGAAAATTCTTCACTTGTTGCTTGTTCATGAAATCAGACTGCGCCGAAAGTAAGAGGTCATCTGTCGCTTTGTTGCTTGCTGGTGTGAGCAGAGGGATACATGACATGCCATGATATAAAGCTCACTGTACTTTAAAGCTTACCTCTTCTCCATTTAATTCAGGAAGAGGTTCCTTAGTGTTTCTTCTCCCAAATAGCTTGAATATTTTGGATAAATCTAAGGATGTCCTTCTCAGAGACAGGGGTACAGTGAATTTGCTCACTAGGTGAAGTCTGTGGCCCTGTAATTCTGTTTACTGGATGAGAGACAGAACCACCACCTTGTGAAACATTTCTATGTTGTATTTATTGTAAAATAAAAAATATTTCTACTAACACAAGCACACATTAATATGGACTTATTTAGGGAACTGAAGGACTGTACCGTAGGGCTGAGCAATATGATATTATACCAATATCGCGATAAATTGTCACAAATTTTCTGAGATCTTTTTGGATATCTTTATTTAATATTAGAATTATTTTTAAGAACAATTACAAACTTGCTTTAAATGTTTAAAAAAAAGTTACTTGGAAAAAAAAATCCAGCTTTTCAGTGTTTTTATAGACATTGTTTAACATTATCAACAAACAGTTTTTTTTTTTTTGACAGCTTGTTATCATCACCCATATATGGTGGTTATATATTATAGAAATGCCTTTATGATATATCACCCACCTCTACTGGCAGGAAGTGAAGTATGTATAAGCAAAAAACTGTTCTGTGAACTCTCCTTCCTAAAACTTTTTATTTCCTGCAGGAGGATAAACTGTGTTTAGTGCTTTTGGATCTGAGTCATGTGTTCTATTATGCTGTCTTTGCGGGTTTTATTACACATAAAATTCACTGTAATTAATTTCCCCTCTGTAAAAAAAAAAAAAAAAAAAAAAAAAAAATCTATATAATGATCTTGTTTCACAAGGACCCTTTTGCCAGTTCTGTTCTTACTTTTCATAGATTGTGACTGCTGTCAAGTAACTACTATTTACGTGTATTTTTAAAAAGAAGAAAAACAGATCGAACTGAGGAGCCGCGTAAGCTGTGACTTAACATCTATCTTTATTTATCCACCTTCACGTTCATACAATTATAAATGTACCCTTTTTTGACTGAATTTTTTTTTTTTCAAAAAAGAGGCATTTTGGCCCCCATGGGTTCTCAGTATCAACTTGTGATTGCTCAAGTTATAGACAAACAAGAAGCGAGTGAAAAAATATAGCAGAAAGCATCCTGAGGAATGAGGGATAGACCTGACTCTTGACTTGACTCTTATTAGCCATGTGGACTTATTGTTTAAAGGTACAGTATGTTGTTCCTGTGAGAATTAAGCTGTTGTGTGCCGTGCTGTTCTCAAAAGTGCCGTGCTGGTGTTATCATAAAGGATAAGAAATGTCAAAAAACAACTACTGCTGTTCAACATCAAATGATTAGAAATCCAGTGTAGAATAGTGGAGACACTGGAGTAAATGCTGGACTCGAAGTTTAGATATGACTCAGTTTGGAGGTTAGCGATGTACAAGATGATGAGAGTGATAGTATGAAGAGTGTTTGATCAGAGTGTACAGATGAGGAGGTAAAAGAGCTAAACAGATTAAAAGTCTAAAGTGCCACTGCATCAGTTTTTAGATAGTGATGATCTAGGTGGGGCCTCCATGGATCGAACTTCTTTGTCCAGCACATCCCACAGATGCTCGATTGGATTGAGATCTGAGGAATTTGGAGGCCAAGTCAAAACCTCAAACTCGTTGTGCTCATCAAACCATTCCTGAGCCATTTTTTGCTTTGTGGCACGGCGCATTATCCTGCTGAAAGAGGCCACAGCCATCAGGGAATACCGTTTCCATGAAAGGGTGTACATGGTCTGCAACAAACTGTGATGCACTGTGTATTCTGACACCTTTCTATCAGAACCAGCATTAACTTCTTCAGCAATTTGAGCAACAGTAGCTCGTCTGTTGGATCGGATCACACGGGCCAGCCTTCACTCCCCACGTGCATCAATGAGCCTTGGCCGCCCATGACCCTGTCGCCGATTCACCACTGTTCCTTCCTTGGACCACGTTTGATAGATACTGACCACTGCAGACCGGCAACACCCCACAAGAGCTGCAGTTTTGGAGATGCTCTGATCCAGTCATAATTTGGCCCTTGTCAAACTCGCTCAAATCCTTACGCTTGCCCATTTTTCCTGCTTCTAACACATCAACTTTGAGGACAAAATGTTCACTTGCTGCCTAATATATCCCACCCACTAACAGGTGCCATGATGAGGAGATACTCAGTCTTATTCACTTCACCTGTCACTGCTCATAATGTTATGTCTGATTGGGGTATGTTGGTGCACTTTGTAGCTATAAACACATTTGTATAAACTTAAAAAATTCTATCCAGGTCACTGGTAGTCCCATGACAGCGCCTTTCCTTTGATGTACACCTATAGAATGACTTGTTATATGGTGTGTGGACGTGATAAAAATCAACCATTAGGTGTAGATACAAGTAGTATATAAACCAGGGATGTCCAGTCTTATCCGGAAAGGACCATTGTGGGTGCAGGTTTTCATTCCATCCAAGTAGAAGCCACACACCAGTCTATTGAAAGCCAAGAATCAGGTGTAGCTTCTGCTTGTTCTGTATGAACGCCTGCACCCGCACTGGTCCTTTCCAGATAAGATTGGACACCCCTAATATAAACAGTACGAGGCCATTAATGTAAATGCTTCTATTTTGCATGTTACACAAATGATATGATCAGCAATATTTTGATTGAAGAGCAATTTTTTTTCTCAAATGTTTACATGAATGTGAAAATTTCATAGTATTTGTCATAGTATTTACATGTGTCCATTATACTCTGATGACAGTGTGCACTAGAGCTGGCATGGACACCACAAAATTGTGTAAAACCTGATGATTTATGTTAGCTCAAAACCACAGGAGTGTCAACACCTTCTACAGTGGAAGGAGTTACACAATGTCACAATGTCAAAAATTGGCAAATGAACATTTAAACATCTGAACTTCATCCTTTTCTCTCATTTTAATGTTTTCTGTAGAACATTTATTTCCAGTTCTAAATGAAAAGAGAGGCCACAGAATATCACTGTAGCCTCAGACCACACTGTATGTAAAGCCCAGGTCTGAGCCAGAGTTCATCTTGGTGGTAAAATAATCAGGCTTGCCTTCTATGTTTCATGTACTTATCAGGAGCACTTTTATTGAGGTGCCGTCTCCAGTTCTGCCGGAGCTCCTGGCACACAGATTCAATGGGCAGGCCCATAATAATAGGTATTTCCTGATTATTCTGTCTAGGTTGGTGTCTAAATTCATTGTGTCTGCGTTTGTAATGCTTCTGGGGATCTTTAATGAAGGTTTCTCAGTCACAATGCAGCAGTACAGTAGCAAGTAAAGAATTCCGAGACCAAACAAGACATTTCTGTGCCACAGACTGTAGGTGACTGAGAAGTAACTGAGAAATCGTGTTCCTTCAAAAGTTCCCCTCTGTTCATCCATGTACTGTCATGCCATATAGTCTGAAAAATGAAATGATTTGATTTGCCCATGAAAAAATGCTGTGGTGAATATAGTGTCCTGCATGATTTGATTTTTTTTATTATGTTCAGTCATTAGCAACCGGGTCTTATGAGTGGATTGCAGACCAAACAGGAAGAAGGAATTTCCATTATATTTGCCAGCTAGCTGATATGCCCTAGCCAGGAATGCTAACAGAAATTCTTTTCAGAGTTATCTTAATAAATACTAATAAATGCAGCATTGTTTAGCCACTATGCTAACCAGACAGGTTTTCCAGGAGACTGTTAATATTCATTAGCTCTACTGCTGTTGTTACCTAGCTGACAACACCAAGTTATAGTCATACTTTATGGATCATAATATTTATAGCAGGGGGGGCACGGTGGCTTGGTGGTTAGCACATTTGCCTCACACCTCCAGGGTTGGGGGTTCGATTCCCGCCTCTGCCGTGTGTGTGGAGTTTGCATGTTCTCCCCGTGCCTCGGGGGTTTCCTCTGGTTTCCTCCCCCGGTCCAAAGACATGCATGGTAGGTTGATTGGCATCTCTAAATTGTCCGTAGTGTGTGATTGTGTGAGTGAATGAGAGTGTGTGTGTGCCCTGTGATGGGTTGGCACTCCGTCCAGGGTGTATCCTGCCTTGATGCCCAATGACGCCCGAGATAGGCACAGGCTCCCCATGACCCGAGGATAGATCGGATAAGCGGTAGACAATGAATGAATATTTACAGCTGATGCTTAACAGCTAGCTAACAGGACAGGACACTTTTCAATATTCAATATGTCTGATCACCTATCTTGACAAGATTTGTGGTGAAATTTTAAGGGCGTCATATGTAAATATCATATCAATTGCTAACAGTAGTCAACTAGCTACGATGTGCTAATTGGAAGGATTTCAGGAAGAATTTTCGAGCCTTAAATATTCTTAAATGTTCATAATATAGTGTCTACACTAGCTAGCTTGTCAACATCGGCTAACTGTATGGGATTTCTAAACAAATTTGTATGCCATATCTCTAATGCTAGCTAGCTAGTGAGGTGAGGAGAGGAACTAGGATTCAGAGAGGCATATTTATAACTCTTTGCAATGTTCACTACTAGGTGACATAGCTGACAGGATTTTTTTTTGAGGGGGGTGTTAAGTTATAATTATGAATATTCGTAAAATATATTGCTTGTGCCAGGTAGTTAAGTAACCTTAGCTAACTTGACATGGTGACATCCTGTCCGCTTATCACCACTACTTACCACTAGATAGCTAGTGTAATAAACATGAGTCAAAAACATTTGAAACAATTGAAAAAACAGTAAGAATACGAAACATTCTCTCAGAAATCCTGTCAGGTTAGCGTGTGTTAGCTGACTGACTTTTTTTAAAGCATCATAAAACTACTTCTGAGAGCTTAAGGTGTGACAAAGTTCAAATTATAGGCTGCAATCTGCAGACAGACCCTCATTGTTCATAATCCTTTCATAAATATGTTATACTTGTACTATATCCTGCTGGAAGACACACGCATGTTCATTCCTGTGACACCTGCGCTAACGTCAGTGTTCTTCCTCCCCAGGTTGTCATTTCTTCCGAACCGAAGCTACAGTGACAACGGCAAACAAATCCTTTCTAGCGAACAGGAATCTCTGGATTCTGCTGGGGTTTTCTAACAAAGACAATACAAACCTAAAGATGGCAGCAACCTGTTACTACAAACCAGCATCAGCTCACAGGTAGAAGACACGTCTTCTTCAAATAAGCCAGAGATGCTCCAGTGCTCTAATACTCATGGATTTTGTACTTTTTGTGACAAACCTAGAGCCTGGAGACTTTGCTCAGGTGACAGTAAAGGGTAAGCCAAGCACAACAGCACACGAGAGACGAGCCGTGAATGTGAGTGAACTTAATTACACGGAAGACGACAGCGGACGCTACAAAGAAAAATCCCAAGCTGACCTCCTCCATGCCCGAATGTCATCATAAAGAAGAGCACAAGGAGCACTGACCTCTCCATTTCTCATTTATGGAAAAGACACTGCCAGGCTGTAATTGTTGGGAAATGATTACAAGCGCATTTCTCATGGTCCAGTATCAGGGTGAGCCTCGGAGCTTGCTCCGAGATTGCTTAAAGAAAAATATACACAATTTTCCTCCTACCACAAACACAGACCATTTAGTGTCTGAAGTTTGCTTTATTAGTTTCGTGCCGGATCTGCAAGGATGTCGCAATTACGAGCGTTGTACAAACACGGCTTAATCGGTGTCTCAGACAGACTTTATGCGGTTTCTGACACTGTATGACTAACGTATACCGTATGAATGCTAAAAGCAGCTCCATTCCTAAAAAGTTGAGAAATTAGTAATTGTACAATGCTAAACACTCATGAATGAGCTTCCTTCAGCTACATCAGGCTTCTTTCAAATCTAGCTTTCTTTTTCTTGTTGTTTTTCAGGAAAAGTGCTGAAAAATTGCACTGCTCACGCAGCGTGCACACCGTAACCATAACAACGCTCTTCCTTACATAGCTAGCATCAGCGGTTGAGAAAACGCACCTAGTGTGAAAGCAGCTTTAGTCTTCTAGCTCCAAAGCAAAATGACATTCTGGACACCAAACACGTCTCGGTTTCAGAGGAACAGTTTGTACATTTAAATTGTGGCTGAACTGTTCTTTTAAAGCTCCATTTTTCCATCAACATGCTGAATATCAGCCTGTGGGAGATCCACTTTTCTCTATATGGATTGCTTTATTTATTTTTGTGTACAGTTTTGGCTTCAGAAATTAGGAGCAACAACATTTGTCACCATGTGACATTTCTTCTTGTACCTTCTTGTATTCTCGGATATGATTTTAAAATATGGTGTTGAAATATGGTTTAAATTGTATCTGTGGGACGGAAGTTTTTTTAAAAAAAAAAACAAAAACTTGTGCTCAGTATTGTATCTGTTCAAAGGAGAAGTTTCAGTTGCACTACACATCTTCCTATTGTGTAATCTAGGCTGCTGGAAGAAAGCTCAGAAGAGATGGTTTAATGACAAATTATTTCAAATGCTTCGTGATACACTGACCAAATGGATGTGGTAGCTTAGTGGTTAAGGTACTACTGATCAGAAGGTTGTGAGTTTGAATCCCAGGTCCACCAAACTCCAACTGTTGGGCCCCTGAGCAAGGCCCTTAACCCTCATTTGTAAAAAAAAAAAAAAAAAAAAAAAAAAAAAAAAAAAAGAAAAGAAATTGTAAGTTGCTCTATATAAGAATGACTGCCAAAGGGAAAAGAAAAAACTGTGCACTGTTTAAGTGAGCCAATTACACATTAATACATTTTTCTTTAGTCAGCCAAAAATGCTAAGCACATTACAACGAAATGAGGTGGCTGCACCTACAAGCAAACAAACATTTACGCTTGGACAGTCTCGCTCAGCTGCAACCAGTCAAGAGTGGGAACAGATTTAAACACGGAGCATCTCACAGGTAATGTCATTTTAAAACACACACACACACACACACACACACACACACACACACACACACACACCACAGTTCGTCATGCCAAGAAGCCTCATAGCCTCCTGAAACATCTGAAGGCCTCTGACTGTTATAAAGATTCAAGACTGGATGCTCCTTCCATAAACATCTGCTTACAGATTAATGAGTACATGTTTCCTTTTTCAGTGTGTTTATATGGAGTCCCTGTGAATGATTACTGTTACTATAGAAACAATAATGTATTCACATGTGCGCATGACCCTAAACAGCTGCATTACTGTCATCGCTGCTGTTACAGAAAATTATCAACACTGTCCAACCAACCAGAGACAAGGAAAGGAAAAAACCCTCGCACATCCACTTTTGTGTTGCGCACTAGAAAATAAGCAGTAAGTGGCAAGGATTCAAACACAACCCAGGGTACATTTGGGTTGTGGATTTCTGTTAGCTAATGCATGTGAACAATTATTTTTTTGGAGAAATACAAAGAGATTTCTTACAGTACAACACAAAAGCTTTCAAATGATCAGCTATTATTTTTGCTTTAATGTCAGTTTGTGCTTAATGGGTTTTGGCAATGTACAGCCACCTTATATAAATGTAGACGCAGATCACAGTGAAGTAAAGAGAAATTTAGATATTTATTTGGCTTTTATGAGAACAGGATACACAGCTGTAATATATACACGTGTACTTTTAAGGTGCTCGGCTTAAAAGCATGTGAAATAGGTGCAATGTAAAGAACACGTTGCGTGTCTGTATTAAAAAAAAAAAAATGTATACAACGTATAAAAAAAATAAAGTAATAAAAACACTGCTAAAAAAAGCAAAGCGCTTGGTACAAATGTAAATAGAAATATTACCTGAGAAAAATGAATGCCTTAAGATTTAAAACCTAATATCATATCTACGTGTGAAAAGTTGACCTAAAATGACAGCCATTTTACAGGCGAGTTAGAGGACATCTTTAACAGTGGAGTTCAGAACAGCATCGTGACTGGCCTTTCTCGATAACTCATTCTGTGGGAAGAAAAAGAGGGAAAAAAAAAAAAAAAAAAAAAAAAAGCAGAACGCAGTATTACAACATTAAAACTGGACAGAAAAACACATTCTACCACAGCAAGGATCCTCCTGAATACTAGAGTTGGTCAATAGTTCCAACATGTTTCCTTTAATCCCACCGAGCTATATTTCACTTACTGATGGAAACAAGCTAGAAGTGAAACTGACTGGTTCTTGGGTGTGATGGAGCAACACCAAGGGGGAAAACAACCCTAGGTTCATGCATCAGAGATGAAGTTACCTTCAAATTACATCTTATATTCTGTGCTTCGTAGCTGGTGCATTTGCAAACTGCTGCATCAGAGCCAAAACAATAAAAAAACGCACCACTGTTTAATTACTTACAGAGTGCACTTAGGGTGCTTTCACACTCAGGGTTTTCCTTTTTTTTAGTTGAAAACTCATCATCCATGTTTGTTATTCTGGCTTTCCCTCCCAAATTTGGGTCGTAATTAGATCCGTTTTTTTCTACTTCCCTTATGATTGCATGCAAACTGTGAACTGTTTCAAATAAAATGGATAAACAATACTATTATGGGATGATTTTGTCACCAAAAATTAATTTTTTAATTAAAATGACCCATACTGATTAAAAAAAATACACACAGCTCACAGCTTTATCACCCAGTGCTTTCATCTGAAGAGTAATAAGTGTAATTTTTTTACTCACTGTAAAGTCAGAGTAGGTGATAGGGATGAGCTTCTTCTCGCTGTTGAACTCCTGCAATGGTGTCCGAGGGGCAGGGCTTGCCTCCAAAGTTTTAACCCTCTGCTGAAGATGAAAAAGAAAAAGGAAAGTCTTTCTGAAATGCATCATAGCAGTGTCATAAACAAACAAAAAAAACACAAAAAAGTGGGTGTATAATTGCAGTAAAGATTTCAAACAAGGGATGAATGTGCCCGTTATGAAAGGCTCACTTTTAGGCAATGGCGCCCTCTAGTGAGAAAGAATGATATTTTAGATGATAGCTGTACTCATGTGTGAGGCACGAAAATCGGATGTTGCGACATGACGTGTCTTGGCCTATATCTGCAAAAATTCTGCTGTAATTCTGAAAAACTGCAAGTTCCTACAAATATTGCGGAATTCGCTTGAAATTTATGTGATTGCAAAATCAAAATTCTGTTCAACCTCCAAAACAGACGTCAACACCATTACACTCATGTCATTACATAGACGTCTGTCATATAACTGCATTGTATAACTGCATTGCATTCTGGGATTTTGTTTCCAGCATTTACGGTCTGCACCACTGGATTTGCCATTAAGATTACAGCTGGAAAATGATATAAGGGAAGAGTCTTCTTGCTTGGCTGGTGGTTACTAGAAAACCATGTACACACACACACACACACACACACACTCCAGTTTCTACCATGACAGGCTTCACTGTGTTGGATGAACCGGTCTAAATATTATGAAATTTAAGCATGGTCTGGTGTCCACATGTTTTTGGCTATATAGTGTACCTCCAGATAACATATACTACATAATATTACATGGTATCAGCAGTTTTTATGAGTAAATAAGCATGACACTGGGCTGATACCAACAGCTGAAATGGTATCAATACATCCCTAAATACAGACTTACCTTGGCTAAGAGTGGAGGTTTGCCGGGTACACACAGAAACGTGCTGGACACACTGCTGGTGCTGCTGCTGCTGCTCATCGCTGTGGTGCGCAATGAAAGCTGATTAGGAGTCTAACAGGAGGTGAAAGAGATATAAGATTAAGCGACAACCTCAAACACAGTTTAGCATTATGCCAAGAGATGGTAGCGAGCCTGTAGCACCTTCCGTATCTTGCTGGGGGTCACGCTGTTGTTGGCTGCTCCGTGAGGTCTCTTGCTTGGGGTTTTAAGCTGAGTGCTGTCTGCTTTCTTAGACATCTGGAAATCAGAGAAGGTTCCATCACCTGCTTGTTAAAAGTTACTACAGGAGTCGCAGAGTCAGGGTGACCCGTTAAATCACTCACCCGATCGTTCTTTTCCTTGTCTTTCTGCGAGCGATGCTCTTCCCACTGTTTAGAGATGTACTCCATCACCTTCTGTCCTCTTATCAGAAACAGTGAGCCTTTATTCTTCTCCCAAGCCTCCACACGGCATTTCAGATCTTCCTCTAGCTGTATGTGCACACAAACATTCATTTATGCACCCTACTCTCCAGACAATAAATTTAGGGTTATATTCGCTTCAGTCAATAACTGCTTTAACTGTAGCACAGAGAAACGACATATCATATGTTCTGTACCTTAGGGAGTAGCTTCTGCACTTTAGCTCTATCCTTGCTCTCCTTCAGTAAAGCGCCTCCTCTGTTGGAGAAGCGATTCGGATCTGCTGCCTTTCTCTGAATAATAAAACACGGACTATATTCATTAATCCTCTGAATGAACACCAGCAGCAGTGTTTACAAATAATGCTAAGCCTGTTGAGTGTCATATTCTGAAATTCTGCACCTCAAAATCCTGAAAGAGAACCCAGTTCCTCTCCCATTTCTCAATGATCTCCAGTAAAGGATGAGCCTCCTCATAAAACTGCTTCACCTTCAGAAGCTCAGAGTCATGCAGGCTGAGCAGCTCCTCTGTGTAATTAACTGCAAGACAGCAAGAATGAGGTTAAGAGCACAGTCCAGAACACGACGATGCCAGCATGACCTCGATTCATTAAGTATCAGGTGGAAATAGTGGCGCATCAGTGCAGATGATATTCACCATCACAGAAGTGGACATTGAAAGATTCTCGCTTTTCTGGACCGAACATGCACTTGTCCCAGAAGACCACCAGCTCTTGACGTACTTTATCGATCACCTCCTCCAGCTTGGTCCTCTGGAGCAGCTCGAGACGATCCACCACCCCCTGCCACTGCAGACACAGACAAACAATTCAACTTCACACACACAATTTTCCCTCGAAAGTCAGGAGAAGACCTAAAACCTGGTACAAAAGACAGAGCTTTCTAAAATCAACCTACTGTTGCAACATGTGCTGTTTTTCTGTTTCCCTGCTGCTAAACATAAACTATAGAGAACTATAGATTTCAGATTTACAAACTCGTACCCTTCTGATCTCATCACAGAGAGTGCCGAGTGGCTCCTGTTTGAATTCCTCTGCCTCCTCGTCAGGACAGCTCAGGCGATTCCACAGGCTCGTAGCACGATCCTTCAGTTTGTCCCGAGACGAAATCAGAGATTCCTTCTTCACCTCCAACTGGACATAAAACATGAAACAAGGTTGTTTTAGATACAAGACATCTGGATTTATCTAACTAGAAGATGGCAGGTTCAAACTGTAATCATGATCGAGAAAGGTAACGCTACACTGCGGAAGGAAAATTAATCTAAAAACATTACTCTTGAGAATTGTGATGTCTCTTAAACTCAGGAAAAGCACTTAGCAAATCAGCTGTCTGCTTTATTCGTAGCTCCACCCACATGTTCTGGCACCACCCACATGGTGCAGGGGTAAGAAGAAACACGTTGCTGTTTGATCTTGTAACAGCAGCAGCTCCATTATTTATACCTTAACATTAGTCCGTAGAACACACTCTGGAAACAGTACGCTACCTGGCTGAGCAACAGCTTGAGAGCTTTGATATTCTCGTGTGTGAGCAGGAAGATGTCCGTGTCGGAACAGACGGAATCTCGCTCCAGACTAGTTTCTGGCTCGTGGCCCATCTCATCCATCAGATTTCGGATGTCCTCCCGGAGCCCAGAGAACACCTTCACCCTGCTCTCCTGCAAAAAGACAGATGGAACAGGGAGGCAGCTGTTGATTAATAATCAGCATCCTGTAGTGAGTGATGATTAGCTAAGGTCAAATCTTTCGAAACCTCCTGAAGAGTGAGAGGCCAAGTAAAGTGTACAATTAACTGTTAGGGCCAGTGGTGAGGGACATTCTTAAGGGAGGTTATACTGTTTAAAAAACAAACAAACAAAATAAAAACCTGCTTATATTTATCTTAAAATAAAAAAAAACAAAAAACTAATATATAAATAATTTTTTCCCTCTCAGTATTTTTTTAAATTTTAGTTACATATTAATCATAAAATGTCTTACAATTAATACTTTATTGCAATTATAAGCATTTCTCCAGTAAACCCAGGACTATTCATATCACAGCCAATAGGTTTCTTCGTCATCCTACAACACTAACCATAGAAGTGAGAGGAGTGACTTGACAGGCAGCAGCAATATAATACTTCCCATATAAAAGATTGGTGGCTAATTTGATGGTAAAATATGTGTGGTGCTCCGCTGAGACACAGTGAGTAACAATGACAAATGAGCAAATGTTCACTTTGTGGTGGCCAAGCACAGTCAAGTGTGTCAATATATTGAGTTTTAAAGAATATTTAGAGGAGTCAAAGTGCAAACCACACCAAAGGATGCTTAAAAACAAACAAAAAAAATAAACCTAATAACCAATATTAAAATTTTGTAGGTCCTACTAATGAAGACATTAAGTATTAGTTTCTGTATACAGAACACAAGCTTTGTGATTAGGAAGCCTTTAGGTTTTAATGGTAATTACGAGTGATAAATGTAGACTTCAATAGATATGGATAAGAAAATTTGACTGTGTGACAGTAAATAAAGATTAAATCTGATACACTATAACGTGTCCTCACATACAGTGACTGACCGTGATAAAGCGATCAGAGATCATTCATTTTCAGTAAGAAAACCAGTGGTGATTAGATGAGGGTGTGTCCAGTTGAGAAAAGTTGAACTTTATGCAAATATGGAGCAGTTTAGTGCAGTGACTATCAATGGGAGTGAAGACTGTAGAGCGCACGTGATCTGTGACAAAGAGCACACACCGCTTCTCCTTCATCACATATGACACGAGGCGGATTTTTGTTGAAATCAATTTGCTGAACTGATTTGTCGTCAAGTGGGAAAGTTAGTTGTGCCAACCACAGAAACATTATTACCATGGCAACCAGTAGTAGGAACGACTACTGGAGACTTCATAGCACAGGACTGGTGACGGATAAAATTGCTCTGTGTGAACATATTTTTAGTGCTTAGAAAACGTGACGTTGCCTTTTAAAACCAGAAACATGGCTTTTAAGGCAAATGAGAAGCTCCGCCCACATGGTGCAGAAGAGAATAAAATTCAGCATAGATTTTTAAGTACAGTACAGCTCACTTGTCAATGGAAATGGCAACAGCAAAGGATTGTGGGTAATTTGCCCAGGCGAGGCAAAAAACAACATCCAATGAGACTGAAAGA
Organism: Hemibagrus guttatus; assembly: GCA_033459395.1. Classification (NCBI taxonomy): domain Eukaryota; kingdom Metazoa; phylum Chordata; class Actinopteri; order Siluriformes; family Bagridae; genus Hemibagrus; species Hemibagrus guttatus. Next base: position 12,604,166 of record JAUCMX010000014.1, on the reverse strand, counting down.
TAAGCCTGCACTCACTTAGTGTCAGCAGCAGCTACTGTACATGGCAACATTTTTCAGAAACAATATCATGCAAAAAGAGGCAGGATGTGGATACGAGTCGAAGTAAGATTGCTGAAAAAACAAACAAACAAACATGAGTGTTTACTTTTTCCTTGCTAAGCTGCTTGATGTGCTCACGGAGATCTTGCAGTTGTGTTTGAGAGGGCATGCTGCCAGTGGGAATGTAGTAGGGTGTAGCACACAGCGTCACACACAGCTCCTCATCCTGCTGCGACAGATCGCTTAGCTCCCTCAGACGCTCGGCCTTTTCCTTCTGCAGAGCCTCCAGATGACAGCGCAGGTTCTTCTCCAGCTGAAGAACTGTCAGGTCTTCCTCTACCTGGAAAGGTTCAGCATGTAAAAAATGCCACTCCAATGTCAAGCTCACTATAGACGGATTATTACGGATTAATTAAATAATAATAAAAAAGTATTTGCATGAATTCCTCAGTCAACTGTGAATCCAAGTGAAGCTCTAAACCAGAGGTGTCAAAGTCAATTTAGCTGAATTACGACTGGGCTGCAGCATTTTTGTGAGGCTTTAAAGGGTCATAAATTAAGGACATCAACTTATTTGCATATAATTATCAAATATTAACTGGCTGCAGTTTAGCAATATGGCTCCTGAAAGTAGAACCTGGAAGTTTATAAAATTCTCTCTTATATCAGAACATCTCTGTGTGTTTTAAATAATAGGTGTAAATAATTGGTGTGTTTTATAAATATGGACTTATCAGTTATTAAAAAAATGTAAATGGATTATTCATGTGTAGAAATCCCATGAATATAAAAAGGATACTCACACACACACCTTTAAAGAAACAAACTATCAGGTAAAACTACAGCTCTAACATATTTAATGCTGAGGACCAGAATTATTATAAATATATATCTTGTCTATTTGGGAGAATTTTTTTTATTTTTTTTTAAATAAATTAAAAAAAAAAAAAAAAAACAGCCTTCATTTGTTTGTATTTTTTTTTTTAATTAATTTGGGAATTTGTTTAGAAATGTTTGCAAAGATATAACAGGGTCATGTCCAGTGAGAGCACCAAATCATAAATCGGGTTAATATTTATGTGACAGTACAATAGTGGCAACCTCAAGTGATTTGAAAGTTACATCTACATTGGATATTTACCTTAAAAATAAATAAATAAATAATAATAAAAAAAAATCTTGATAAACCTACTTTATACGGCTCCAGAGACAACTCGAGACACAGCGTCTCCAACTGCTTCCGAGTCGTAATGATGCTGGTTTTGATGCGGTGTCTCAGCGACTCCTCTTCAGTGATCATGTCCTTCAAAAGGTCCTTTGTGCAACAAGACAATTAACAAAAATAATCAAAATAAAAAGCACAGAGCACAAGGCACAACAAATGCTTCGACTTACCTCGATATATTTCTTAACAGTCTGCATCCTTTCGATCCTCTGGTCCTCCATGATTCCGATACTGTCCCAGATGTCCACCAGCTTCGCCATGGCATGATTGATGTTGGTTACGAGGGAAGAAGCCAGGGTTTGACTGTAGGGTGAAAATAATTTAGAAGAGCCTCCAAACATAGCAAATGACTGCTAACATTAACTGGTAAAATAATAGCTGAACAGTCAGAGCCATGAATTCTGCAGAGAATGGAAACCCACATGGACATGAAGGGAGCATGTAACTCCACAGACAGTAAGCTGAGCTTGCAGGGTATCTGAACAGGAATCAGTGAGTGTAAAACTGCATATACATCAATTTCATCATAGTTATTATTTACAACATATGCTCTACATGTCCACACTCACACGCTGTGCTTTTACTCAGCCACCGGATCATGTCTGTGCAGAATTTTGCTCAACATGTTCGTACTGCTTCCTGATTTTCCAAACACTCTGTATATTGTGATCAACTGCCACAACACACTTCCTCTAAGATTAAAAACAATTACACACATTGCAAGGAAGTAGCAGATTTAACATTAAAAGTGTGTACTGAATCTTTAAAACTGTAAAATGTTCTTGTAGACATTAATTAAAATGATCACTATATAGTTTTTCATCCAGTTTCCCAAAATCTAGCTTTGCGGGCAGTTTGTTAGTGTTGTGTATTGTAGAAAGATCACAAGCATCAAAATAATTAATAGTAATAGTAGCAAACATTTAATAAGAGATTTTTTAATGGAATGAAGACGATATTTGTACCGAATTTAGAAACATTATTCTGTTTAAGTATTCATGAAATTTGACCATCTAGTAATAATTTCTATTCTTTTCAATGTTTTAGATTTTCCAGCTCAGGCCACCAGTAACAGCCAAATCTTCCAGCTCTAAACATCTCAATCAATATGTTAATACACCAACCATCAATAACACTGATGATCTCATCATGGCACCTGTTAGTGGGTGGGATATATTAGGCAGCAAGTGAACATTTTGTCCTCAAAGTTGATGTGTTAGAAGCAGGAAAAATGGGCAAGTGTAAGGATTTGAGCGAGTTTGACAAGGGCCAAATTATGACTGGATCAGAGCATCTCCAAAACTGCAGCTCTTGTGGGGTGTTCCCAGTCTGCAGTGGTCAGTATCTATCAAAAGTGGTCCAAGGAAGGAACAGTGGTGAACCATTGACAGGGTCATGGACGGCCAAGGCTCATTGATGCACGTGGGGAGCGAAGGCTGGCCCGTGTGGTCCGATCCAACAGACGAGCTACTGTTGCTCAAATTGCTGAAGAAGTTAATGCTGGTTCTGATAGAAAGGCGTCAGAATACACAGTGCATCGCAGTGTGTTGCATATGGGGCTGCATAGCCACAGACCAGTCAGGGTGCCCATGCTGACCCCTGTGCACCGAAAGCGGCAACAATGGGCACGCGAGTATCAGAACTGGACCACGGAGCAATGGAAGAAGGCAGCCTGGTCTAATGGCTGTGGATGGTTGGGTGCGTGTGCATCACTTACCTGGGGAACACATGGCACCAGGATACACTATGCTTTGGCCAATGTTTTGCAGGGAAATCTTGGATCCTGCCATCCATGTGGATGTTACTTTGACACGTACCACCTACCTAAGCACTGTTGCAGATCATGTACACCCTTTCATTGAAACAGTATTCCCTGATGGCTGTTGCATCTTTCAGCAGCATAATGCACCATGCCACAAAGCAAAATGGTTCAGGAATGGTTTGATGAGCACAACAACGAGTTTGAGGTGTTGACTTGGCCTCCAAATTCCCCAGATCTCAATCCAGTCCAGCATCTGTGGGATGTGCTGAACAAACAAGTCCCATCCATGGAGGCCCCACCTCGCAACTTACAGGACTTAAAGGATCTGCTGCTAACATCTTGGTGCCAGATACCACAGCACACCTTCAGGGATCTAGTGGAGTCCATGCCTCAATAGGTCAGGGCTGTTTTGGCAGCAAAAGGGGGACCAACACAATATTAGGCAGGCGGTCATAATGTTATGGCTGATTGGTGGATATAACCAAGTAATCTGCTATTAATTAGATTAATCTGACTAAATAACCGTAACGTAAACATCTCAATCGGTCTAACTGAGCTTGATTCAAATATAACAGAAATCAAATTAAATGGGGTGGTGTGGATCTAAAATACTAATGGAAACAGGACAAAATTAGCCAGGTAAACGCCTCTGTTTTCTTATTGATTCACAGATACCTTGTGCGCATGCGCAACGCAGCAGCGTGAGAGCGTTTTCACCTAATACCTAGTTTTAAAATATTATTTAATAAAATCTTAATTTATTTTCTAATTAACGAAACATTCCGATCCCTTCGCGAACCAAAAATCACTATAATAAAACATCATCTGTAGAAATCACACGAAATAATTGGTCAGTTTGATTTCTGTGTCTTAATTGTAGCTAGTCTAAAAAAAAATGACCGTTCTCTTAAACCTGAAGGGGGAAATGATTATCTGACAGCTAGCAAAAAAGTCGATGTTATCTGTGTAAAAACACGCCTACTATTTAGGCTTAGAGGGACCACTTCTCAGTGTTTTGGAAAAGTACGTGTCTGTCATTTACCGTCATTATCGGATTATTGTTGTGGTTAACCAGCTTAGTCTTGCACAACTATCTATTAAAACAAACATAAAAACAGACCTTTTCCGGCTGCCCATCATTTTTTCCTTTAGGCGTGCACCACCTTTAAATAATCACAGCAGGGAAATTACTTAATTAAATTTAATCAAATATCCCGCTCGGAGCACACAGCCAACACGACCGCCGCGTTTAAATTTGAATTTGGTCGCGGTTGTGTGTGTCTTCTTCATCTTTTAGCGCTTCCTGAAGCAAAGAGTCTTGTTACTGCCACCTAGCGGCCACAAACACCACAGCCGTGTCTCACATGGATTACTATGTGTACTACATAGTGGGCTAGTATACTATACTGTGTACTGCATTATGCTTATTAGTATCTGTGTGGAAATTAGCATTATTTATATATATAATTATTACACGACCTGCTCGTGGTTACCTCATAGTTACCTCAGCACCAACGGGTTCACCCCAAAATATGTTTAATCTTCTTCTTCTTCTTTCGGCTTTTCCCTTCAGGGGTCGCCACAGCGAATCATCTCTCTCCACCTATCCCTATCTTCTGCAACCTCAACCCTTGCACCCACTAGCTTCATATCCTCATTAATTCCATCCATATACCTCCTCTTTGGCCTTCCTCTTTGCCTCCTGCCTGGCAGCTCCATGTCCAACATTCTCCTACCAATATACTCACTGTCCCTCCTCTGAACATGTCCAAACCATCTTAATCTGGCCTCCCTAACTTTGTCCCCCAAACGTCCAACATGAGCTGTCCCTCTGATGTACTCATTCCTAATCCTGTCCAATCTTGTCACTCCCAAAGAGAACCTCAACATCTTCAGCTCTGCTACCTCTAGCTCTGACTCCTGTCTCTTCCTCAGTGACACTGTCTCTAAACCATACAGCATGGCCGGTCTCACCACTGTCCTGTACACCTTCCCCTTGATTCTCGCTGATATTTTCTGATCACACAGAACTCCCGACACCTTTCTCCACCCATTCCAACCTGCCTGCACTCGCTTCTTTACCTCATTCCCACACTCTCCATTACTCTGGACTGTTGACCCCAAGTACTTAAACTCCTGTACCTTCTTCACCTCTTCACCCTGTAACCTTACTGTTCCACTCCCAAAATATGTTTAATAACGTTTAGTTATTAAAAATAGTGAAATGAGGACAGTGAAAAAAGCAACATCCCAGCAATCTCCTGGAATAACGTAGCAAATGCTAACACAATTACAAATCATTCCCCTTAAAGCGTAGATCTGAATAACTTTTAAATATTTAGGTGTAAACATAATGTTTTATTTTTTTTTATTGAATCGTCCTTTAATCAATTTTTTAAAAAAAAAGTTGTAACCTTGTAAATAAAAATCAACACATTACACAACACATAACATATTAGCACATTACTAACATAACTTTTTAGCCTTGTAAGGTTTCATTATTTCGAAAATAATTAAATGTAATATAATTTAATCAGCTCTTTTAGAGTGCCCTGTAAAGCCAACACCATATTTGTTCACAAAATTTACCCAGCGTTTTTAAAAAATAGTACATTTATATTTGAAGAATGCTAACATGCGTTAAATATTTTCAAAACTCTACTAACTACTCAACCAGTCTATTTGAACCTTCAGACAATCAAGCTATTTATGTTTTTAAGTTGTTACTTAGCAAGATTGTTCACAGAAAAATTAGCTAAAGTAGACTTTTCAGACTAAAATTTAAAAATACATAAAATCTGTGGGTAGTAGGCATACTGGAAATACTGTATATACGCCGTAGTCTGCCATTTAACCTTAACATTGGTATCTTATATTAGTATCATTTGTGCTTGGTGTCTTGTGATGGACTGGATCGAGTTCCAGGGTGTTTACTGTGTCACACAGGCTCAGAGTCCACCACAACCTTGACCAGGATGGAGAAGTTGCTGAAGATGAACAAATAAATGAATGTTTAGTATCACGGTTTGTGGTTTTGGACATAATTATATTCTTGTTTCTGCTGCACAGGTCATATCATAATTACAGTAAGTAGCACTGTCTGTGTGGCGTTGTCTAACAGTGTCTCTGCAGTGACTGAAAATTTAAAATCACAGGGTGTAAAAGGTGTTATATGATTATGAGTAGGTATGTATTTGGAATTCAGTCATTGTCTGTAATTTTCTATGCCATCTAACCCCTTATATCACCAAGGCATTTGAGCTTTATCACTTTTTTTCTTCTATGGTAGGATAACATTTTCATTAATCTTTAAATAATATGCTTTTTATATAATGGGTTAAAAATTTTGAATCAATGATGCAGTGTTTCTATAGCCACTGAACATTTTATTATGAACAAATGTACATCTACTCGTTCATGCAATTATCTAATCTTATGGCAGCAGTGCAATGCATGAAATCAGGCAGATGCAGTGCAGCAATTTTGGGTAATAAAGTTGAACAATCTTTTATTTTTTCACTCTTCAACTGTCCAGTTTTGATAATTCTGTACCCATGATAGCCTCAGATTCTTGTTTTTCTCAAGATTCTTGAGCCCATCTGCCTCAAGGTTTATGCAAAATGTTGTGTGTTCCGAGATGCATTTCTGCTCACCACTGTTGTAATGAGTAACTGTATATAGTTACTTTATTCTTAATCCCTATCCGTGAACCTCTCTAATCACAACTGTCACTCAATGTTTTTTGTTTTTCACACAGTTCTGTGTAATCTCCAGACACTCTTATGTATAAAGATCGTAGGAAGATCAGCAGTTGACGGTGCTCAGCTGGAAGAACCCCCCAAAGGCTGACACATCTGTCTGAAAATCCACCATTTTTAAATCTTCAATAAAACACACTGCCATAGTTTGTTAGCAGTGGTTCAGCTATGTAATATACATATAAAGTTGCTTTCAGCTGCTCACAACAACTTAGCACAGGTTTTACACCGGATGCCCTTCCTTGACGCAACCCTCCCATTTTTCCAGGCTTGGGACCATCACTGCATCTGTGGCTGGGGTTTGGACATTGGTTGGGAAGTGAATCCAGGCCTTCCGCATGGTAGGCGAGAAACCTACCACTGAGCCACCAATGCCCCTTATGTAATATATGTGTAACAATAGGTTTTTGGATACATATCTAGTATACATACTTTTCCATATTAAATGAATGACAAGCCAGAGTAAATACAGTTGATTGGCCAGCTTCAGATGATACTTATTGAAGAGTTCTGGTACATTCTGTCAGATTCTAAGAATTCTAAGAAAGATATACCCATAAATTTCAATATATCTTCTGGCCACCACATTACTAGTATATTGTTGCTTATAATGTCAAGTTAACTAAAATTTCAAGCAAATGTTTGCAGATTTGTAAACAGGTCATAGTGCAATTACTACTTTATATTGATGTTTCACTTAAGGCTGTCCAAGAAAATTCCTACAGACTTGAGAGTAGTTCATTTCATTGTTACATCTGTACATCAATAATGGTTAGATATCCCCAAATAGATACTTTAGATGTTGTGCTGGAAAATCTGTCTTCCCTTGATTCTAGAGATTCTACAGTTATAAATTCTATATGTTCAAGTTCAAAGTTCAAATTTCTATTAAGTAAAATTCAGCATATGAAATATGAAGAAAATCAGAAGGATAAGAAAAATCAATACTGTTTATTAATACAAAAAATTGGTTTACATCTGTTAAATTTATAAGAGCTGGTTAATGCTGTATTCATATCATATGGGAAAAACGTTCACTGCTAGTTTCCTACTGAGAAACATTCATGACAACTTTTTCCTAGGTTGTCCTAGGAAAAACCTAGCAATTTGAAGCTTTGGGAGCTTTGCTAGCCCTGATTTCTCTCAAAGCCAGTGGTGAGGCAATAGACTACATAAATGTTGTGTCTCCAATGAAATAAGGCATCTTAATTTCATATAAAATCTTGCTATGGAGTGAATTAGATGAGGTGATAGAGAGTATTCCCACAGGTGAGAGAGTGGCAGATTTGAATGGACATGTTGGTGAGGGGAACAGAGGTGATGAGGAGGTGATGGGCAAGTTTGGAGTTAAGGAAAGGAACCTTGAAGGACAGATGGTAGTGGACTTTGCTAAGGTGATAGACATGGCTGTGGTTAACACTTATTTTCAGAAGAGGGAGGAGCATAGAGTGACTTACAAGTGGAGGTAGGAGAACACAGGTAGACTACATCCTATGAAGAAGAAGCAATTTGAAAGACATTAGTGACTGTAAAGTGGTAGTGGGAGAGAGTGTAGCCAGACAGCATAGGATGGTGGTGTGTAGGATGACTTTGATGGTCTGTAAGACAAAGAGGTCAAAGATAGAGAAGAAAACCAAGTGGTGGAAGCTGAAAAAGGAGGAATGTTGTGAGGAATTTAGACAGAAGTTGGTCAGGTAGTGCTGCCAGATGACTGGGAAACTACAGCAGAAGTGATCAGGGAGACAGGGAGAAAGGTGCTGGGTGTGTCATCTGGAAGGAGGAAAGAAGGTAAGGAGACTTGGTGGTGGAATGAGGAAGTTCAGGATAGTATCCAGAGGAAGAGGTTAGCCAAGAAGAAGTGGGACATGGACAGGACTGAAGAGAATAGACAAGAATACAAGGAGTCACAGTGCAGAGTGAAGAGGGAGGTGTCTAAGGCCAAGCAGAAGGCATATGACGAGTTGTACACTAGGTTAGACACTAGAGAAGGAGAGAAGGACTTGTACAGGTTAGCTAGGCAGAGGGATCGAGATGGGAAGGATGTGCAGCAAGTTAGAGTTATTAAGGATAGAGATGGAAGGGTGCTCACAAGTGAGGAGAGTGTACAGAGGAGATGGAAGGAGTATTTTGAAGAGCTGATGAATGAGGGAAATGAGAGGGAAAAAAGAGTAGAATGGGTGAACTCTGTGGAACAGAAAGTAAATAAGATTAGAAAGGATGTCAAGAAGGCTTTGAAGAGGATGAAAAGTGGATAGGCAGTTGGTCCTGATGACATCCCGGTGGAGGTCTGGAAGTGTCTGGGAGAGGCAGCAGTGGAATTTTTAACTAGTTTATTTAACAGGGTTTTAGAGAGTGAGAGGATGCCTGAGGAATGGAGAAGGAGTGTATTAGTGCCGATCTTTAAGAATAAGGGTGACGTGCAGAGTTGCAGCAACTAAAAGATAGATGAGTCCCTTCCTGTTTGCTATAGTGATGGACCAGTTGTCAGAGGAGGTCAGACAGGAGTCTCCTTGGACAATGATGCTTGCAGATGACATTGTGATCTGTAGTGAGAGCAGTTAGCAGGTGGAGGAAAACCTGGAGAGGTGGAGGTTTGCGCTGGAGAGAAGAAGAATGAAGGTCAGTCGTAGTAAGACTGAGTACATGTGTGTGAATGAAAGGGAGGGAAGTGGAACAGTAAGGTTACAGGGTGAAGAGGTGAAGAAGGTACAGGAGTTTAAGTACTTGGGGTCAACAGTCCAGAGTAATGGAGAGTGTGGGAAAGAGGTAAAGAAGCGAGTGCAGGCAGGTTGGAATGGGTGGAGAAAGGTGTCGGGAGTTCTGTGTGATCAGAAAATATCAGCGAGAATCAAGGGGAAGGTGTACAGGACAGTGGTGAGACCGGCCATGCTGTATGGTTTAGAGACAGTGTCACTGAGGAAGAGACAGGAGTCAGAGCTAGAGGTAGCAGAGCTGAAGATGTTGAGGTTCTCTTTGGGAGTGACAAGGTTGGACAGGATTAGGAACGAGTACATCAGAGGGACAGCCCATGTTGGACGTTGGGGGACAAAGTTAGGGAGGCCAGATTAAGATGGTTTGGACATGTTCAGAGGAGGGACAGTGAGTATATTGGTAGGAGAATGTTGGACATGGAGCTGCCAGGCAGGAGGCAAAGAGGAAGGCCAAAGAGGAGGTATATGGATGGAATAAATGAGGATATGAAGCTAGTGGATGCAAGGGTTGAGGATGCAGAAGATAGGGATAGGTGGAGAGAGATGATTCGCTGTGGCGACCCCTGAAGGGAAAAGCTGAAAGAAGAAGAAGATAAAATCTTGTTATGAATTACAGGAAATAGGAAGGTTGTAGGAAGGTTTGCACCAATTTAACATGAACACAACTGTATGCTAATGGTAATGTTAAATAAAATCTATCATGAAAATGCATGAATTCTCTCAGGTTAGCACAAGTTTTCTTATTCTTTTACATGATGTGAATGTGGCATAAATACATTACAGTAACAATAGCATTATCTCTTACAGTATGTGAAAATAAGAAAAAAAACTGTATAAGGATAAAAAAATTGGAGTATTAATGTTGTCAGATTGCATTCTCTCATTAGCTAATCATTTATGATGTACAAGGATTCTAAAAAACATGATAATAATATCCTATTGGTGTGTATTTAATGTCTTTTTAAGCATTAAATCAGGTTTTCCTTTACACAGATGTATTGTTAACCGATGCTGCAGTGTCCCTTGTAGCAAAAGAAACTGCACTATGCAGGTTGGGGAATAAGCGTTTATGCATTTCTTTATCCTCAGACCCGAAGAAAGAACCTCGTCTCAAAGAATCTATGACTGTTGTGTTGCAACATGCCAGAATCACGTTTATACCAACTTCTTTGTACTCTTTTATCACTCCTTTTAAGGTGTTAATACCTGTGGTGTCAATGAAAGGGACAGTAGAACAGTCAAGAATTATGGTGTGGAAATCCATTTCGCTTGCTGCCAGGCTTAAACTAACATCATTTTCATCATCAGTCTGCTTTGCACTTCTGTTTTTAGCCTTTTTCTCCATTTTTTCCTGTCTGGTTCTTTCAATGAATGGCTCGAGTCCAACTGCTTTGAATAAAGACTTTAAGAAAAAGTCCTTGTTTGCATAGTAAAGTGGAGCCTGAAAGCGAAAAATGTTCACTTTTGGAATGATCGCAAGGTTCTCATAGTCATTCATGTCCTCATAGTAAGTAGTATTTTCGATTTGTCCCAGTAGTGAAGCCTTCGGATGTTGGGTTTGTGCCAAGACACACAACATGGAGAAGACTACTCCAATCACGAGACCGATCTCTACACTGATCAAAGCACTTGAAGACATGGCCACCATCCAGACAACTGCATCAATCTTGCTAAGGCGCCAAAGCCTGGGAAAGTCTCTGAATTTCCTTAGGGCCCCCCTCAGACTGACAATAATGATGCAGGCAAGAACACACTTCTGCAGGGAGAAGAAGAACGGAGCTAAAAACAAAAGGACCAAAAGCACGACAAAAGCGCTCACCATGCTAGAAACTTGTGTTCGGCAACCTGTCGAGTCTTTCACCATAGTCTTGGCAAGTGCAGCACTTGTGGTGAAACAGTGGAAAAATGATGGGATGATGTTACAAAAGCCAATTGCCAACATCTCCTGGTTTGGTCTGACAGTGTAGCCATTCTTTTTTGCAAACATCTCTGACAAGGAGACAGTAAAGGCAAAACTGATCACAGCCAGTGGGATGGCATCAATTGCGACCCTTGGGATTAGATCGAAATTCGGAACCTTTGGGGGAATGAAACCAGTCGGAATGGCACCTGAGATGCTTGAGTTGTACTGACCATTTAGATCAGCAAAGTGGGAAACCACTGTTGCTAAGACTACTACTACCAGTTCTGTCGGTAGAGGTATCTTCAGACGGTCCTTGTACCGGTCCTGGAGCTCTTTCCCTACAAGTAGGACAGTGATACAAATTGCACTTGTAATCATATCACAAAAGTTAGTCTTATGTATGTTCTTGAGAATGTTGATCCAAGTCACAACAACAGTTCCGTAACCCTGGTGCCGAGGGATTTTCAGGCCCACCAAATACTTCACCTGGACCGTCAGGATGGTGCATGAGGCACCGGTGGCAAAGCCATCCAGCATTGGAGCAGAGAGAAAAACTGAAACGAACCCAAGCCTGAACACAGCCATCAGGACCTGAAAGGCAAATAACACATCAGTTCCCCAAAAGTGAGGCATCTTACATATTTATATGTATTTGTACAATTTGGAGAAAAGGCATACCTGATAAAATCCAGCAAGGAATGTTAAAACTGTTGCAATGCTGATTGCATAGCACTCCTTTCCACACTCCACGCCGAAGGCCCCCATGGTGAAATTGACCGCAGTATCCAGGTGCTCTTCAGTGCCGTTCCATCCAGCATCTAAGGAGCTTCGCTTACTGTCCTCGCTTAAATCAAACCCTGCTAAATAAACTTCTCTGTCCACAACCTGTCCTACCATTAAACTCATGAGGCTGAAGATACCCACAGATACATGCCTAGATGTTCCCAAGATGAAGTAAATGATATTTGCAAAAAAGGATGTGTACAACCCATAAATTGGCTCCAAGCCTGCAAGTAGGCAGTAAGCGATGGCTTGAGGCACTAAAATAATCCCCACTATAAGCCCGGACATTGCGTCACCACACATATATTCCTTTATCTTGTATTTTGGCAGCCAGCTCATGACAGGGAAGAAGTCTATTAATGTTCTTTTCACTTTGGGCAGAGAACAAGACAGTTGACGGAGAAGTTTGCTCCTAATGATCTCTACTGGTCCCTTCTTCGGATGAACCTTGCGTTCCAGCCGGTACGCGTATTGAGGCTTTGCATCCTCCATGTCTTCTAATGCTGTACCTGTCTGCCAACGAGGTTATTAATCCTATCTGCTGAAGAAGACACAAAAACAATAATGCTGTTTATTCACAGTTGTCCTGCATCTATTTAACAAGTTACGTATTTGTAAACTAAGAAAATTGAGTTTTTGGTAAGACAAAGTCGTAACTGAAAGTAATAATAAGAGAGAGACTAGTGCAAGGGAAACTCCAAAATCTCAAAGTGCTGTTCTTGTACATTCTGGTGTAATTGTTTGCTAAGGAAGTTTCCAATGTCTGCAGCACAAATTGGGTTTGCAGAAAGAGTAAGACATGTAAAATAAAGACTCAATCACAGAAGATTAGATAATGATTCAAATTTGGAAAAATAGACCATAGAATAACAAAATACAAAACTTTTACACAGAATAAATGTACTCCTAACAGAAAACACCTGCGATTGTTCAGCATAAACCTAACACAGGGATCATTTATACAGTGTATAATTTTCTATCCACAGCACAGTAGGAATTTATAGGGGGCAACATTAACTCATTCCTGTCATCAGCCACTGACCAGAAACCTCCATTAGTGCACTGATTTAAATTAGCGCATTAAAAGACATTATTATTCTTCTGGATGCAATGCCGGTCCCAAGCCCGGAAAAATGGGAGGGTTGCGTCAGGAAGGGCATCCGGCGTAAAACATTTGCCAAGTTGTTGTGCGGACCAGTTGGTCCGCTGTGGCGACCCCGAACAGGGAGCAGCCGAAAGCAAGCAAAAAATTATTCTTCTGTTTGTAGGTTCCTTCTGGTAAAAATAATACTCAAACTCTTTGCAAACATCAAAGTATCTTTTCTTTTCTGAATAAATACTCCGGTATGTTGAAGTACAACTTTAAAATCTTCACACAAGATAAAGTAGAAAAGTCTAAACTTTGAAAATTTACTTTAAAGTACATATGTAACAGTGCATGAGAGAGTTTCACACACTGATTTTAGTTACTGATGGTAAATTAGTACGGGAACATGGAAAAACATTAACTTAAACAAACTAGCTACCTCTTTATTTCTAATCTTTCAAACATTAGCAAGGTAGATAACACATCAGATGCTACAAACTAGCTGAACGCTAATCACAATACAAGCTGCAGTGATAAAATGTACTGTCACTGTCAGATGTTACATTTTAGTTTGGTTGGGAATTTCTATGGAGTCTTTCAAACTCATTGTCTCTTTAAAGACTCTATGATTATACAAAAATGTAGTGATGTTGATGAAAAAGTGATGAAAAAGTACAGGTTAGAAAGTCATTTTTGTTCTGAAAGGAAGAGTGAAAATCAAAAGCTCTTGATCTAGGGGTCCCTAGAGTCTATAAAGTTTTAAGGGTATCTTTTCTGTTTTTAAAACATTTATAATTCTGTCCACTACCAAGATGGTGAAGATTTTATGCTCACCAGGATCATCCTGCTTTATTCTTTCACTTTAGAAAGCTTGCATACAGGAGATAAATGAATTAATGCAATATTTTGGTAAGAAAAAAGCGGTCAAAAGTTGACATCATTTCCCCAAACACCAAAAGTAATGTTTGATTTTAGACTGGAGCTATAAGACTAACACGTAATGGAAGGCTGTGTCTTACCCAAACTATTTTCTGTAAATATCTGCTTCAAACCACATGCAGAATTGTGTAAACCTGAGTTTGTTTAGGTTTTTTTTTGACTGAGCTGATCTACTAAGTAAACAGTACCCTAGATAACTAGTTCCTGCAGAAGATGAAAGATTTTCTGTTTGAGTATGTAGATTACCAAAAGTTTCCCCCCTGTTTTTTAATTTTAAAAAGTGATTAAAGCAAGTAGAGAAGAGCTGATGTGCTTTTCCTTCCCGTAAAGAAGAGTACACATACAGAACCTCATGCTGCCAGGGGATTTTAGATGTGGGTAACAAATGATGGTAAGGCAAGGCTATTTATTTGCTTACATGTATTCCAAAATTTATGGAAGGAGTCTCCAGTGTCAGTACTATGCAACAGTTAGAAAGTATCTGACATAAGAAAATCTGTATTATTCTATATATAGAGTGTATTTTCTGTCTTATTAACTGAAAGAGCACGAGAGAGAAAGAGTGTGTGTGTGTGTGTGTGTGTGAGTGAGAGAGAGAGAGAGAGAGAGAGAGAGAGAGAGAGAGAGAGAGAGAGAGAGAGAGAGAGACAGAGAGAGAGAAGAGGAGCTGGTAAGGAGAACACTTGTTTAAAACTGCTGTAATGTAAGCAATAACAGTAAAGCATTATACTTTTTATCTTTTTATAGTTTGATATAATGCTGTAGAAACTTTGACTCAAGTTCATTTCCGTCATCACTGAATGTTATAGCAGCTATAAACATTCATTCCCTTACCAGAATGACTTTTTCTCTCTCAGCACATGTATATTCATCCATGTATTATTAAGCTTCGATTATGTGGCATGTCCGCCACGCAAGTCTCTGTGAATGAGCTGTTACTATAGACATGACAACGTTTTAAAACGAGTGCATAAATATAAAGTATAAATCTGTTATTTGCAGCTGAGACACATTCATAGCCGGTGTGATAAAAAAAAGTTGAAACACCTTCTGGAAAGTAGAATGTGTATGTAATGCTGAGTAATTCACTGAATACTGTTACTGTATTGAACCTTAATATAAAGTGTTACTAAAGGCATTGAAAGGTGTGAACCCAAGCTCTATAATCCAGAGGATAAAATATTAGAAAGCATTCTTTTTTTCTTTTTTTTTTTTTTGCTGAAGTTATGATAATCCAAAATGAAATGAAGAATGTAGAAATGTACAGGAAATACAAAGCTACTCACCACAATAACACAGGTTAAGAACTAAAATCCAACCTCTTTCCTACTCTTTCTTTCTAATAGAAATGTCACTTGTTATCTTGTGGCTCAGAGTGTGTGCAGTTCAAGCATGGTGGCACAGCACGCGAGACTGAAAGACAGCTACTCAATAGACACTGCCTGGTTTTATAGGCTGCAAACACACGGGGTGGAGCTGCAAGTGTTCTCAAGTCCTCCATTGAGCAATATCAGGATAAGGGCAAAGTGTGCAGAAAGTCCATTTTCTCCAAACTGTGCTCATGCACGAGGTGTCTGAGTATATACAGTAAGTCCCCGAAAACATCGACCTCAGCTTTTCACTCTAATCACCTGCTGTGTAAACCAGTAGGTTTGTGATTCATTACATTAGTCATACCTACGTCTTGCCTTAATATCTCTTACAGGACATTACTCATGTCTGTGCTCTGAATTATTACATCAAGAGTGAGATTTGGAAAACAAAAATCGTCATCTCAGAGTCTCATTGAGATCTCATTGGATATAAAATATATGTTTAAAAAATGACTCAAAAAGAAAGCGTCTGTTAAAATGTAAATCGGATCAGAACGTAAACAATCGATTAATTACAAAAAATCTTTCAAACAATCAATTAATTACAAAAAATCTTTCAAACAATCAATTAATTACAAAAAAAGTAAATAGAAAGCATTCATCCCACGTTAACATGTCTCAACTTTCTCAATGATTTAGGAGGTTAAGCTTTGGCAAACTGTAGTAACATGACAAACTTTCTCTCTCTCTCTCTCTCTCTCTCTCTCTCTCTCTCTCTCTCTCTCTCTCTCTGTGTGTGTGTGTATGAAATTTTATTGATTTAAAGAGAGGCTGCTGAGGGAATGACTGTTTATAGCTGTTGTAACAGGGAGTAAATAGTTTTATGGAGTTTCATGATAAAAAAAAAAATCAGTATTTTTAAAATGTAGTATAAGATGACTAAAAATATTACCAACTGTATTTTCCCGTTCTGCAAAAAACAAAACAAACAAACCAAAAAAAACAGTAAACACTGTGGTTACTATTGCCAAACAACAAGATATGCCTCATGATACACCCTTGGAAAAAAGATTTCTTCAAGGCTAGGTAAAAGTTTTAAGCTTTCTGAAAGGGTTCTGGTTCAGAAAGCTTTCTCCACCCTGGTGTAGGACAAATAAATAACTGTTAACATCTCTAACCATTAAATGTGTGGTTCAGCTATCACAAAACACATCATACAATTTCCCCATGCTGCCGTTAATAAAATGTGTAGTCAGTGTGAAGGGGCTGGATTTCTGTTAAACCTCATACAAACTAGCTAAAATAATGAACCGATCCTAACACTGATATTAAAAATGATCACTGATCAATTGATACTGTATCAAATTACAAGCATGATTTTTTTTGCATATATATTTCCATACAACTACATTAGGGGATGTCTCCATTTTGGATCCTTCATGGATTTGTACTTCAAGTGAGAAGAGAACATTTAGAATAGGGGCTCTGTTGTGTGGACAAGTGGGTGTATTTTAACCGCATAAATGGATAGCTTTAATACTGAGTTGACTTAGAAGCCCAAAATTTTTATCAGATTTATTCAGTGAATTTCTGATGTGTCAGAGAAATGATTGGTTGTGTGTCCCAGAAATAGAAATGGTTAATAGAAGGACATAAGTTTGCACTGGTTTTCGAGCTGGTTTTGTTTCTGAAGAAGGCTTCCATTGTCAACTGACTACAAAATATTCCTGCATACTCACCACCCTTCCCTCTATTAAAGATATACAAGAAGTGTTTTGATCTGAGAAACTCACCACAAGTCATATTTAGGATAACAGCTGAGAACCAGCATAATACATTGTGGTTAATATGCAAAGGCATGTCAACAAACTAAGCTTGAATGGATAAGTGAGAAAGCAGCTCCACTTTTTCATTCACAGCATCACATCCCTGATCCGACTGCTTCACATGCCCAGAAAGCTTTAAATACATTAACACACGTAATTCACAATGCTTGCATTAAGCTGAGACAGAAACTCACCCACATTCTAGCTGAGAGCCAGTGCAGTGGAGGGAGGATATATGCCATGCATTTCTCCTAGCCATGACTTCCTGGTATGGAGCAGCTCACTCTGTATGCTTTGAATGGGACAAAGGATGATGGGAAAAAATGTCGCGCCTTACAGAGCTCTCTGTCTCGACAGCCAATCCTGGACAGACAGTGGGGGGAGGGGGAGATGTGGTCCCTCAGTCTTCTGATCACCATGGAAACAGTGCCTCCTCTGGCTGGGAAACCTCTCTGTGAACATCTCTGTTGAAGATACAATAAATACACAAAACATTTATTTGCTAAGGGTAAATAAACTGTACATGCAAAGATCATTAGTAATAATAAAAGTCTGTCAGATTATATGCATGTGCAGTTCTTATCTTTATAACTGTTACTACTATCAGAATCTTTTTTCTTTTTATATTTTCTTATTTTGTAACTTCAGCAAAATTCACCTTATTTTTTTTTTTATTAATCTTTATTTTCAGAATTCAGTACACTGACATGCATTGTAGGTTGATTGGCATCTCTAAATTGTCCGTAGTGTGTGATTGCGTGAGTGAATGAGAGTGTGTGTGTGCCCTGCAATGGGTTGGCACTCCGTCCAGGGTGTATCCTGCCTTGATGACTGAGATAGGTACAGGCTCCCCGTGACCCGAGTATAGATCGGATAAGCGGTAGACAATGAATGAACGAATGAATGAATAATATATTCACTATATGATCAAAAGTATGTGGACATCTGACCATGGCTTGTTAAACACTCTATTGCAAGGTCATTAATATGGCTTTTACCCCTTTTCTGCTCCACTCTACTGGGAAAACTTTCCAGGAGCTTTTGAACCTTGGCTAGGACTTGGTTTTTCTCTTTTAGATACTAGAGCATTAGGGAGGTTAGGCATTGATGTCAGATAGGAATGGCTTGGCATGCAGTTCATCCCAAAGGTGAAGTTGAGGTTAGGGCTCTGTGAAAGCACTCAAGTTCTTCTTCTACTACAACTTTGGCAAACCATATTCTTATAGACCTTGCTTTGTTCACAGGTTCATTGACATGCTGGACAGCTCATGTTGGACGTTTGGGCGACAAAGTTAGGGAGGCCAGATTAAGATGGTTTGGACATGTTCAGAGGAGGGAGAGTGAGTATATTGGTAGGAGAATGTTGGACATGGAGCTGCCAGGCAGGAGGCAAAGAGGAAGGCCAAAGAGGAGGTATATGGATGGAATAAATGAGGATATGAAGCTAGTGGGTGCAAGTGTTGAGGATGCAGAAGATAGGGATAGGTGGAGAGAGATGATTCGCTGTGGCGACCCCTGGAGGGAAAAGCCGAAAGAAGAAGAAGAAGAAGAAGAAGAAGAAGAAGAAGAAGAAAAAGAAGAATTAACATTACAATCACATGTCAGGTATTCACATACTTTTTGGCCATATAGTGCATAACTAGCTATTATGCTTGTGCTAAATTGATTTCTGTATATAAAAATAATAAATCTATTATGAACAGAACAAAACATATAAACATTAAATACCGAAAGGGTTAAATAATAAATTCAGATCTTTACATTAAAGCATTTTAAGTGATTGTAACTGATGTAATTTCTATGACTGTGTCTACAGAAAATACCCATAGCCATTGAATATTTATTTATTTAGTCAAGAAGCTTTTATTGTCATTTATGCAGGATTACACTTCAAATTCACACATTATGAATGTGTTAAACAGCACTTGTTTAATTGAATGGTTTATTGTCAGTAAAAATTGACATTAATCCTAAATCTCATCGAATTTTTACACTACCCCATAAACACTGTAGAAACGTGTTCACTAGTACATTCTGTTTTTTTGTTTTGTTTTGTCTTGTTTTACGTTGACGTTAACTAAAAAGGAATGCAAGATTTAATACAATTTAATACAAAGCCAAGTTTGTGTAGCTTATAAGTTACAGATGTAGCCAGAAAAAAGTGTTTCTGTACTTTACTTCAGCTGTATCCAAAAGTTTGTGCACCTCTTGCCAAACCACATATTTTGAATTTCAAATAAACTGACATACGCTCTACAGCAAAATATTGTATAAAATAACATTTTCCACAAATGTTAATGTGACAAATATATATAAAGATTTAATTATAAAGAAAAAATGCATGCATTAGAATATAAAAAATATGGAATCCCTTCCAGCTCACAATTTCCATTCTCCAAAATGTCATTAATAATGGCAGTTAAGGGGAATTGTACAAGTCAAGGCAACATCTGGATGAGCGTATGCTGGGCAGAAAGGCAAAGCAAAACCCCTTATAGGTCTAAGGACCTACTGGAAAGTTGACACAGGAGAGGAGAGAGCTGTTGTCAGGAGTAGCTGGACAGTTCCCTGCCAGGCCCGGGGAGGGCGCTGGCAGGTGAATCCTGGAAGCCTGTTTGTGTCTGTGTGATTTCCTGCCTATTGTTCTCCACCCTGATTGTGTCACCTGTCCCTTATTACCCTGTTGTGTTTTCCTATAAAAGGGATCCTGGTGTGCATGTGTGGGTGGGTCAATGTTTCTTGTATAGCTGTTCCGTGGGTGTTAGTTTTGGGATTTGTTGTATGTTGTAACCACGAGTCTATTGTAATGTTCGTCTTTCCCCTGTCTCGTGTTTATATAGATAAAACAGTGCTTCACTGTATCCTGCGCTTGGGTCCGCTTTCTCACGGCGTGCTGCGGCACGCCACACCACGGAGGTCCGGGTTCGAGCCCCGCATAGGGCGAGTGGCGACTGGACGTGACAGCTGTACTGTCTGTACAGCATTGCATGCACAAACATGACCTGCAAGGAAGAGTCAACAGAAGGAAATGTTACTGCAACCTCATCACAAATGTCAGTGTCTGAATTTAGAAAACAAGTGCTGTGGACTAATAAAGTGAAAATGGAACTACAATCATCAAACAAAAAGGAGCGTGACAAGAACACCTTGCCAACTGTGTGAACCTATTACGCTTTGGGGTTGTGTGGCAGGAAACACACACAGTAGCACATGAAGCACTCTATGAGTAGATGGAAGAATGGACTCAGAGGCAAATGTGACAGTTAAGAAACTGAAGCAGGCTTTGATAACAGGACAATGAAACAAAACATGCCTCAGAATCGACCGTGACCTAGTTCAAGGAATGCATAGTGAAGGTTTTGGGATGGCCCTCACAGTTTCTGGAATTGAAAATCATTGAAAATCTGTGTGCACGCAGCTCTTAAACATGCCGTGCGTGCAACATCAGCCGAGATGAACTCCGAACTACGAGTGAACTACGAGTGAACTACGAGTGTTCTGCAAGGAAGTCTGGGTAAATATTCAACAAGAATAGAGAGACTCCTAACTGATCACAAAAACTATTTATAGGTGCTGTTACTATGTACTGATTTAGCATGGGACCACAACTTTGTTCAATATTTTTACTATTTTTGAAGTTAGTTGAATATGAAATAACTAAGTGAAAATCTGTAGAAGAATCTTGTAGCTTTTATTTGTATTTTGGCCTACAAATCTGGTTAATGTTTCATTTTCTTCATAGCTGATTCTTGTAGTATGTGTGGCTACTTATTGTTTTATTAGATGGTAGTGAATTTGTGTCCAAGTTCAAGGGTTAACAGATAAGAACGTCAACGCTAGAAAAGAAAAAAGAACTGAGACACGTAATGTACGGAATTATGTGTTAGGCTGCATTTATTACCACTTGGGTGAATGATTACCTGATGATCTTATTCTTGGGCGAATTAATTACTATAACTTCTAGTTATATATTACTGTAACTTCTGTAGTTCTGTATATCTCCTCATCATGGCACCTGTTAGTGGGTGGGATATATTAGGCAGCAAGTGAACATTTTGTCCTCAAAGTTGATGTGTTAGAAGCAGGAAAAATGGGCAAGCGTAAGGATTTGAGCCAACATTTGCCTTGCACCTTCAGGGTTGGGGGTTTGATTCCCATCTCTGCCCGGTGAATATTAGGTTTGCATGTTCTCCTCACACTTTAGGGGTTTTCTCTGGGTACTGTGGCTTCTTCCCTCCAAAAACATGCAAACGGATTACATGCCATGTATTAAAGGATGATAGAGTCACTTGACAGAAGCTATTTCTCACCACTGTGGCCACCTAAATTTAGCTGAAATTATGTGGAAAAATGTGTTATGGTCCGATGAGACCTAGGTAGAACTTTATGGGCATAATTCTAAAAGATACACAAGACTGCTTATCACCAAAGAATACCATACCCATGATGAAGCATGGTGGTGGCAGCATCATACTATGAAGCTGCTTCTCTTCAGCTGCTTCTCAAGATGGAGGGAATCATGGATAGCTACAACTGAAGATTAGACAGAATTTTCACCTTCAAGCCTTCTGAAATTCTTTTGGAAACTAATGAAATGACTTGAAGAGATCTCCTCTCAATTTGACAGATCTGGAGCATTTTTGCAAGGAAGAGTGCAATAAATCAAGATGTGAAATGTTGGTTGATATTTATCCCAAAGAGTAAGTGCTGTGTTATGTGTATCTGGATGCAGTGCTGGTCCCAAGCCCGGAAAATTTGGAGGGTTGTGTCAGGAAGGGCATTCGGCATAAAACCTGTGCCAAGTTGTTTTGCGGACCAGTTGGTCTGCTGTGGTGATGTATTATGAGCAAAAGGTGCTTCAACAAAGTATAGGTTAAGGGATGTGCACAGTTATGTAATAAAGTTATTATAAAAAAATAAGTGACCAAAAACTTTTATTTGCTTGTTACTTAAATTCTTTGGATGCTATGACACCTTATAGCTGATTTATTTTGTTTTCTTTTTTTACATAATAAAATCCTGCAATTTCAACAGGGGTGTGTGGACCTTTTAAACCCACTATTAATATCATTAGTAAAGACATTATTGTCATGTCAGTGCCAGGTTCAGGTTCATAACTAACTTTTCCTGTAATCTACAAACATGGCTGGAATAGACTACAATTCCCAACTCACATGATCATAGGGTGTGTCTTAATCAGCTCTCTAGGCCATCACCTTGGCTCACTACACACTGGGACACAGAATTTCCGGGGACACATCAGCCCATAAAACCCAAACATATAAAATATTTAACATATTTCTGACATGATACTTCAAGCTTTTACAAGACCCCACTTGTTTTTCAGTTCTCCTATTTTGCACATATTTCAGTGCTATTCTGAGAGGCATTGGTGGCTCAGTGGTAGGTTTCTCGCCTATCATGTGAAAGGCCCGGGTTCGATTCCAGCCAGTGCCTCAACCCCAGCCACTGGATGCAGTGCCGGTCCCAAGCCCGGAAAAAATGGGAGGGTTGCGGCAGGAAGGGCATCCGGCGTAAAACCTGTGCCAAGTTGTTGTGCGGACCAGTTGGTCCGCTGTGGCGACCCTGAACAGGGAGCAGCCGAAAGCAACTTCTTCAGTGCTATTCTGTCTATTTTGTGTATGTGTCCTGTATTGTTTTGTTTTGTATTGTCTGTTTGCACTTTCTTTTTCTTGCACTGTTTGCACCTGGTGGCACACATTGCACTTCATGTAGCTAGGACAACTACTTTCTGTCGTTAGCTCTGTGTTATATTGTTGCTATGTTGTTTTATGTAGCACCACGGTCCTGGAGAAACATTGTCTCAGCTTACTGTGTACTGCATCATCTATATGTGGTTCAAATGAAAATCAAATGAAAAGCTTCTTGACTTGACTTCTTGCCTTGACTCTTGCCTTGACTCTTGCCTTGACTCTTGACTTGACTCTTGACTTGGATCGTTTAGTAGCTAGAGGATTTTTAAAATCATTAAACACTTTGAGTCATTAGACTCAAACAAGCTGTACATAGAACATCAAATAAAGTTAGCTGACATAAGTAATCATTCAAGAGCTACAACAGCGATAATGTGGCGTCAGAGAGGTGGAGGCGGAAGTGCTAGGATCCATAAGCAGATTTATTTATAAACGTCAGACAAAGGCAGGGTCAAAAACAGGCAAAAGGGTCAAATCCGGAAAGCAGGCAAACAGGGCAAACAAACCAGGGGGGTAATCCAGCAATTAGAAAATGAGAGAAACAAACAGAGGTCTCAATGGACTCAATACTCGGGAGAGGGCTCCCTCTGGTGTTCAGTCCTGGGCAGAGATGTTACAGATAACAAGCTACTTACATTTGTAGACAAAGTTGGCTGAAAGTCATCTGCCATTTTATTAAGCGGAGAAGCTTCAGAAAATATGACGTCCAGTAAGGGAACATAGTCCCCATCAATGCTTCCTTACTTTTGCAGTGTATTGTGTCTTTTTTATTAAGGAGCAAACTTTTGAATATACTGGAAGGATTTTTTTCAATTCAGACAACCCATAAATTGTCCCTTAAATAGTCACTGCTATGATTATTAAACTAAGGAGTGGACTAGCTGAGATGCCTCCATTGTCATGTTCACGCTTTCCTGATTGCTGGTCATATACACCGGTTACCTGTTACCAATAACATCTGCCACTATAAAGGAGTCTTTAGCGCTCATTTGCTCACTCACTGTTGTTCAGCATATCATTGTATGACTGATCAAGCCTGTGATTATTGTTGTTTTTTGTTTTTTTTACTTTGTTACCTGCTTTACGAGATTTATGAGTTTGCTTTTTGCTCTGTTTATGAACTTGACCTTCTTTCACATTTTGGATTATTGCCTGTACTTAATAAACCTCACCGGCAACTGCGGACATGTCCACCACCTAAGGATAAGATTAAAAAAATGAATGAAATTGTTTTACTAATTACCTTTTTTAATTGTTCCTCCTTCTCTTCTTCCTGCATATTTGCAAGTTTTAAAATATACTAAAATTGCTCCTTTTTTGCTGACACAGTATTAGAAATAAACTAATGTTAGAATAAATAGATAAAGACAAAATGTATATAGAAAAAATGTGTATGTGTACCAACTCTACATTATTTTTATTAAGACTACTCGATCACAGCTATTAGGAAATAGGAAGCGTGTCTGTTTTGTGTGACACCTATCCAAAAACCTCAGAAAAAGCATATTTAATGCACTGGTTCTCTTCCAGGTTCTGTGCTACTTTGAAGCGGTTGTTGTTGTAGATTAACAATGTGCAGGATTTAATGCTTCACATGCTTCTTTGAAGACCTTTTCTGGAAAGTTTAAGACCTTTAATCGGTCTTAAGTGCCTTGTCCAGTGGTGCACGCTTGTTTGAGTGTGACACGTGGAAATATTACCTTAGTAAAACACATTGTTAATGTGCACTCAAGGATTACACAAATTACAGATGGAAAGGAACATGTGAGCATTGTTGCCTCACAGCTCCTGAGTCCTGGGTTTGATCCAAAGCTCAGGATACTGTCTGAGTGTACTTTCGCATATCCTAGCCATGTCTGAGTGGGTTTCATCCAGGTTCCCTGGTTTCCTACCACTGGTGGATTGACTACACTAAATTGGCCACAGGTGTGAATGAGTGTGTACATGTGTATGTTAGTGGTGCCCTGTAATGGATTGGCATCCCAATTGGGGTGAATCCTCCTGTCCTGCATCTAGTTTTCCTGGAACTGATTCAGGTTTCATTCAGACCCTGACCAGTATGACTTGGTTACTGAAGATGAATGAATGAATGAAGTATTCTTAAACCCTGACCTGTTTGCATGACGATATAGGATGGAGAGTATATATTTAAAACACTGGATAAGGGCATCTGCTGTAAATTCAGTACTAACTCATCACTTAAATGGTTACATGTGTATAATAAAGCATAAGATAAATAAATAACTTAAATTTTTAACCTCAATCATTAATTAGTTTCATAGTGTTCATGTACAAAGTGTTACTTACTGTCAGAAAGCATTTTTATTAGCATTTGCAAAGGCTTAACAGACATGTCTCAATTCTATAAAAACCATTAATGACAGAACATTTCTTTAAAAAATATTGCCCAAACACAATTTTCCCTTGAGACAGCGAACTGGAAACTGCGTCTCCCTGATGCGCTCTTTGTCCCCTGCACCTTCAAATGTTCTGGAGGTGTCTTTCCATGGCAGCATGCTAAGGGAAGATGTCAGAGAGCTCAGCAGGCTCCTGTGGAACAAAAGAGGACATTTGTGACCCTCACAACGTGTCCAACAGGCAAGCGTGAATTCATGAAGACGTCACTATATATCACTGACTGCGGCTAAGAGTGCTCTTTGACAGAATCCAGGTGTGTGTTAGTGCACTTTGCTGTAGCCTGACCTGACTGTAGCACAGGTTTGAACTGTCCCGCCATGCAGATTTCCTCCTGTTTCTGCCGCACAATGCGCTGGATGGCTGGGGGCAGGCCGCGCGGGTTCCGGGAGAACACCAGGGCATAGCCATCTTCACAGGTGCCGTCATCTTTCAGCGTGCGGCATGCATAGGTGATGGCATAGTTGTCGTAGTCTGTGTCGATGATCCAGTAGTTATCACCTGTGTGAATGAAGCATATGTTTAAGTAGCTGTCAGATTCTGAAAGTGGGGTCTGTGAGTGAAAGTAGTTATAATTCACATTTAGTTATTATAAAATGTAGAGAATGCTGACTTATTTACTGATCCTGATGGTCAGAAAGTAATGATTCATTTGCTATAATAGCAGCACTGATATTTGTGGAGCTACCAATCACAGGGTTTTATTAATGCATGGATAATATGTTATCATTTCTATAGAAACAGTAAAAATTCTATAGCATTCTATAGCAAGTTATCTGCAAGGAGATGTTCATTTAACATTTATTGAAGTTGTTTAAGGGGAATAGAATCCTTCAGAATGTGTAAAACTGTCTATTTTCCCCCGATAGCACAGCCCAAAGTGTTTCTCTGTTTACTAATTGAGTAGATGCTTACATTAAAACCTGATAACCCAAACACAGGTAATGAATTTAAATCCTGATTTTACTGTAACTAGGAAAAGTGAATTATGAAAAAGTGTGTGGCAAAAGGGTTCAACTTGCTAAACATTTTTGATAGGGAAACTCTGGTTCTATTTAGAAGCTTCTTTTAATTAGCAAATCTAATATAAATATAATAATTATAATTATAAATATCTAACATACTGTTCGGGTTTATGTAAGTGGAACTATATATACTAAGTGGAACTAAGTATATTTGCACTGATGGTTTAATATATATATATATATATATATATATATATATATATATATATATATATATATATATATATATATATATAAATATATAGTTGCTCAAAGGTTTTTCCAAGAGTTTCACGTAGAACTTATTCTATTAAGTAAGTTACTTTTTAATGTAAATGTTATCCCACCTCCACTAGACAGGTAGCTGGCCAGACCCTGGTAGTTCATGAACATCTTGCCAGGTGTGGATGGATCAGGGACTGTATACTGGGCAGCCATGTCAGCACACACAACCCAAAATCTGTATACACATATACACACATACAACAGGTTACATTCTAGCTAGTATTCCACTAATACATTTTTCTAATATCTGATGCTGATTCAAAATTGGCTTTAATTTTAACCCATTAAATTTCGCACTCTGTGGGTCCAGAAGTTACTCTAGACAATATACTGGTTTACTGAAGTTACTGAATAATCCATATAAGATAACAAATAATATGTCTAAACATGAATAAGTAACCCAAAGCATTTAAGGGTTAACAAATACAAAAACTGTTGCTGTGTGGATGTTTAAATATTAACCTTTGTTGACATTTTTGTTTTCCACACCTGTTATATGGTCATTATTTCCTGTTCATCATATTAAATGCTATGGTTGATATTTTTTAGGCTTTGCATTACATTTTTTATTTAAGATGTCTTGTTTAGGGCAAACCTATTACTTCAAACTTCAAGTGTTCAAGTATTAGAATACAATCCTGATATTCGGTATCATTTCTGTGCTTCTGGTCTAGTTACTCTATCTACCAACTGCGTCATGCTTGTTAAATTGATCTTGTTCCTCACCCACCCAAACAGAGTGACACGACCCTTGGAGGAAGCGGTCATGGTGCCATCTTCTTCAACAGTGTATTCTGCAGAAATATTGTCCTGCAGGAAGAGTCCTTCTGGATCTTTCTTCTGCTGGGCGTACCACTTTCCTGCATACTGACAAAGCACAAAGTCATATCAGAGACGTAATCACCAAAATCAGTTCTGCAGTTTCACCTCATTAATGTGTTCTGGATATCGCTAGTATGGCCTCTGTTTCTTTTCTCTTTTGCTATTTCTCCTGTGTTGCTTATATGCATCAATAAAAAATTGTTACATTTAGTTTTAAGACAAAAATGAAGCTTTTTACAGAGGGAACACAGAGTGCAACATCCTCCATCCTTTGCCTTAGTCACTAAGTGCTGACTCCTTCCATAAATGCTACATAAACATCTCCTTAAAGAAAGCTTCACCATATCAACAATTGTCATAGACACTGTTATAGAAAATCAACCTACACTTTCTGATCAATCAGGTTCCAGAATTCCAGAATAATCCTTTTCCTTATAACCATATTATCTGTGCACTCACTTTTTTCGGGTCAAAGTCCTGCTTGACTGTGAAGCTGTCCACCACACAGGAAGAAGACCAGCAGCGCTCAATGTAGGACAGGAAGACAACCAACAAGGCGAATTTGTAATATTCCATCCTATACCATGATGAGATAGCAAACTGTGCTTACAGTATATTCACCTGTTCATTTCAGTCTCATAAATTCCTGCATCAACAGTAATATTTTCCCAGCAGGGAATTCATTCTTTATTATATACAGTATAAACCCGACTGTACTACTTAGATCTCATTTTATCAATCCGATAATAAAAATCACAGATCTTACCTGTTGTCTTAAAGTTGATCAGAGGAGCTTTTTTCCACTTCTACACCAAGTTTCGGTATCTCCGTGGACCTGTAGCCTCTTTATACCAACTCCACAGAAGGGCTTATTAAATGATTCTCACTTCTTGTTGCTAAATAAGGTGCTTAGCTTAATCCGGTTGTAGAAATCCTCTGTTTAATCTGGATTCTTGCTTGTACCCGCCCATGCTGCCTGTAAAAAACAAGTCAGTCTTTATGTAACACTACAAGCTGTACTGATTTAACAACAAAAAAGGAAACCTTCCTTGTGACAAATGAAAATAAGTTAAATAAGCAGGGATGTCTCTGAATGTGTTGTACACATGTCGTGTTTATTAGATATGTATGTGTGTTAATGTACAAACCTGGGGCAATGGTTGATTTAGTTGCAAATCAGTAAGTGATAGTGTGATGACATTGAGCGTGCATCGTTTTTCTCCCTAAGCAATTACTAAGCAAATAAAATGAATTAGATAAAAAATAAAATTATTAAAATTTCCTAAAATTATTTTTTAGATTCTATTCAACATATTTATTTATTAAAAATTGTATGTTTAAAAATATTATTATTATTATGATTATGATTATGATTATTATTATTATTATTATTATTATTATTATTATTATTATTATTGTTATTGTTATTATTATACTTTCAGAATTGTACATATTATTTATTTATTTTTTATTTTAAAGTGAGATTCACGCATACTATATACAAAGCAAACTGGGAAATTTTCTTTGCATCTTAATATTATTTTATCATTGCTTTTTGTTTATATTCATAATTACATAAGCAATATTTTCTCCTTTAAGAGTACAGGACAGTATGTTAGTCCTCTAATTGAAATAATTCAGTGATATTGCCCAAGATTATCAACTAGCAGCCATAAAAACCAGAAATAAATAAGAAATATTATAAAATATGTTATAAAACCATAAAAGTAGCCACAGGGCCATTCAGGTCTCCAGGGCTCCATCTACACAGAGATGAATGATGTCTATTGCCAGAGAAGCTTGTACAGGATTAGCCCAGACCTTTTTAGAACCCTTTTCTTAATTTAGTTTCAATCTGTTTGCTGTGTTTACACATGTTGTTCACAGAGACACATACACAGCTTTGTCAGCATTCATATATTTGTTTTATATACACTATACCATTGGGAGAAAACAACTTATTATAATAATTATTATTATTATAATATCAGAATTATTGAGTGAATCATTTCAATTTACAGTATTCAGTATCAAGGCCATTGATGTATAATCTGCAAAGCCTTATATTTTGGAGAAAAAGATTAAATGTAACCTACAGAGTTTGCTCCTTTATCCCCAAATCAAGTTTGGTCAAAGTTTGTTCCTTTCCTTTGCAAGGAATTATTTTTGGCTAAATTTAGCTGCATTTAGTTTAGTATCTAGATAAATATGTGTAAATAATCATACAGTCGCTTCTCCTCACTGTTCATCGTCTCAAACAGACTTGCTGATTTGGATTTTGACTCTGTAGGACACACTGTTGCCTAGAGACATCTAGAAAAGTCTTGTAGGCTCGGGTAGGCCTGGTCTAAAGTTTGAAGGGAAGTTAGAGTACATTAGTAGTGAAAATGTTATAATCGTAATACGCATAATGTGATAATGCAGTAATAATATTCTGTCTGAATTCTATATCCTTAAATCAAAACCAACTTAATTTTATCTTGATAGAGTCCCATGTCATAATTCTTATGTATCAATTCCATTACACAGTTCATGTATTTTTTTTCCATCAGCCAGCTCTAACAGGAATCTAATGTTACCTTTATGCATGAACAAGGAGAAATAAGATTAACCAGCACTATATTGTTTTAACTGCTATTATTATTAGATTTTTTTCACACTTACATGTGTAGCTTGTTTACAGCACTGCTGTTATTTATCTTAATGCCCACAAAATCCCTTTAAGGCAACATTCACAGTGAGCTTAAAAAACACTAAGAAAGAAAGAACACTAAGATTAAGAAAAAAAAGACAAACTAAACAGTGAAAGAGAGGCTCTTAACAACGATGCATGCTAAATCTTCCACTAATGCAGCTCGGCCATTGCAGAACATCAACTACCACGGACACATATATGATAAAAGGCTTCTTCCTTTTATTGGGTGCCATTACTTTTCTCAATTTTTTAGTGAGGTTTACACTAGTAAGTCCTCTTATACACAAGTTTTTACAATCGCAAGAGCTCTACTAGGACACAAATTCTTTTCACGTCTAACTGGATTTTTCTTTTTAATGTATATTTCATGTGAAAACCTTCTCATGTGAAACTAACTGTTCTTTAAGCAGGTTTAGATTTTTGCAGTTCGTACAACGCTTAATTAGTCTGCTGGCTATTCTTAATTGGTATCTACGTTGGCCTTGTAGCTCATATATAAAACTGAAGAAGCAAACTTCAGACACTGAACATGTCTTTTCTATTTCACTAGATCCGAGTAAATGGGATATTATGTATATTTTCTGTTTCCAGTCAGCATTTCAGATAAGGTTTTTCCATAATTTGTTTGATTCACTGGGCTTCCAGTAAGCAAGATTATATAACCTTAATCCTTTTTTACATCTCTCCTCTTAGTGTGCATCCACAACAGTCTTTTTTGGTGTGTTTGGCCTCTGCCTTTGTGCTGGCTAATCCCCATACACACTGGACCATGTGATTGTGCCTGGACTTCAGACAGACTGTCCTAGCTCACATGATTCAGAGCTGAGAGCTTTGGGGTTATTGCTGAGAGAGAACACGTTCCCACGGGCGGGGACAGTCCTCAAGCTGAGGCTTTTACTGAGTTTGCAACTCTGCATCCAAATGTTAAATGCTGTTTGCTCTGGACCCCTAGTGGGTTAAAAGACTGGGAGTTTAAAATCAAACTGTTTCTCTTTTTGGTGGAATTGTTCCAGCAAGACATAGTGGGCCTCATTTATCAAGCTGATACAAACACATTTAGTCGTAAATTGTTCACAGTAGCATTTACACATGAAATATAGTATTTGCAGAAAGAAAAAAACCATTGGGGCACACGGTTGAGAAGTCCTGAGTTTGTATGAGACTCACTAATGTTTACTGATCTGCTTCAAACCAAAGCAGTGATTAATCAATGTGACATTATATACTGTTTATGCTGTTAAGATTAAATAGCTAATTTATTTCAATTCCGCACACCAATTTAATGAATATTGTGTGAAACTCGAGCCGTTTCATATTAAAGACTTGAAAGAAAGCAGACCAGCCATTCGGTTCGGACAAAATGGCACCTTATAAAAGACGAAAGGGCTAGCGCTTTTAGTCTTTTAGTTTTTTTTAGTTTCGTTTCTGAGTTGCATTCTGGAAGATTTAGCGCATGCTGCATCGGAGGCGATCACTTTCAACTTTGCATTTCACGTAGATTCGTGGGTGTAAGTCAGCTTTGTTGTTAATGTGCTTGATAACTAGCCACTGATTATTATTTATCAACATATGAAGGTGAGTATAAAGAAAATCAGTATTATCGAAACTTTTTCCATTAGCCATGAATTTTTTATTTCCTACAAAAATATCACACTACCAAAAGACTGAAAAATGAGGACCAGTACACTGGTTAAAATGTAGTTTGATCAGGTCTTGGTGTCTTTCACAGTGATGTAAGGAAATCAAATAAAAGTTTGGATCTGGGAACCCAAGCCATTTTTCACTGCAATGTAGATTTTACATACATACATACATACATAACTTTTCTAAGTATATCTCCATGTGGTCAATAGAACAGCAATGGCTGTGTGTGGATGGTTATGTTTGTTGTTGCTTTAGCAATATCTAAAGCCAGCTTTACACTGTACAATATAATTTTTGCTGTTTCAGATAATCTTTGGTTAGGATTTGAGAACTGTGACACGCTCATCAGTGCAGCTGAGACCAACAACAGTCGACGAGAAAGTTCTGGAAGTTTCGTAACAGGTTGCTTAAAATCTCAGAGTGTGACTGCTGCTTATCTAAAATCTGCCAATAAAGGATCGACATACGATTATACAAAATTCACGGGAGAGCTACAAACACAATAGAGGCAAAATGTAAACAAAACAAAGGATTTGAAAGAAAAGTGGTTTGTTGAATTGCGCCATCAGATAAAACATGCTCAAGCAATAGAAGCCTTAGGTCATTAGGAAAGAGTCAGTCGTGCTGACTGAATGCAGCATGGCTTTAAGCTCTTACGCTGCTCTGGAGACTGAACCAGCTATCACAGAGCCTCACACATGCAGCCATTTTTCCTGCTAGTAGAGGCTCTGCAAACTGCACTCTGCTTCCCCCTCCAGGACATTTAACACACTGCACTCTGACTCTCATTGAAATCTGTGTACAAATTACATATTACAGTACATAGATTAAGATATCCACCCATACAACAGCTCACCAGGCTACACTTGGGCTACAAATGTGCTAAGTCTGTGGTGGTTGTGTGCTAACTGATTAACTGACCAGTTTCTAATAGACCTACAAAACATTAAATAAATGAATAAATGATGTGGTACAGAAAATGGATGAGCTGAGTTTCCAGCTATCATTATCTAGTTACCAAACTAAAACAAACCTAAAATTATGTTTTCATTATGTAGCATTAATAGTAATCCATTTATATTCTGTACTGCTTAACCTACACAGGGTTACGGGAAGTGTGGAGTCTATCTCAGGGCACAAGGTGGGGCATAAGCCAATGCATCACAGGGCACAATTGCACACACACACCCATTCACACACTATGGACAATTTAGTGATGCCAGACAGTCTATACTATATGTGTTATGACTGGGGGATGAAACTGGAGTACATGGAGGTAACCCTTGATGCACTGGGAGAACACGCAAATGCATAATAGTGCAAACTAATAGTAATATAAAATATTTTTTAAATAGTAACGTAAACAAAAATGTATTTAATATACCACCAAACTGGACTGGATGGCAATTAACAATAATCCAGGATGTGCAAATTATTGCATGAACTGCCACACATTCTTCTTCTCCTTTTTCATCCTACTATCATTATTATTATTATTATTATTATTATTATTATTATTATTATTATTATTATTATTATTATTATTATTATTATTATCAACAACAGCAATACTATTACTACTACTACTACTAATAATAATAATACATTTTTAAATTGTGTTATAATTACCATTACCATAATAAATCCCATCATGTCATAGAATTTAAAATGTTAAAAAAAAGATCCACTTTCTTTGTTTGGCTTAT
Source organism: Hemibagrus guttatus (assembly GCA_033459395.1). NCBI lineage: Eukaryota > Metazoa > Chordata > Actinopteri > Siluriformes > Bagridae > Hemibagrus > Hemibagrus guttatus. The sequence goes on along the minus strand of JAUCMX010000014.1, from coordinate 12,570,535 downwards.
TAACAGGCTTTGTGTTTGCGGCAGCTCACTATAGGGAGATATGAAGCTATTAATGTGGTAATAATCCTCCTGACCTTTTGCTTAAGATGTTTATCGACTCTTTATATGGATAGCCTATGTACTTTGGATCTGAATTTAAGGATTATTGACCATTGACATTTTTTTTAGCTTATCTTTTATTTACACTACATGCATATAACTCGAGACAAATATAGATCCCGAGTCACTGCACTTGGCACTACAAATATCTTTTTATTTATTTTTCATGTACTATGAGAAAAATGATGTCTATTGTACATTTACAGTGGAGTGAATGCGGACAGTGTTATTTCTTATTTTTCTTTTTACTGCTCTCTTGGTGGCAGTGAGGAGAGGACCAGGGTGCTGAGATAATCAGCTAGTGGCCTGGCTGAATAGGGCTTAGGCATAAGGAGTGTGTCTTTAATAAGAACATAAAGAGCTTGCAGCGCGACGGCCTTGGAGAGGGAGACGAGAGACAAACCAAACGTTTTTAACCTACGTCTGTTTCTTGAGGTTTTTAATTGAACCGTTTTGCACAGTGACTGTTTTTTGTTAAAACAGAGAAGATAGACTAGAGAGGATAAAGACACTCTGTTGAGGCAGTGGACCCCAGCTTTGCTGCTGATCACCTGATCAGTTTTGCATGAGCAGATCCTTGTTCACCTTCAACACTATTAGGGAAACACCTTGCTGACGGTTGGCTCGGACGCCCCTGCTGCTGCAGGTATCGCTGCTGGTCCCTCTTTTTTTCTCCACAGCTTCATAATTATGCATTGTAAAATATAGCTTTTTAAATTGAAAGTCAAGACCATATTTGAACCTTGTTTGAACCTCTTGTGGTGCTCACAAAGCAAAGATGAGTGTCAAAAGCGAAGATGTGGAGAAGTTTCTTGATGGAAACCCGGAGTTTGCGAAGAAATACTTTGAAAAAAAACTCAAACCTGGAACTGTGGCATCTATAATGAAAGTCCCAGAGTCCAAAGTGGATTTGGACTCTTTAAAGCAGGTGTGTCAGGTGGAGGAAGGAGCGATATTCTTTGATTTGATCAAAGACATGCAGGAGAACGTTAACATGGAGAAGGTCATCTTCAAAATCTTGAAGCGACTCAGTGCTCTCATCCACGCTGACCGTTGCAGCCTTTTCATGTACAGGCAGAGGAATGGCATAGCTGAATTGGCCACTCGACTGTTCAACGTCAACACTTCATCAAAGTTGGAAGACTGTGTGGTTCCACCCGACTCTGAGATCGTTTTCCCTCTTGATATCGGCATAGTCGGGCATGTCACCCAAACTAAGAAAAACATCAATGTCAAGGACGTTACAGAGGTAAGATGTGTATTTTAATCTTGGACATGTTTATATAGATATATGCATTTTTCATATTGTACCATGACGTGCTGTTTGTGTTATATTTTAAATGAAAAAGACAGAAGTACCAAAGGCCATCACGCCTGCAGGTACAGGTAGTAGATGCATAATTTAGAACTGCTAAATCCTCTTGACATAATCCATTTATTTCAATATGTCATGACCCTTTCTGGCTTGAGGATTATTTCACCTGTGGCACTGTATTTTGTGTGTCAGCAAAAAAAAAAAAAAAGAGTTCATATACATATATAAACAAGCTGAATTATTAAACTTTATTATGTATTGAGCTGTTCATAATAATAATATTAAGAACAAAATTGGTCAGTGTAAAAACAATATCCTACCATTCTTTTAGTCATTTATCACTGCTGGTCGTCAGTGTATGTGCAGCGACATAGTATTCATAAAAGCCCACATGAAAAGCTTAATAAACAACGTTTATTAAAAATGAATCATTTTCCTTGAACCAAACATACTTTTTATGAATGTAAATTAAGAAAAAATGAAACTCTTTATTCCAGAATAGCTACTTCAGTCCGTTTGTTGATGAGCTGACAGAATACACCACCCGCAACATCTTGGCTACTCCCATCATGAACGGCAAAGATGTGGTGGCGGTCATCATGGCAGTCAATAAAAATAACGGACCCTATTTCACAGATGAGGATGAAGATGTGAGTGGTTCACAGCATAAACCGATACTTCTCTATCTATAGAAGTATTAGTTTGAGTTCCTTCTGCCTCAGTCTGGGTTGCTGAAATGAATTATGAAAGTAGTTCTGGTTTGTGCTAGCGACCAGAAGGTTGTAGATTCGAATTCATTAACTGCCTGATGTTGTCCTTTAACAAGGCTCTTACTATTCATTATGCATTAATTGCTTGAATTATGCCTCAGTGCCAGTGTAAAGTCTTTGTCTTTCACTCACAGCTTTTTTTAAATTATCTAAAAGTTGGCACGTTGAACTTGAAGATTTACCATCTGAGCTATCTGCACAACTGCGAGACACGTAAAGGCCAGGTGAGTGTGTATCATATGTTCTCACACACTCTCAGCTAGGTCTGGGCAGTTTAACAGCATAATCCTCATTTTGTGATAAATTACATCAAAACACATTTTTTCCACGATGTCATGAGCATCATATTTTATGAAATGACATTTGCAAACACCAGAAGCAGGAAGTATGTGCTTTGACATGGAAGCCTTTTAAATTGTAAAATGTTAATAAAACATTATTAAAATGCACCTTTTGTAAACATTAAAGCACGATTAGTTTTGATGCATATCATGAATCACAGAAATGTCTTCAAGTATTGTGATGTGCTATTTTCGTGACGTTTTTCTGTACAGCTGCTTTTGTGGTCTGCTAACAAAGTGTTTGAAGAGCTCACGGATATCGAGCGTCAGTTCCACAAAGCTTTGTACACAGTGCGGGCATACCTCAACTGTGACCGCTACTCTGTCGGTCTGCTGGACATGACCAAGGAAAAGGTGCATCAAATCAAAAGTGGTGTCTGAAATAAACTAGATAAGAAGAGAGTTTCTATATTACTGATGCCTTCTTCCTAGTTTACTTCCTGTAGATTCCCGTGTCTCCCTTGCTCCACTAGTAATGAATTGTGTATACCCACCACATCCTTTTAAAAAATTCCTACTCGAATGTTTTTAATTGGAGGTCTGGCTACAGCTCATGCACATATTCTCACTTTTTACATTTAGTTCAGGCCATGATGTGCTCTCCCTAACTACTTTTTCTCAAATGTCAGAATGTCATGTTGCCAAAAATGAAATTGATATAAATTAATAGCTATTGTTTTAACACATGGTTTGTGTCTGACTCTTTTTACTTGCATGTGGTCTTGGACAGGAATTCTTTGACATCTGGCCTGTGTTGATGGGAGAACAACCACCATACACTGGTCCCGTCACTCCAGATGGGAGGGTAGGTGATTTGGCAAATCTGATGTTTCATTTTCGGTCTCGTTAATTAACATGGATGCTCATGAGTTTATGCTCACGCAGGAAATCATCTTCTACAAAGTCATTGACTACATTTTACACGGAAAAGAGGACATCAAAGTCATACCGTAAGTTCTGTCTTAAAAGTAAGAACACAGTACATTATAACTTCAGTAAAATAGGTAGGACGTTGATTATTTTCTAATAGCAGCACATCCCAAAGTGTGTTATTGCTCTCCTACAACAGTTATTTGCAAAACATGCAAATTTTATATTTATATTTCTATAAATGCGACATAGATATCGCCTCACCACCTCAATAATTACACATTTAATCGGCTTATATAGAGTGTCTGCTGTCCAAGGCCCTGTGAATGAGTTCTTACTATAGAAAGGATAACGTATTAGAACGAGCACATTAATATAACCTCCTGATCTGTAGCTGCACTACCGTCAGAGCTGCTGCTATAGAAAATTCATCAACGCCTTTCTAAATTGAGAGTTCAGCAGCACTGGGGCTTTTTATTTAATAAATGACTACTGTTACAGAAATCCAACTGCAGACCACTGGGCACTGGCCAGCGGCCTACCCACCTATGTAGCAGAAAGTGGCTTTGTATGTGTAACCCTTTTGCTCGTTTTGGCACAAATATAAAATTCATACTGTAAATTTATTAGGCACAAAAGCCACACTTGTACACTTTGTTTTATTTTCTTCACTGTTTTAGATCTGCAATATCATGAACGCACCAGCAGAGGACATGTTCAAATTTCAGGTATACATACATTTCACTTAGTGTGATAGTAAATAGTAAAATCAGAAGGCTCTTGAGGGGGACAGCTGTCTAAAAAAAGTATAACTGGCTTCTCTCCGGATGGGATGGATGGTTTTTCTGTATCTTCTGTAAATCAGAGCAATACTAGCCACTCACAATTTCATGTATATATAATAAGACACTTAGCACTCTCCTCCTACGATGTTGAAACCGGGGAAAACCCTTCAATCTTTGACAAAAATGGCTTTCCTCAACTGAACCGTGTTTCTCTTTTAAATTCATCTCAATCAGAAATAAACTAGCATTATACTAACTTTTTGGGATTTCACTGAGGGGTTACAAAAATGCTTAATTTAGATTTTTTGATGCAACTTGTAGAGATTTCTGTGCTTTTTTTGTGGAAAACTACGAGAATTAAATAAATTGCAAGCACAGGTTTGTCTGTAAGTACAGACATTTTGACAGTCTGCGTCTGTTTGCACACTAATTGTAAATATCTAACAACTTGATCAAAGCATGATGTACACTGTTTGGGGAAATCAAATATAGCTACAAAGGTTTTAAACATCTTTAGGCAGACTGACACACTTTGTCAGCATTATTGTTGCAGGAGGACATGTTCGAAAGCAAATTCACACATTTCCAAGCCATTTCCAATGATCAGTGATATGTTTATGGTGTCAAATGTGAGGTGTTGGGATCCTGAGTGGTGTATATAGAACATCCTATTATTGGGACACTGCAAGTTTGGATCCCAGTGATTCTACAGCCTTCTGTGGCCAGAGTCTAATAAAACATAATTGGCTGTGGCCTTGGGGTTAGACAGATGATGCTACTTTCTCCTCTGTCAATCTCTCCAGACATTTGTGAAAGAGGGCAACTAGAGTGACATAACATAGGAAAAAAATAATTAATATCTCAAGTCTCCAACACCAAGCTTGTGTCTGTATCTTTGTGGTGTAGCATGAGGCACTTGATGACAGCGGCTGGACCATTAAAAACGTGCTGTCTCTGCCAATCGTCAACAAAAAGGAAGAAATTGTAGGAGTGGCGACTTTCTATAACAGGAAAGATGGCAAGCCGTTTGATGAACAGGATGAACAACTAATGGAGGTCATTTTGTTTTCTCACTTTTTAAAAAATAATCTTGAAAAACCGTGCTTGTTTGTTACGTAACCATGAGTCTTTTAGTGATTTAGTGAACACTGTTGATTTTATAGGCTTTGACCCAGTTTCTGGGCTGGTCGGTGCTCAACACAGACACCTACGACAAGATGAATAAACTGGAGAACAGAAAAGACATCGCCCAGGACATGGTGCTGTACCATGTCAAGTGTCGAGATGATGAGATTCAGAACATCCTTGTAAGCCTTAGGTGCACTGTATTGAGTCACAGATAATGAAATAAGATAAGAAATTGGACCGTGATATTACAATGCATATTTTGTTGATGGTTTTTTTTTTTTTTACTGTAGAAAACCAGGGAGTATTTTGGGAAAGAACCAAAAGACTGCGAGGAGGATGAATTTGGGCAGATCCTGGTATATGGTCTACCTTGTTAAAAAATGTTATTAAAATATAACAAACTTGATAACAATATGACCCCCAGCTCAACACAGTGCAGTTTTATAATAAAACCTTTTTTTAATCCCTTTATATCCTTTTTTTGACACATTAAACAGTCGGAACACTCAAATCAATTCCACCAGATCATCCAAAAAAAATAGTTTAAAACTTTTTTTAAGTTTTTAATTTACTCTATTTGTTTTAAAGCATAAATTAGATCTAATTACATCTATATAGACCTAACTGTTTTTCTTCCACGTCTATCTCTTCACGTAGAAGAAAGAACTTCCTGGGAAAAACAAATTTGAGATCTATGAGTTCCGGTTTTCCGACTTTGACTGCACAGAACTGGAATTGGTGATGTGTGGCATCCAGATGTACTATGAAGTTGGTGTTGTGAAGAAGTTTCAGGTTCCTCAGGAGGTCAGTATTCATCCTAATTAACAGTGTAGATAAAAATTTTATTTTGTTAGTTTATGACAGGGGGATGCGCACGGTGGCTTAGTGGTTAGCACGTTTGCCTCACACCTCCAGGGTTGGGGGTTCGATTCCCGCCTCCGCCATGTGTGTGTGGAGTTTGCATGTTCTTCCCGTGCTTCGGGGTACTCTGGTTTCCTCCCCCGGTCCAAATACATGCATTGTAGGTTGATTGGCATCTCTAAATTGTCCGTAGTGTGTGATTGTGTGAGTGAATGAGAGTGTGTGCGTGCCCTGCGATGGGTTGGCACTCTGTCCAGGGTGTATCCTGCCTTGATGCCCAATGACGCCTGAGATAGGCACAGGCTCCCCGTGACCCGAGAATAGTTCGGATAAGTGATAGTGAATGAATGAATAGTTTATGACGTGTTAAACAGAAGATATTTTATTCCCAATATTCCAACATTGCTGTATGAGTAAAAATAACAGCTTTTCTATGTTTGGGAGAGTCACTCTTAGGCAATGTGAGTTCCCAAATGTCCCAATTTACTTGAGCATGCAGTCTGGCTGCATACAATTCTTCCTCTGAAGCTACAGTAAAGGCAAACAACCTTCTCATCACCCGAGTTTAAACAAGCTTTATTTAATCTATATTACAGATAACAACACACTTATCTCAGACAGCAAGGCTAAGAGTGTTACGGTCACAGTGTGCACATCATGTCAGCCTTTTTTTAATATCAGCACAAAATAGACTCTGCCCATCACTGAACTTAATGCAAACAACTTAATACTTACTTACAGTGCAGAAGAAAACCAGTTAATAATGTGAGATCTCAGGTATCAAATGACCAGACAATATTTTCTCCATTAGGTTCTAGTGCGGTTCATGTACTCAGTGAGCAAGGGCTACAGAAAGATCACCTATCACAACTGGCGCCATGGCTTCAACGTTGGACAGACCATGTTTACATTACTAACGGTATGAACAATTTAAGCAACTTTAAGCAAAGGTTAGCCTAAATTTGAGACTTGATGCTATAATTAGGGTTTAATAATGTGTGGAGTCAGACAGGGCAGCTGAAGCGATACTACACAGATTTGGAGGTCATGGCCATGATCACTGCTGGATTCCTGCATGATATCGACCACAGAGGCACGAATAATCTCTACCAAGTGAAGTAAGTCCCTCTCACTAACTATGGTAGAATAACCATGTTACTGTAGTATCACAGTGTTTCCAGTTGTGTTGTTTTAAATATGTTTTTAGATCACAGAATCCATTAGCAAAGCTTCATGGGTCATCCATTCTGGAGAGGCATCATTTAGATTTTGGCAAGTTCTTACTTGGAGATGAGGTAAAAAAAAAGGCTCTTGTCAAACATCTTGCTAAATCTTTCAGTCTGCTATATACCGAAGGACTGATTTGGACATTTCCCTTTGTTCGCAGTCTTTAAACATTTTCCAAAACTTGAACAGAAGACAGACGGAGCATGTTTTCCACCTAATTGACATCGCCATAATTGCAACTGATCTTGCCTTGTATTTCAAGTGAGTACATTTTTTTACACTATTTAAACTGTAACTATGGTGCACATAAAGAATGAAAAGCCTCTATGTCTTATATGTTGTAGGAAAATAATCAACAGCAGGTTAGAGTGATGAAACAGAGTTTTTGCTCCTTCCCAAGAATGGATTACTTTCCTCAGGGTTGCCAGATCTGTATAACAAAATCATCCCTTAGGCTAATCATCCCTTAGCCCAAAACTAATTAAACTAACCCAAAATCTAGCTCAAATACCAGAACTCAAAATATGCTACGCTCACACCTAAAATAATGCTGAGGTTCGGTCTCATGTTGCTCGTAATTATGACTTGAAGTGACATTGCACTTTTAGCTTGAACACTTGTATTTGTAATATTTCTGCTTCACATATGATTAATTAAAATCTTGACTCTTTCAAAATAAGCTCTCTAATGTTAACAGGAAGAGGACAATGTTCCAGAAAATTGTGGATCTTTCAGAGACATATGAGGATGAGAAGAAATGGGTTGATTTCATGTCCCTGGAAACGACAAGGAAGGAAATCGTAATGTGAGCGCCAACACTGCAATAGGTCACAGATATATAGACCTAAAAAAGAAATACTTAAGGTGATGGCTTGTTTTACTGCTTCATTTTGTTCATTGTTGTTTTGTGCATACGGTCTTGCTTGCATGGAACCAACAGGGCCATGATGATGACTGCTTGTGATCTGTCAGCCATCACCAAACCATGGGAGGTTCAGAGCAAGGTGAGTCTGTCTGGATAGAGTAATCTGTTTAAAACAAAGTGCTGGAGTTCAAATGTATAACTTGTTTTATGTCTACCCAGGTGGCACTCTCGGTAGCAGCTGAATTCTGGGAGCAAGGTGACTTAGAGAGGACTGTACTTGAGCAACAACCCATTGTGAGTCTCAGATGGTTGGCACCTAGTCCTAGTAAATTATCCTATTTCCTAGTTTGCATGTCATAATGACAAGCAGTTGTCAAAATTGTACTTAAGATTAATCAAGATTTCAAGGCTTCAGTAGCCACTTCCTTCAAAGTGCCCTGCAATATTTCTTTAAAGAGGAACATTTATGTGAATCTTAGGGTGCTTTCAGGCATGCAGTCTGTTTACACTGAATGTACTTTCTCCCATGGTGCAGTTCTGGTAAGATTCGAGTAGAGATCAGAGCAACTGCTTCATCTGAGATGATCCAAAACTATCTCAGTGCAGTTCAGATTGAACTCTAGTGCAGTTTCACATGCACAAAGTGAACCGAACATCCTGTGTATTTGGCTGCAGGTGACAGTTTATGGTAGATGTGAGCTGATCTGTGAAGCACAAACTGAGCCAAAGCACCAAGCTGTAGTACTATAAAAATACCAGCGCTCTAGAGATTTGAGAGAAGAAAAAATAAACACTAGATATCGTTGTATTTCTAATAATGATTATACTTATAATGATTATATAATGACTTATACCTCACCCAAATGAGGATGGGTTCCCCTTTGAGTCTGGTTCCTCTCAAGGTTTCTTCCTCATACCATCCAAGGGAGTTTTTCCTTGCCACAGTCACCTCAGGCTTGCTCAATTGGGATAACTTTGTCTAACACCTAGAACTGTCTGTTTGTATGTTTGCTGTTTCTTATGTTCTGTAAAGCTGCTTTGAGACAATGCTTTTTGTTAAAAGCGTTGTGTTATGCATTATGTTAAATGCTAAAGTAAAAAATGTTAATACTTGGTGCATAAGTGATAATTTACCTTTCTGTTTTTAGCCCATGATGGACAGGAACAAAGCTGCAGAATTGCCCAAGCTTCAGTGCGGCTTTATAGACTTTGTCTGCACTTTTGTCTACAAGGTATTATTTAGAAGTTGTCTATAATGACATCTTGACTGCTAAGGCTGCATTATACTCTGGTTTAAAATACCAAAAAAGAGCTTGGAGCTCTAAAGGCAAATGAGGCAAATAAGAGCATTTCATGAACATATCCTCTGCAGGAGTTTTCACGGTTCCACAAGGCCATCCAACCCATGTACGATGGCATCTTGAATAACCGGAAAGAGTGGAAGGCTTTACAGGAAGCGTATGAGGCCAAGCTAAGGGAGGCTGAAGAAGCAGCCAAGGCGAAAGCAGAAGCAGAAGCAGCCAAAAAAGGTTTGGTGAAAGACATCACATAAGCAGTAGTCTCACTAAAAATTTGCTCTTGAAAGTGAAAATTTGGTGACAAACTAGATTACATAGTTGTCATGTAGAATTTCTAGGAGAAGCAGTACAAAGATGGAAAATTTAAGAAAAACGTCCTGGGTGAAGTTACTTGTGATGTTGGTTGCGAGAGAGTGCGCAAAGAAACGATTTAAAAAAGAATAGTTCTGTTTTTGTTTTTTTTACTCTATAACCAAGAAAGGACAGAAAGAAGACCTGCTAAGAGCAGGGATATACATATTTGACCGGTAGTGCATATGAGAATCACATACGTAAAATCAAAATGTTTCATTTGCTCCACAGCGGCTGCCGCCAATAACCCATCATCGTCGGGGTCCAAAACCTGCTCCATCTGCTAGAACTGAATGGACATTAGAGAAGGCAAAGTACTTTAGGGATTCAACACAGCCACTGAAATGGATGGCACATGGTGAGAGTGGCCTCACCCCAGAACAGAGGGACTGCTGGGAAACACTGAGCAGGACAATGCATCACATGCTTCCAGTATACCACTAAACCAACTGGGGCCTGACAACAAATTTCTGTAGACACAAACCAAGGTGACTGAGTTCTCCTCTGGATTGTACCATCTTTGGGTAGTTTTTTGGTTTAATCCATTATTGTTGTGTTCTAATCACAATCATGAGTCTTGTATGTTCTCGAGGCAAATCCAGAAGTGGAGTGTGTCTACTGTGAAGATTAGGCATCGAATATGATAGCTATGAGGTAATACTTGTTGCTTTTTTTTTAAAGTGCATATACCAATTCTTACTAGAATTGTCTGTTACATGAGCTGTGTTCCAGTCTTAAGAGTCTTTGGGCTTCATTGTACCTGAAAGGCAACCTCGGCAGGCGAAAGTTTGAGATACTTTTGGTACATCATTACTGTAAGCATCTGAGGACGGATCCTAAACTAGCGGCAGCTACTGATGGATTTGTAAAACATAACACAAAGTGCGTTGGTAAGGCGATGGGACACCATGAATCGCTAGAACAGCTTTAATTTGATTTGGAATAGATTGCACAAGTCTCTGGAAATATACTGGACTGATGAACACCGTTTTTCTAAATGATAGACCCAAAAGATTTTTGCTATTTGGATGATGGTAGTGGAGAGTGCTGTATAAAGTCAACTTTACAACATATGATTTTGGGCCTGATTTTGCTGTCACAGACTAAAGTCACACACTTATTTAGTGCCACTGAAACAAATGGCAGCTGATGACAAAATTCAGACTGTGAGAAATTTTTATTTGATGTCCATCATGGAATGTTTTAATGAAGAGTCTAATAAACCTGGAATTGATTTGCAGTGACATTTCCTTTTAAGTGGACAAGTGGGCCCAAACCATGCCTGCAAAAATAAATGCCCCCTTCAGCATGAGAGCACAGGGTTAGAGTTAGCCAGTGGGTTTTTCCTTTAATATGTTACCCGTCTGTATGTTTCTGGTAAAATGACTAGGCTATTCTTTGCTTAATAACATAGCTAGCACAAATTAACTCAAAAAGAAATGTATAGTTTGGCGCATTATTTCATGGCACTTTGCATAGCACTAATTAACAGTATTATGTCATTTCCTACACCAAAAAGAAGATGCCGATGCAGTTCTGTCTTCAGACTTTAACCAGCATAAAAAATAAGCATGTAAATGCTGTGAAAAATGCTGCTTGCCTGGGTAGCTGCCTTCCAGTGGAAGACAATAATAATCTCAAACCTCTCAAATCATCTCAAATTCTCTAAAATATAGATAAATATATATATTTAATGACCGAAAATTGAATCTAAGTGGGCAGTAACTACCGAATGTGCTCATGATATGTGCTTGTTGATCAATATACGTCGCTAGAATCTTTTTAGCATCACGCTAGTATTGCACTCCAGTATGTACAATTGTACTTTAATATACTTTATAGGAATTTCCATCATGGCATTACATCAAGTGCTTCCATACGTGTGCTTTTTCATACGTGTGAGTTTACACTTGACACACGCAGTTGGAAGGAATACCAGCGCCAGTGGCCTTCATACCTCTACATCTCACATATATCAAATGTCTTCTCAGCCAACTTCTAATGACATTAAACCTACAGATGTCACGGCTGTGTGTGATAGCATAAAGAGTATTTCAACAGGAGTACAGGGTCACTAATTGTGTGCGATGTTTAAGGAAGAGGAAGTGTCTTTCCTTTGAACATCTGAAGAAGTTAGTGGACCAGATCAATTGTAAATCTTTATTCTGTAAATAAACAAATAGATGGTTTCAGGCTTAGCAAGAAAGCATGACATTATGATATATTGGTATATTATGGTATATTATATATAAATATATATATATATATATATATATATATTTTGGACAATTAATGTAAGCTAGTTTATTTTATGTAAACGGATAAATCCACTGCTCAGAAATCCACTGTTTTTGACATGAATGTGATTAATTATGGGTCCATGCAACAAACTCTTTGGTTGCAGTTAGGATTTCTGGTTGGTTGTGTTGCTTTTTATGGGCACTGTAACATATGCAGTCTGTTTGAATGGAACCCTGGTGTGTTCTTCCCCATGGTGCATATCTTTAGGTAGGTGAGAACACAGCGATCACACTTAGGTCCAAGTGAGCTATTCTACTTTCCACCCAGTGTTAACAGAATACTCTCTGGATCCACCGTGACCCTGACCCTGACCCCTAGAATGAACATGGATCTGTGTTCTTTGTGCTCAGGTGATTTTTCTGATTTCTACACACACTTGGTAAACGTTTGTTTATCTTTTTTTCCAGCACTGTGTTTCGGATTAAGGTTTATTCTTTTTTTTTTATGAGTATGTAGTAATCATGAGCAGTGTAAAACCAAATCAAGCTAAAGCTAAACCAAACTGGAAAAAAAAAAATAAATAAAAAAATAAAAATTTACTCTGATTCAGATTCAACAAACAAACTAATAATGTGAAAGAATCCCTCTGTAAAGCTATCTCTGTATGTAATGAGAAATAAAGTATGCATTTTTAAGTACTTGGAAAGTTTTTATTGGTAAGCTTTGATTGAAGAACCTTAGGAGGTATAAGGAACTAGGAATGTTCTTTTTTTTATTTCCATACTTTCTAGTATTCTTTTTAAAATCACATAATCACAGTATTCCTAAATGTTTAGACATCCTACGGGGTTCAAATTCAGTTTCTATCTAAGAATTTGTTGGTGATAATATTTTTTATCCAGCTCTTTAATAAGCATGTCATGTCACAGCCATTTATGAGCAGCGACTCACATCTAATAAATCCTCTTATCTAATACAAACTCTCAGCAGTTTCCAGTCTGCTCTGTGCTCACCTGCCAAGGTTATATTAGGAACTGTGGCTCATCTCTCAATAGAGACAGAGACAAATATTTACAGTTGATGCTGCAGCTGTTGTGGTCACATAATACATACTGTTGCTATTCTTTTTTTTTTTTGTTATGCAATGAATGTTGAATTTCACATTATCTCTACACCTTTTACCAGATAATATTTCAGATTTAAATCAGTGACACATGACTGGTAGGTGTTGCTGCTGCGAAAAGAATTCAGTTGGACTAAAATTTTTGTTTATCAATAGGAAAGTGATAGTGAAGTGGACTATAATCGATAAAACCTGCAGTAAGTGTCTTGTACAAACTCAGCACTTTTTTGTATTGGACTGTGACCCGAATCCTGGGATTTATACTAAACCGTGTATGGATTACGCAGCTGCTCTCCTTCGTTAAACCTCAGCGTTGTGGTGCTGAAGGGCAACAGTGATAGCTGTACAGTTATCTGTATGCCTTGAGAAATGGGTTAAGAATATGAAGTTTATATGCAGCATCTAAAAAGGACATAAAAAGCTAATAATAATTTCATATTATTTTATTGGAAACTCCCTTAGTAATTTATTACAATAACTAAATTATAAAGTAGTTTTATTTAGATTGAATATTTAAGCAGCAGGACCCCACACAATCACCGCCACGGCCCAGGTTTGATTCCTGAGTAGGGAACAAACCCAGCTACTAAGGGGTTAACTCTCACTGCCAGTATCAAGCCTGGATAAAATGGGAGGGTTGCATCATGAAGGGCATCCTGCGTAAAGCCTGTGCCAAAATCAAATATGTGGATTGGATGACAGTATTTATTTACTAATTCATAAAAAAACAGTTTTGGAGATATTTTGATGCAGGAAAAAAGCAAAACTCAGAATCTTATTACAATCTTGGCTTTTTCATTATTCAAATGTGGCGCATTTTTGTGTCCTCCAGTGAGATAACTATGAAAGCTAATTCTATGCTTTTGCATAACTTCAGCATGGGGAAACATGCAATAGGAAAAAGATAGTGACCCTATGATGGATTGCATGGTTCCCCACATGGACATACAACTGATTTTTGGCCAAGTACATTTAAACCCTGAGAAACATTTACATTTGTGTATCAGTGTGTAATGACTGTCTAGCACGAGCTGCACAATAAATAAATAAATAAATAAATAAATAGACTTGTACAAGAACAATCTAACAGCCAGAAATCTTTCAGAAATAAGGGCTAGATTGTATATGACCCAGAAGCTGGCAATGTAAACCTTTCATTAATTTTTGATATGCTCAGAATTAGTGTGTGTATTAATTCATCTCTCATGCTTATTAGCCAAACCTTATGGAAAAGTGTTACAGTAATAGATTAGCACAGCTCTGGAAACAGCTAAAAGGAATTTTACTACACTATTTAGACACTGTATGTCTCTGTATGTGTCAAATTAAAGTGCCCTCCCCTGTGTACCTTATTTTCCTAGCTGATGAGTCATGTGCAACCTATAAGCTAGAAAATGATTTCGGATACTTATCAAATCTTTTTCAGGTCTTAAACAGATAATATTAATCCAGTGGTCTGTGATTGGGTCATTCACAACACAGGATCTAATAGTCTTATCAAAGTTTTTTATTCAAATTGTACACATTACATACAAGTTGTGGAAGGAGTCATTCCCTCTTTTAGTGACAATTTTCAAATTTCCTGTCATTTGGACTGAATACATAAATAAAACAGACACATGTAAACAATATTTATTTATAACCAAATGCCCCTTAATATGAGCTTTCAGAAATACGACCAAGCAAATACAGATGGCTGTACCTTGTTGGACTTGACTGGCTGAATGTGAAAGCCCTAAGTAACTTCAGTCAGTGAAGTTCATGAAAAAACAGTTTTCAGTCCTCTAGACCATTATCAGTGCATGGGAACATCCCACAAACTAATTCTCACATAACAGTTTAGGTATTTTGATGACAATTCCTTCATAATTGGTCAACAAGAAATCTAATTAAATCAGTGATTTGGGACATCTAGAGGTTTGTGGCAGTATTGCAGGGGGTACATGAGACAGAGATCACATTAAACCACACTGCAGTTAAAACTGTAATGATAAAAATGTTAAAGTCAGTGTAAAAATGTTAGAACTTGATAAGATTGCTATTACATGTATTTAATGGCATAGTTAGATAAATGGCACAGCCAGTGGGCAAAATCTCCTACAAGGTGGCAGTAACTGTGTAAGAGGATCACATTTTATTAAAAAAAAAAAAAGTAAAGACCTTTTATATGCTGCATTTCAAACAAATATATTGAGATTTTATTGAGACCAAGCTTATCCAAATTTTTACATCGTTGCATGTTATGTACTTCTATAGACATTTCTGTGTAGGGGGACTTACACCTGGGGACTTACAGGAAAAACATTTTTGTCAAATTTGGGGTGGTAACAGTAAATCGCTTTACCACACCAACCTCCAATTGATTATTTTACTACAACACCATGCCCTTAAAGTGTTTCATTCCTTACTCAGAATACAATCCTGATACAAGACACATGGAAAGGTCAGATAAACACCCGGGTCCAGTCTAAAAGCACCTTGGTTGTACGTACACCTGCATTTTTATGTGGATAATCCTCATCCAGATATAATAATTTCAATAAATTCAATGCATATGTGGTAAAAGGTCAGAGTGATAATGAGATCTAAGCTTTTTAATCTGCCCCAAAGGAGGTGTTTATACCTTCAGAACCCTCTCTTGTTCTTCAATCTATTTCTTTATCTCCTCTTCTACTTGCCTCTCCTCCACAGCAAGCGGCTTTGGTTAATCTGGTAAAGAAAGTATTATCAAAGGAGCATGGTAAATAACTGTCCAGACTGGACAGCTGTAAGGTTATAGTGATAAATACAGACTGTGAATACAACTGTAGTCAGGTCTACAAGTGTTTGGAAAATACTAGTAATTTTAGTAGTGTCTACAACAGTATATAGAATGTGAAATGAAATTAATATGACTTCCATCTTTCTTTTGAGGGTAGTTATATTCACATCAGGTGAACAGTCTAGGAATGACAGTATTTTATATATGTGCTCCCTTTTTATGGGACCAATAATATTTAGAGAAACTAATAATCATCAGTTAAATTGTAATTTTGAATACAAATTCTTTTTATCCTTGAATCCTTTTTAGTCTGAAGTCTGGAATCCATAGACATAACCAGACCCTGTATTTCGTCTCAGGTGATACTCTGCCAGGCTTTAAGTGCAGTTTCTGCTTGTTCTTGGGGCGTTTTTGCCTTCAGAAAATGCAATACATACTTGATTAGTTTCAGGTCAGGTGATTTACTTGCCCATTGCAGAACATCCCACGTCTTGCCATCAAAAGTTTGCTTTCAAAGTATACTTCAGGGCATTGTCAATCTCTACTGTGAAGCACCATCTAATGGAATTTAAAGCATTTGGCTGAACTTGAGCATGAAATATAGCCCTATACACTACAGAATTCATCCTGCTGCTTTTGTTAGCAGTCACATCAGTAAATGATGATGTGGGAAGCAGTTCCATTGGCAACAAAATGGTTGACGGAGATACAGATACGTCAACCTCCTGGAGTGTATTCTTTATCTGGCCAACCGTTGTGAAGGGATATTTCTTCGCCAGGGAAAGACCTCTTCTATCATCCACTACAGCTTTTTTTGTGGTCTTTACTTACAATCTGCTCACAAGTAAGCAAAATAATGAGGAAACAACACACACCAGTATTTGCTCACTTGCATACACCGATGCGGCATAACATTATGACCACCTGCCTAATATCGTGTTGGTCTCCCTTTTGCTGCCAAAACAGCCTGACCCGTCATGCACTGTGTATTCTGACACCTTTCTATCAGAACCAGCGTTAACTTCTTCAGCAATCTGAGCAACAGTAGCTCGTCTGTTGGGTCGGACCACACGGGCCAGCCTTCACTCCCCACCTGCATCAATGTGCCTTGGTTGCTCCTGACCCTGTCGCCGGTTCACCACTGTTCCTTCCTTGGACCACTTTTTGATAGATACTGACCACTGCAGACCAGGAACACCCCACAAGAGCTGCAGTTTTGGAGATGCTCTGATCCAGTGGTTTAGCCATCACAATTTGGTGCTTGTCAAACTCACTCAAATCCTTACACTTGCCCATTTTTCCTGTTTCTAACACATCAACTTTAAGGACAAAATGTTCACTTGCTGCCTAATATATCCCACCCACTAACAGGTGCCATGATGAGGAGATCATCTGTCTTATTCACTTCACCTGGCACTGCTCAGAATGTTATGCCTGATCAGTGTAGGCTGGCCTTGCTAGCGAAGACCACTCACTGACCTTCCAATGCAGTGTTAGAATTGGCTAGCATTCTTGCTTAGTTACTGAAGCAGTCAGTTAAGGCTCGCTAATGAAACGAAATGTTTATAATTCCACGTCTACATTTACCTTCATAAGCAGTGAGACATGAACAAGAGGTACCATGCTAGCAGTACAGCCTCTTCTCAGTGTACAAATGAGTGCAAAAGTTTGTGCACCCTCCTTTGTTTTTATTATCACAGGTAGCCAAAATGGGCTAAAATGCTTTAAAATATTATATATACAAATTTGTTTAAATGAAATTCTGAATGTAATATAAATATTGCATAGAAATCAGTCAGTTGTATGTAATGCAGGACAAACTCACCAACCATTTACTCCATACTAAGTTCTAAGTCCATTCTATTTTATGAATCCCTGTAATACAACACTAAATATTTAAAATAACATTTAGTACATGTATAGGAAAGTTTTTAAGTATTTTTATACATAATGATGTGGAAATACTTTCAGTAGAGAAACATAGAACCAGTGCATAAATATAAACCTGTGATTTGCAGCTGCTCTACTGTCAGAGCTGCTGCTATACAAAATGAATCAACACGGTCCGACCAATCAGAATCCAGAATTGTGGTATAAACATCATATTATATTCCACTTTTTCTTTAAGTTCTTTTCATTCCAACCCAGCTTATTAATTGCTATTCAATAAAAGTTCCTGATGCCTATGATTGAAAAGCAAAGCATTAAGAATAGCATTTATTTAGCTGTTATTTTTAAAGCAGGAATAAGATGTCTGGTATGAATAGACAGTCCTTGAATGGAGAGCATGCTGGGAAACTCTGGCTAAATTTAAGCACATGACAGACAGTATGCATGCAAATGGTTGGGAATTTTCATCCAGACACTGAGAATTAGGTCATAGGATATTTATGACACACCGTGATCATTTGCATTTTAAAATAATACAGCAGACGATACAAAGCTTTGAAGTGTATGTGGTGACCGGTTATGGAAAAAATACAGAACAATTTCAACTTAATTGACACTAAGGGTATTATATCTCAGGGGGTATATATCTTGAGTAAATCTTACTACATCACGATCATTCATTCAAAGTTATTTAACATGCTGTTATTTTATCTGCACAGAGTTTCGGAGAGGGGAAAAAGAGACTCTGATGAGGGAATGGCTGTTTATAGCTGCTATAATATAAGTGATAACAGGAACTAACTTGTTTGGCTGAAACTTCACAACATTAAATGTAACTAATTTTACTATTTTTACATTTAATTTTATTAATAAATAAAGAAATGTTAGCTAATTGTTCTGGTATATGAAGAATGAAACACTTTAGGACATTGTATTATTGAAAGATAATCAATTTTGACATGGTAAAGGTTTTACTGCTTACTTAAGACCTTATACCTGCTTCTTTTAAAATAAGAGTTTTCTAACAGCGATTTATAAAATAGTTTACTTCTATGTTTTCATTATATAGTAGCATAGGACAGATATAATGAAAATTATATAACATACTAATGCATACTTGAATATATAACAAGTAAAAATGTTGGTTTGATTTATGTAACCTGAGTAAGAGTACGATTATTACTTTTATACTCAAATACAAAATCTTCTAAATATCAAATCTAAACATATAAAATCTAGATACAGTTATAGAATTATTTTCAGTAAGAGTAGGCGTCGACTATGTTTTTATGGTGGCTTTATGACAAAACAAAATATCCAGCATGTGTCTGTGGAAGCCTGTCCCTGTGCTTTAAATAGAACAAGGACACACTCCTCTGGCATGTGGCAGTTAGCTCACACATGCACATCCATGTGTCTTGTTTTGGAGTATGACTGAATGTTCATCGTCACAGCGCTCTGGCACACAGATGACACATAGTGACTGAAGCTGGAATGCTACTGGAACTTTCTACCCCAGGATATAAAAGCGGCATGCTAAGTGCACCGAGCCAGAAGCAGCGAGACAGCTGAGCAAACGAGCAAACAGGAGAGCACAAGAAGCAGCACAGCAGCCCTGACCATCCACTGATCCAAGATGCTTTGCTCCCGCACATTTCAGCCTCCCTTCAGCCCACTGATGGACTTCCACTGGCCGGTGCGCAGTCTTTGGCCTGAGACGAGACCTCTGTTCTTCCAGATCGAACAAGAGATGATGAGGCACATGCAGGAGATGCAACACAACTTGGAGTTCATGGAGCGCCTCCACAGAAGGATCTTCGACGAGATCGATATTACTTCACCTTCAGCTGTGTTCAAACCCATCTCGTTCCAGCTGGGCAAAGAAAATAACCGCTTCTCAATAACCCTGGACACAAAAGATTTCTCCCCTGAGGAACTTTCCGTCAAACAAGTGGGCAAGAAGCTGCGTGTGAGCGGAAAGTCCGAGAAGAAGCAGGATGATGGGAATGGGTCGTACTCTTACAGATGCCAAGAATTCCGGCAGGAGTTTGACATTCCTGGTAGCGTGAACCCTGAGGCGGTAACCTGCTCTTTAAATGATGGCCAGCTCCAGATCCAGGCACCTAAGGAGACCTCTGCTGGGTCAAATGAGAGAGTGATTCCTATTGCATACACTCCTGCTGTGAACAGCCCTACACCTCAGAGTCCAGATTCACAGATCCAACCAGCCAAGGAAGATTCCTCTAAGAGCGGAGATCAGTCACAATAATGTACTAAGCTTATAAATGACCATGAACATTAGAGAACTAATTTATTACCTGTGATGTAGATTTTTTTGAGACTGTGTCCTTCTCTGTGCTGCCATACAAACATGATAATTTAATGTTCACTTAAATGATTTTGTTTGGTTTGGACTGTAGGGAAATACCTGTGTTGAAAAATTTCACTGGAATAACTGGCTTATTCATGTTTTAAAATATTAAAGTAGTTTTTCATCAAAGTATTTTCAACTGTTCTTTTAAGATTTTTCACAGAACCATCAACATCTCAAGTGTAATAATCACACTGCACCTATACATAAAAAGGTTTTCTCAATGTAATTTTATTTGGCTGAGATATCTCTCTCTCTCTCTCTCTCTCCCAATGACTCAAAGGATCCTCAAGAATGACCCCTTTTTTTCTAAGACTGTATATGATTCTATATGAGATATTTCAGGAAATATCTAGAATGTTTTATATGGTTTAAGTGAATAATAGAAATGCTTAATATTCTAAAAGGCAATGGACCAAAACCTTTAAAAACCCTTTAAGACAATGAAAACTGACTTACTTCAAAAATGCACTAAATAGTTCTAACTTTTTAAATAGGTACCTATTTAGCTATCTTGTACCATTTGTTGTGGAATTCTTTATAAAACCTCTTAAAGTATAATCTAAGACGTTCCAGAAGAGCGCTAGACTTCAAGCTATATTTTCTTTTTCCATTGTCTGTACCGCTAATCCGATCTATTCTCGGGTAACGGGGTCACCTGTGCCTATCTCAGGTTTCATCAGGCATCAAGGCAGGATACACCCTGGATCACAGAGCACACACACACACACACTCTCATTCACTCACACAATCACACACTACTAATTTTATGAATTTATTTCTAGAAAGAAACTAAATGAACTGCCAATAGGAAAATACAATTTAAACTTGAAATGAGTAAAACTGTCCAGTTTAATAATTTGCCATTTGGTTGATTATAATATATTTTTTTAATTGGGTGACTCCACAAGTCCTCTGGGATAGACTCCAGGCTGCCTGTGACCCTGCATAGATCGGAGAGAAGATTGATGGATGAGTATGCTTATTTTTTATTTTTAGGTTTTTAATCTGTTTCTTAACTATTCTTTGTACTCTAGAGACTGCTGTATGTGAAAATCCAAGGACATGGGCAGTATTTCCTGAAATGCTCAAGCCAGCCCATCTGGTATCAACAACCATGCCATGGTTAAAGTTACAGAGATGACACTTTTTCCTCATTCTGAAGTGAACATTAACTGAAATGCTTGACCTGTATCTGCATGATGTTATGCATGGTGCTGCTGCATGACTGGCTGATTGTATGAATGTACAGCTGTTCCTAATAAAGTGAACAGTGAGTATATATATCCTTACACTGGCACTATGCATTTTATTTAAAAAAAAAAAAAAGTAAACTTCATTATTTTCAATAATTTAACGGATTAAGGTTTAGATGTATTTTAAATTCCACCAAATTGAACACTCCACTAAAAGCATTACAGGCATTTTTAACCAAAAAGGTAACTTTGCGTGAAACTATTTGTAAAACTCCCAATTATCTACCCAACCCCGCCCCGGAAGTTAGTAATAGTTCTGGAATTAGACTATCGCGATAATTGGGACTACATACTAATTCCACAACTATAACTAACTTCCGGGGAGGGGCTAAAGTCTTGCTGATAAATTTCCGGCCAGTTAGTTGGCGTTTTCTACCAAGCCTGTTTAAGTGACGGTGAAGTGTAAATTCTGTTTCCCAGCCATGGTTTCAGCGTGTTTGACTTTCTGAAACCGTATAAGGTTTCCGCCCAAATAATCTACAAGCCGTCAGTTGATTTTAGGCCACATTTTTATGAATCCCGAGCTGCTGTAGTGATGAAGGAGCTGATTGAGGAGATGCCGGACAGCGGGTATGGGTGCGCCGTGGCGAACCGCTTTGGCCGCCTTCTGGATGATGAGTCCGACCCTTTCGACCTGCTGTACCAGGCCGAGGTGAAAAACGAGAAACGGAAGAAGAAAGAAGAGCTGAAAAAAGTCGTCACTTCGACAAAAGCCAACAAGAAGGAGTCGCAGAGAGAAAGGAAGGCACTCGTTCGTGTCGGGGATAATACTGCAAACAAGGGCGTGGCAGGTAAG
This sequence comes from Hemibagrus guttatus, assembly GCA_033459395.1. Taxonomy (NCBI): domain Eukaryota; kingdom Metazoa; phylum Chordata; class Actinopteri; order Siluriformes; family Bagridae; genus Hemibagrus; species Hemibagrus guttatus. The sequence goes on along the minus strand of JAUCMX010000014.1, from coordinate 12,548,187 downwards.
TTCGTAATGAACTTTTGAGTTTGTGGAATTGGCGCATGCGCAGTGAAGGAGGAGGTGCGAGAAGTTATTTTCCTTGTGACTTGGACCAGGCCAAAACCGGTCTGTTCGCGCTGCACCTGAGGAGCGAGGAGAAAAACACGTGGCCTTCAATGAAGCCAAGTTCAATGAGGGAGAAGTTTCTCTGGGCTACTCCATTGAGAGGTGAGAAGAATCATTTGTCTTGTTTTGGTCTTTGTGAGTTGTAAGATTCTTTATTTCTTTTCTTAATTACACCGAATCCCCCCACTTCCGCTCAATTTTCAGCACAAATAAAAGCCCCCTAGAGTCTTCACAGTAAATAAAAGTCCCTTCATAAATACAAAATATTATCAAAACATCCATGCTTACACTACTTATCTATTTATTTTTATCAATGATAAATGAGTCATTACTTTTAGTTTAACCCTCATATGCAAGATTTCTTCCAAAGCTCTTTTTTTTACTTTAAAAAAGAAATTGTAAAACAGAAAAAACATGGAAAATTAACCTGCGTTCCATATGAATTTGGACTTTTTTTCCCCCCTCCAACAATCACTCCCATTAAAAAGTAAATAGGATTGTCCATGGGTGAGAACATGCTATACAAAATAAAGTAAATCCTCCAACCAAAAATGCTAACCTACAGGCACAAATGCATTAATATTTAATTTGAGATTTTGTGAACAAGCTGTGTAAAGATATTCAAGAGAATCAGCCTGAACTTGACTGTCCGTAAAACACTGAATGGGTTTCATTTCTAACATTGCTGTGGCTAAATGAGTAAAATCTCAAAAGCTTATGATTAACTTCAATGAAATTGGTTGTAGTATTCCCTGCTAATTCCCTTTTCATTAAAAGTTTGTATAGAAATACCTATTTTTTTTATTTGGGTATTTCTACATGAATGTGTATGGATATCTGATGGTTTACAGTGTACAGATTGTTTGGCTAGTTGTGCACTCGATGTCTGTGATGTGCCCTTTGATAGGCCTGGAGAGCTTTTTGATCGAGCAGCACGGGGAAGAGGAAGTGGACGGGGACGTGGGGTCCGAGGCGTCGGGTATTCCAGATCCACTGATGGTTTTGATCCCAGGGGGAAACGGGAGTTTGAGCGACACAGTGGCAGTGACCGAGCGTAAAAATACAGTGCAGTTTCTTATGACCGCATACGGTTTTGACTGTTACTTCAGTTAAAGGTAATGGTGCTGTTTTTTTTTTTTTTTTGTTTGTTTTTTTAACCAGGAGTGTTCGTCCAGAGGAGAAGAGGGGTGGCAGTGGACCTCGCAACTGGGGGTCCATGAGAGACCATGTAAGGTAAAGCGTGTGCAATTTTTTTTTCAATGTTCTAATGGTTAAGAAAATTTACTTATTTGATGTATGCTGATATATGCTCATTTGATTAAACTCAGTTTTATGTATATGGAGGTTTCAACAATAGACATCTCAGAGAGCAGCAGTATAGATGCACCATATTGACAAGTTTTGGGACACCCCTCCAAATCATTGAATTCGGGTGTTTGTTTTTCAGGTGTTGGGCTCAGCCACTTGCTTCCAGTGAAAGGAACTCTTAATGCTTCAGCATACCAAGACATTTTGGACAATTTCATGCTCCCAACTTTGTGGGAACAGTTTGGGGATGACCCCTTCCTGTTCCAACATGACTGCACACCAGTGCACAAAGCAAGGTCCATAAAGACATGGATGAGTGAGTTTGGTGTGGAGGAAATGCGAGCCGGTCCTTCTCGCCCAACATCAGTGCCTGACCTCACACATGCGCTTCTAGAGGAACGGTCAAAAATTCCCATAAACACACTCCTAAACCTTGTGGAAAGCCTTCCCAGAAGAGTTGAAGCTGTTATAGCTGCAAAGGGTGGGCCACCTCCATATTACATTCATGTGCATGTAAAGGCAGACATCTCAGTTTTGAAATGGCTCGCAGTCTCCACTCTAATTCGTCCTGAAGGTGTTCTGTGGGGTTGAGGTCAGGACACTGTGCAGGCCAGTCAAGTTCCTCCACACCAAACTCGCTCATCCATGTCTTTATGGACCTTGCTTTGTGCACTGGTGTGCAGTCATGTTGGAACAGGAAGGGGTCATCCCCAAATTGTTCCCACAAAGTTGGCAGCATGAAATTGTCCAAAATGTCTTGGTATGCTGAAGCATTAAGAGTTCCTTTCACTGGAACCAAGTGGCCGAGCCCAATGCCTGAAAAAACACCTGAATTCAATGATTTGGAGGGGTGTTCCAAAACTTTTGGCAATATAGTGTATCTGGATGCATGTCTTGAACCCTAATGAGCAAGCCAGTGGTGATGGTGATGGTGATGGTGACGGGGGGGAAAAACCACCTGAGATAAACTTGGCAAACCAGATTTGAAAAGGAAGCCACCTGCTTCTGGGTGATGGCAGGTAGTGTGATTTTTTTGTAAATTGTGTGCAGATATAGAAGCATAAAGATGAACTGTACTGAGCACTGCTAACTGCTGTGTAATTCACTAGTCTTGTAACCATGACGTATTGCTACTTCTACCCAGCATCCATTGGCATATCAAAAGTATGTCAAATGCCTAATCCATGGATAATAAAAACAAAAAACTCATACTTTTTGCAGCAGTACAAATGTCTTTTATTCTGCTGTGATTTACCATAAGCACTAGCAAAATGTTCACAACCCAACCTGAATGGACAATGCAGACTCAGTGGGGGTAAAAATATTCACATTTGTTAATTTGTATAATTTGAGTTATTCCAGACAAATGAATGCAGGATGTTAAAACATTTCACATGATGAATAAATGCACATAAAGTTTTAAATGTTCTGTAATTTGTCCATCGTTTTATTGTTGAACTCTTGTTTATTTGCAAACTATGTAACAAGTATACCTATTGTGCAAATGAAACATTTGCCATTTATAGCTTTTTAAAAAAAAACAAAAAAAACAACTTTGTCCAGTAGCCCATGTGGTTTGTGTTGATTGTACAGCTCTCATCCCCCTCATTTTCTTTAACAGTGCAGTGGATGAAGGAGCACCTGCTGAGGAGACTGGTGAAAGCGAGGAAGTAGCAGACACGGCAGAGACCGGTTTGGAAAATGGGTCAGGTTGACTTGTGTGTAGAAGTCTGCAGACACTTAAACCTGGATTAACGGAAACTGTTTGGTGTTTGAAGTTTGCCCACAAATGATTTAGTGGATTATAACTCATTAATTTTTTTTTTTTTTTTTTTTACTAATGTTCCTGTATTGGGTTATTTATGATGCGAGTGAAGTGTGCTACTTTGCTATATCCACACATGGCTCATCTTTTTGATGAAGATGAATGTAAAATTGAATGTCAATTTTGTGTACAGTACAAAGAAATCAAATTCAGGTGGTGCAGACTGTAGGGAAAGAATGGCTTCGCTAGTGCTGCTCGTCCAGTAACGGCCTTAGTTGGAGAAATGTTGAGCTTTTGGGTATAATCAGTCTCCCTAATTTGACTTTAATTGGCTTTTAATTGCATACCTGGCAATGTTATTTACAACATTGTATAAAGATTATCCTGTCAAGTCTAAAAGTTTGAAGAGTTAGTGTGTCGACACGCCACCCCGGCTGAGCTATATTACTGAAAGATTTAGTATTTTTGCTGGATGATTTAAGATGCACTTTTACAATTTAATCATTTTGCTGTTTTCAGCAATTTTAACTCCCTTTTAGGAAGTTTTTGTGTGAGCACAAAGTCAGTGTTACTGGAACTGTGAATGTGGCTAGACCTTTTTAGTTCAGCTTGGGTTATAAAAATATTTGGGGGAAATTGGTATTTGGTGTAACTATTCTAAATGTTGTAATTGTACTTCAGATGATTGGCTTGTTATGGTATGGTTGGTTTGGTTGCTATATATTTTTTTTAATTCAGACTTGTAATTTATAACAGTTTCCTGTACAAATGGGGCCATGAAGCCAAATGGTGTGTGATAAATGCATACAACATACACCATGCTAAACTGGTGGCCAGGAAGTATGTAAACCTCTGATTAAAAAATAAGCAAATTTTAGACACTATGCAAACCATTACATCTATGTTGAAAATTATTGTAAGTCTGTGGATGCTTGCAGAGTTCTGGTAAAACATGAGTTTTACCTTTTTACTGCAGACCAGTTGAGACGGAAGAAGTGCTTGAAGTTGCTATTGAGATGTCACTGGACGAATGGAAGGCCATTCAGGAGCAAAGCCGGCCAAAGGCTGAGTTTAACATCCGTAAGGCAGAGTCAAAGTTACCCCCCAAAGCTGTGGTGATCCACAAGTCCAAGCGCCATAAGGTTATCATACTGTTACATGGGATGTTGCAGATATGTTGCCTGTTTGCACATTCACTTATTTTGCCACCTGTGTTGTGTATTAGGAACGTGGCCTCAGTCTAAATGAAGAGGACCTAGTCTGCCGACGCCCTGCCAATGACATCACCTGCCAGATGGACATCAACTTTGGGAGTCTTGGGAGGCCTACTCGAGGAGGCCGAGGCGGGCGTGGGGGGCGAGGCCGTGCGGTTCCTGCCACCCAAAGATCACCTCAGAAAGATGGTGAAGTGGTAAGTGTGCATGAGAACACAATGACTTTGGTACCTATTTTTTAAAAATGAAATGTGAATTACACCTTGATTTGTAAGCAGACACTGGTAAAGTACTGTGTTCACAGAGCTGAAGTGTTTTCATGAGGTTTTTCTGCATGCCTGCTTTATTGTCCCATTGATTTATCAGGTTACTATACTGTAGAATGATGCTGTAGTTTATCCAGATGTTATTTCTTGTCATACGCTAATATCCATATCAATGAGTCTCCCTCAAGAGCTTTTTACTCTAAACATTCAAGTGGAAGTCTGAAAGCAGCTGTTGAGTATAGTGTATGAATTCAAATCAGCAAACATTTCATTAAAACAATTCGTTTTTCTTTTTACCTTCTAAATGGACTAGGCATGGGATTACTGATGGTATCAGGAATCCCTACTGGCCATCATGATATCTGAAGGATTTGACTATTAGAAATGTCTGGGATGAGGCATGTGCAGCTTTAAGATCAGAAATGAATGTTCTGTTTCCTGCCCATTCTGTAGTTTTGAGCAAACCCTAATAGCCTCTGTCATCTGACCTCAAAGCAAAGCAACAAAATGTCATTCTCTGCATCTTGGCTTCCGTTGTCCGGGCTGTCAAACAGGTAAAGCTGTAAATGTCTTTGCTCACAAAACATGAGCCAAGTATTCATCAGTAAACAATTCATTAAGCATCTTGGTAGCTTTTCACTACAGAGCACATGCAGGTGTAGGTTATATTTTTCTTTGCACTTAATGTGCTTGGTTACAGCTAATAACCTCATGGGTATATTAACTTTTGCAAGCATTCCTGACTTAACAGTAATTACTAAAACAATGCTTTGTCCCTTACTTTCTACAGTCACTGAATCCTCACATGTTAACAGTATAGTTCATTGTTTTATTTCTTTTCGTCTCCCCCAATCTTTGTCTGCATATCAGTAGACTTAAAACAGCAACGGAAGATTGGAAGATACTGAAACATCAGATTATGAATAGACGGTCAGATTTTAACCCTGGGACTAATATGAAGCAGTGTGAAAGATGAAAACCCAAGGTTAACCTTTTCAACTGTAACTTTCATGCCGTATAAGGTACATCTGGGCATTTGTGCTTTCAAGGAGCACTACCAGACACTTAACGTGTTCATGCTTGTGATCTGACCGTAGGCTGAACGCTCTCGTGTAGGAGCCGCTATGAAATGTTTTCAACCAGTATTGTAGAAGCATCACTAGTGGTGTGATTACATGACCGAGAATTACATGTTGTCTTGATGGGGCCCAATACTCACAGCAGTAAAAATGTGTTTTGGTCTTTCAGCAGCCTTTGTCAGAGTTTTTTGACAGTCTGTAAATTTTCTAGTGAAAGCAGCATTAAAGGCCACTCGCCTTGTCAGCACTGAGCTGCAACCTGTCGCTGTGATTGATGGAGAAAACACATGTCGATACACAAGTCACACTCTACTGAATTGATCTGAGCCTTGCTGCTGAATTGGCTTTAAATTGACAGGCTTCAGTTGGTGCAGTATTATCTGCCATTAAAACACCCCTCACTGAGACACTGTGTAGGCAGAACTACTCAAGCAATGTGGTGTGTGTCCCCCCCCCCCCCCCCCCCCCATTTTATTTCCTGTTTCACACAAAACATTGTGATCTATTAGAATTTCTGGGGATTAAGATGACACTTCTGTTATAGTTCTTTTTCACTACAAGTAGGCATTTAGGTTTTAAAATTGTCTTAAAGAAATTTTTGTTTGCTTGATTGCAAATTCTGTTGAAATGACACAATTTCAATCTTGGAAGCTTCCAAAGATTTTTTTTATTTTTTTTTACATGCATCAGAAACAATATATTTACTCATCATTTCTTGATCTCTTAAAGTCTCAGGTTCTTGAATAAACCACCCAGTAACAGTGTGTTGCTTAAAACTGTTTGGCCTTCAGAAGTAGAGCTCAGGTTGGCCAGGTCATCTCATCTGTGCTGACTGACAGGAGCCCATTTCAGGGGTTTTTAAGCTCAGTGAGCATAATGTATTTAGCTTGAGTGTGACAATGAAGAGATTTTGTAAGAAAACTGATGGATGCAAATGATTTGGGTCAGTTGATAGATTTTTTTGTTGATCAATTTTACTATTAAATTTTATTAGTTGAAGTTTTTTTAATCTTGGTCATGAAATTTTAGTTATAATTAATTTTTGTGGTAGGGGTCATAACTTCCATCAAATACCCCCCCCCCCAGTTGTGCCTCCACTTTACCCCATTACAGAAACCATGCTAGATCCTGTGAATCCTGTCAAAGGGTGGAAATGATTTTGTCCATTTATTTGCAAGTTGTCACTTTGCTTCATGTCTGTTTTCATGCCTCAGGCCCCAAACCCTGATGACCCGGAGGATTTCCCAGCACTGGCTTGATGGGATCAGATCGAGTCGAGCCAGCAGACTACTCGTGGGACTTGAATAGCAGTTGTGTTTAAAAAAGAAAAAAAAGTAAAAGATTAAACCCACATTTAAATTGATCTCAGTGACCTGTACATTTCCTCCATGGACTGAAGTACTTCTCCACAGACCTTTACATTCATTGTGATGTGTATTCTAGTAGCTTTCACATGTGTGGAAAAATAAAGCAAGCAAAATGAATGCTATGACTCCTCCTTCTGACTCCCTCTTCACCCAGTCAATTGATTTTGCAATATCGTGAGAGGTTCGGAAGCCACTCCACCACACCGTAACAGATTTTATATAGAAGTTACACTTTTTCCTGTTTTATCCACAGAATATCTTTTCATCTAGCCAATGCTTTAGGTTACACTGCTTAGTGGAAGAATTCACATATTGTGAATAATGAATTACGTTATTTATTGGACACTAAATGGTCATCGTTTCTGTGCTTTGCATTGTGCCTAATGATGGCCTTTCAGGATTTTGATTGCAGAAATTAAAACAAATTCAAGCAAACTCTGCGTCATGTAATGTCACAACACGCGTTCTGCCAAATCTGTCTTTGATTCACGTGAGTACAGCATGAAGACTGCTAACAGAACGTAACTACGTGTCTTCAAAACCCCTGCAAATACAGGAGGGACTGTTTATGCATCATAAAACAATGTAATATTTGCTCTCCTTGTGGTTTATTGCTTTATTCAGTGTTGCAGCCAGGATTCAGAAAGTCCACCTGGAATGAATTCAATGCATTTCCCCTCAAATGTTTTTTTTTTTTTTTTTTCCTTTCCTGTTGCTTGTTTCACAGTGGTCAAATGGGATTTAGCCCTTACTTCATCTCAACCTAAGGAGAGCAATGCAGCCCTTTGACCTGTCCAGCTTTCTCACTTCCACATCTGTACACTTATGCTCAAACAGATCATCTTCCTGAGTCTGGTTAATTCAAATCAACTGCATTGCATCCTGAGTTACTTTCAGGATCCAGGAGTCCAGCTTATGCTGTCTCTACTTCTCTGCTGGATTTCTCATTATCATGATATTGAATGCTGGACAATGCTGAGAGAAACTCTTTCCTGATTGTTTTTAGGAGCTAAAAGCAAAGTGTGGTGTTCTTTGTGTAGATTATTAGATTTTTTTCCGCCTCCTGCTCCAACAACTGTCTTCCCATGCGATGACGAAGCGGCACACAAGCACTTAATTTCTACCAGGAATAACAAAAATGTAGCACCAATCAAACAAATTATCACCAGAAGCACTATAAGTATATTTAATGGGTTTCAGGATGGCATTTTCCTTTTAATCCACCACTGGCTCTTTGATTTTAGCCGCATTGATCTGTAAATGGTTCTCTGTACACCAGTCCACCAAACTCAGCGTGCTGGGGGAGAGTGGACTGATTAAAAGATGGATCTGATTTGACCTGATGGTTTCATTTCTTAAAATCTGGAAAGTCTTTCACGGTGAAAGAATTTTACTGCCAGTTCTGTTGATCATGTTGGAAAATCGTATTTACAAGTCGTAAGTCGTAATTACGACTGGGATGAGACTCGGAATTTTCTTTGATATTCTTTGAGTAGGAAAACATGGCGGAATCAGTAGATATAGTGTATGTAAATTTGTTGAAATTGAAAGTTTAGTCTTCTACGATGATTTCACTCGTGTATTTGGTATATATATATAGCAAATTATTGAAATACAACCAAATTGGTTAACAAAATTGAGAATTCTCTTCACAAATTGATTCAAAACATTTGTTCTTCATTTTTCAGACTTAGATCTTCCAGAAGTAAACCTTGCTGTATTTTTTTTTAATAGTTAATTAAGATTAGGCCAAGAAAATAACACTCAATTTTGCTCCAAACAGATATTGACGCACCTGATGTCTTAATTACGACTTACGACTTCCAAGCTCGTAAATACGGACTTCCTACAAGGACATGTACACCGTGCGAAAGCATAGTGGACTCTGTTTTGATGAACGTCTGTGGTTGACGGTAAATAATTGCCTGCACAAAATACTATAGCTTTTTACATTTACGCTAACCATAAAGTTTACAGTGGCCTCATAAATTGATTAAAAACATACATTTTGATGCGCATTATTTGTTCTTTATTTTCTAGAAGTAGAGGGAAAAAAAACTTTATGTACTTTTAAATACTTTAAAAGTTAAGAAGATGCACCTCCAACTTTAGTATGATCAAAGTCACCTGACGTCGTAATTACGACTTCCCAACTCGTAAGATGCCTGGTGTTTGTAATTTTTGTAATTTTGTAGCACAAAACCTGTGATTTAGTTTATGAGGAACTCCTTTCGTTCTTTTCAATGTGATTTCCAATTGTTTTAAAAGTCAAGGGAAGCTAAAGCCAATTTGCAGTGCTGATGTGAACATGCTGCCACTAGATGGCGCTTTGAGACCGATTTGAATGATGAAACCTAACCGGGTGTCATTTCAATCAGGTGATGAGGCAGTCTAAATAAGGGTGTGTTCTGGTGTATATACACCGATCAGGCATAACATTATAACCTGAATAATATTGTGTTGGTCTCCCTTTTGCTGCCGAAACAGCCCTGACCCGTCATGCACTGTATTCTGACACCTTTCTATCAGAACCAGCCTTCACTCCCCACGTGCATCAATGAGCCTTGACCGCCCATGACACTGTCACTGGTTCACCACTGTTCCTTCCTTGGACCACTTTTGATAGATACTGACCACTGCAGACCGGGAACACCCCACAAGAGCTGCAGTTTTGGAGATGCTCTGATCCAGTGGTCTAGCCATCACAATTTGGTCCTTGTCAAACTCGCTCAAATCCTTACGCTTGCACATTTTTCCTGCTTCTAACACATCAACTTTGAGGACAAAATGTTCACTTGCTGCCTAATATATCCCACCCACTAACAGGTGCCATGATGAAATCAGTCTTATTCACTTCACCTGTCATGCCTGATCGCTGTATATGTAATATGATTAATTTGAGGTCACAACTAAATTAATGAATTGAGGTAAAGGCATGACTTGGATTTTCCATTGCGGCTGATTTGCTTAGCACGTCAATGCAAACCAGCCTCTACTTCTCTGTTGATTTTCCTTTTTTTTTTTTTTTTTTTTTTTTTTTTTAAAAAGGCAGGTTCAAAGAAATTCTCTGCATGGTTTTGACTGTTGCCAGATTAGCAGCTAATGTTTTTGGGAACATTTGGGTTGACTTGGGGAAAGTCAAGGTCATGATTTGTTTTATTGTGACATTTAGAAGGCTGTATTTGGGGGGGGTGAAGGCTTGTGGCTGCTGCTTCAAAAAAAAAAAAAAAATCACTTAAGCTACAATGCTAATGTGGGTAGAGACTATGCAAACTGCATGTGAAAGACACTCCGCACTTACCTTAAATGAATTTTTGAGTTTGCTTTCTTAAATCGATTTGTTTCAGATAATATGGTTTTCGTTTGATCTGTTTTGATCTAGCATTTGTTAGTTTCGCCACTTTACCTAGCATTTTATGCAAAATTGGTGTTACTAAACCAAACAAAAAGACTTTTGAAACCAGTGTATGAACAAGGCCTAGTTCACTGAATAGCTTCTTTCAATCTACATTTTTTTCTCAACCGTGAATTCACGTTTTACATGTAATCTGACGGGAAGTGGTGCTCTCCTTCCATTTTTTTTTAAACCTTCAGATCAATTAGGTCATAATTTAGGCACAACAAACATGAGAGGATAAAATGTGGGGGAAAAAAAAAGGCCTCTTCATGGCAACCGTTTTCCCTAATGGCAGTGGACTCTTTCAGCAGGATAATGCTCTCTGACTCACTGCAAATATTGTTCAGGAATGGTTTGAGGAACATGACATGAAGAGTTCAAGGTGTTGACTTGGCCTTCAAGTTCCTCAAATCTCAATCTGGTCAAACATCTGTGAGATGTGCTGGACAAACCAGTCAGATCCATGGAGACCTCACCTCACATCTTACAGTATACCACTACAAAGGATCTGCTGCCAACGTCTGCGTACCAGATACCACAGCACATCTTCAGAGGTCTTGTGAAGTCCATGCCTCAAGGAGTCAGAGCTGTTTTGGAGGCACAAGGAGACATACACAATATCTACAATTCTAAGATTGTGGCACTTATAGAAACAGATTACTGTAGCAATGACTAATCAATGAAATGTAGTGTAGAGGTCATGACATGTTTCTGTCACATTGGCATTTCATTGTGGATGGGAAGCAGACTGAAAACAATAAAGTGGACAAAACATAGAAAAGAAGAGCATTTGTTCTGTAAATGACCTATGATGGTGTAGACTATGACTTATGACTTATGCCTATGATTTAGGCTATGAAAGCAGCAGCTATAAGATCATCTTAGTTGTTAGCCGTGTGAAAACAAAGCACGAGCAAGAAAAGATATTCTACGGGTTGTTTAAGGTATTTGAGCTTTGCTTCAACTATTCCTTTAATTTGAGCAGAAGGCTAAAATCTCTCTTCTGTTATCAGGGGTTTCTATTTCTCAGATGCAGTCAAAATGAGAGGATTTATAACTAAATAGCCTGCAGCAGGGTGCATATGGTATATGTGCATGAGAAGCATGATTTAGTGATTTGTTTCCCTGCTGTCCAAGTCCTTGCCTTATTTGTGTAGTGCATCTATCACTACTGAAGGTTAATGTCCTCCTCTGTGATGGAGCGTTTTAAGCTCAGGAGCTTGCCTACTGTTCAAATACACAGAGGAGTGCTTTGGATATTTGATGTTTATCATTCAAATTCTGCAAACCCTGTTTTCCAAGATTTACACCATGGACAGTTTTTGTCCTCTAACAGTCTTGTACAGGAAAACTGATTGTAATATGCTCTTTGCTATTCCAGCAATCGGAAGTTAACATAACATGGGGGGAAAAGGTTATTATGGCGATTCCTATGGCTATTAAAGTAGAGTAATCCATAATTTAATTACTTAAAGGATATAGTCAACAAATAATAACAAACCTGCAGTTTTACTATTGCAGAAAAAGTGAATGTTTGCCACAATATCATGCACGATAACAAGTTGGTCTCCCTTTTGCTGCCAAAACAGCCCTGACCCATCATGCACTGTGTATTCTGACACCTTTCTATCAGAACCAGCATTAACTTCTTTAGCAATTTGAGTAACAGTAGCTCGTCTGTTGGATCAGATCACACGGGCCAGCCATCGCTCCCCACGTGCATCAATGAGCCTTGGCCGCCCATGACCCTGTCGCCGGTTCACCACTGTTCCTTCCTTGGACCACTTTTGATAGATACTGACCACTGCAGACCGGCAACACCCCACAAGAGCTGCAGTTTTGGAGATGTTCTGATCCAGTGATCTAGCCATCATAATTTGGTGCTTGTCAAACTCGCTCAAATCCTAACGCTTGCCCATTTTACCTGCTTCTAACACATCAACTTTGAGGACAAAATGTTCACTTGCTGCCTAATATATCCCACCCACTAACAGGTGCCATGATGAGGAGATACTCAGTCTTATTCACTTCACCTGTCACTGCTCATAATGTTATGCCTGATCAGTGTATAACTACATTCTTAATGTGGATAGATCAGAAAGTATTTCACTCTTGAAATAGTTACTCTAAATTCCGGATAAACACAATCTTGGCTTTCATGGTCCACACTGCTCATAATTTACCCGGGGTTAACAATAAATCCTGATTCTTTATAATCTGTTTCACACTGTACATTCCTAAACCCTGGCTTAATCATCTTTTTTTTGCAACATCAACAATCATGATTGGATAAATACAGTACACAACTGCTTTAAATAAAGGCTTATCTCATACTTTTCCATCAGTGAGGGAAAAAAATGTTGTCATGTACCATGCTGTCTGTTTTAAGCCTCCTGAGATGCACAAAGACAAAAGAAAGAAAACACACAGAGGAGCAGCATATATGATTGCTTTTAAGCATGGAGAAACTTGTTAGTATAGTAGCATCATTGTTTACTGCTCAGTCCTCATCTTGGAAATCCTGAGTCATCACTGGTGGCACATATGTACCAACACTTTTGTATGACATGAACACCTTTCACATTTTTAATAAGAAGTATTTTATTAAACAATATGAAAGTCAACACTGCGAGCTTCTGTCATCGTCTGCTGTTTACACAACATGCAGGGTTTCTGTGACTGTACAAAGCATGTGATAGGAGACACGCTGTTAAATTTCTGACTGGATGTCTGTAAGCATCTAGCTGTAATATCATTTCACACTGCACATGTTCAGCACCACAATGCGGGGGTATCAACACAAAGCCGTCTCAGAGCAGGGTTATATAAAAGTGATGCTAACCCCGCTTCTAATTTACAAGTGTGAAATGTTCCTTTACATTTCTCTAGTTAAAAGCAGGGTTTAAAACGATAAAAACCTGGCATTAAGTGCAGTGTGAAAAAAGCCTAGAAGATGTTAATTAAGTAACGCAATCCAGACTGTGCTGTTATACGAAAGTAATGCTTCCAGCTCCTGCTAAGAAAGTGCATTATTTTTTGTGTAACTACATGGTCTGGATTGTTATTCCACTTGTACCACAGCAACTTGCTTTTCTTTCACCGTCGTCATATGCCCTTCCTGATGCAACCTTCTGGTTGAATCCAGTGTCGATTTGTCCTACCGTGTCAGATTTTCCTACAGTAGTACAAAACTATAGCTATATCCATTGATCCATCCTACCTCATCGAAAAATCCTGCTGTGGGTTTCTGCTTTGCGTCTTTGACTGCGTAAAATAATTCAGTGCAACTTTACCGGAGACTCTTTTTTAGGCAATGGTAGCATGGGTATATTCCCGCTGACAGGTGATTATACAGTGATTCCCACTTATTTTCCATACCTGTTAAAAAATGCAAGAAAGAAAAAAAGCACCAAATAAACAGAGAACTATAAAGAAAAAAATGTACAATGTGTATTTTACACCAGGCAATCAAATAATTTTGATTGGCTAATCAGTGAATTGTTCCATGAAAAATGCTAACAATTACACTGACCAAGCATAACATTATGACCACATGCATAATATTGTGTTGGTCCCCCTTTTGCTGCTAAAACAGGCCTGATCCGTCATGCACTGTGTATTCTGACACCTTTCTATCAGAACTAGCATTAACTTCCCCACGTGCATCAATGAGCCTTGGCCGCCCATGACCCTGTCGCCGGTTCACCACTCTTCCTTTCTTGGACGACTTTTGATAGATACTGACCACTGCAGACCAGGAACACCCCACAAGAGCTGCAGTTTTGGAGATGCTCTGATCCAGTGTCTAGCCATCACAATTTGGTCCTTGTCAAACTCGCTCAAATCCTTACACTTGCCCATTTTTCCTGCTTCTAACACATCAACTTTGAAGACAAAATGTTCACTTGCTGCCTAATATATCCCACCCACTAACAGGTGCCATGATGAGGAGATAATCAGTCTTATTCACTTCACCTGTCACTGCTCATAATGTTATGCCTGACCGGTGTATGATCACTGGTGCTAGCTGCCTTCGTAATGTGACCGTAAACGGTTCTCATTACTGCTAGCTGTCTTGGTATAATGAAACCTAACAACAAAAACTAATAGAAATAGTCAAAAATATATTGCCTTACTTGATATTGCCTTACTTGAAGAAATCGAAGAGCAGACGAGCAGGTAGTAAACAATTACGGACGTGGTGTTGTCAAAAATATTGCAAAATCTATGTGCGCATGCACGGTAGGGCAATCTGGCGGGTTCGATAAAATGTCTGGACACCGGGTTTAGGATCTGCACTGAGAGTTAACGTGTCCTCTAATGTAAATAGTGTGTATAAAATAAGTAAATTGTAATAGTTGTCAAATTGCTGTGGTATATGAGCAAACATATACTTATACATAGAGTGTTATTCAGGAACAATAATCATCCTCAGTGTGGTAAAGGAAACTTTTCCCAAAGCAGCAAAATCTATAGTATAACAACGCTGTCCATCAAGCAGGAAGAAATTCTTGCTCTCCCTTATCCTTGGCTGCAGCTCAGACCATTTTTCTGACACGTGCCAAAAAGTGGAGTTCATCTTCAGATTTGTATATTAAAAGAGCACAGTGAGACTTCTGTCTGCCAGGAACCCAGCGATTTCTCTCAGCCCTGAGCCAGAAGAGTTTTGGCTGAGTATGATGTGACGGCGTTGGAAGATAGTCTGGTGGTGTTTTAGTGGATTGGGCCGAGACCTTGCAGCTGGGTTATGGCAGAGGTGATTGTAAACGTTGGGCTTAAGTGTTCTTTCTTCACTCGGTGTAATAAACACAGGCGTGAGCTCATCGCAGCTGACGGAGTGAATCCAGATGGATAAAGTCGGAAAATACGTCAAGAATGCATCTGTAGCTAAGCCCTGATTTTTCTTTATCTCGACTACCTGCTTTCCCCCCCATTTATTGCACTCGCTCTCTATCAATGCGTCATTGTTACTTTCTCCCCGTCGCGCTCTTGCTGAGACGTGACTTGAGTGAGCTCATGAATTATGTACATAATGGGCTTTCCACTGCATTGGATTCACCGAGACGCAAAAGACCAAGAAGAAATTGCTGATTGATTTACAGCAAGAATGTATACACTTCAGATTCCTTGGAGAGAGATAAAATACTTTATGAAACAGTGTAAAGTGAATAAGCTTTGATGCTTTTGATAAAGTAAGTGTGTGTGTGTGTGTGTGTACTGATTTACCCGTGCTTTTTGCTTCTAAATTATTAACTGATCTTTCAACGATTAGTTTGTTAAAGTGGTTCAGATAAAAATTTCCTGAAAGAAAAAGTTATTTTTAAAGTATTATATCATCATTCAGGGACGAGCCATTTTTTTTCACTACCCATTATGGATCGTTGAACCGACTATCGTTAGCTATAACATTAGCTAGCTATCTAGCACAGGTGGTTGCTTTGACTTTCTGACTTTCTCAACCAAACTTTTATTAAAATACAACAAAGAAATATTTACCAAAGAGTGTGTTATTCAACAGTCTTGGTGGAAATGCAATATTTTAGTGAATCAAATGATCAAATATCTCACAGCAACAGTGCACACAACCCTATTTTTATGCTGTTAGCAAGCTAGGCTATTAATGTTTCAGAAGTATTTTTTATCTTAAAGTTATTGTAAACAATTCTGGCAAAATCTATCTAGATATTTGACCTACTATAGACCAACCAGGCATAACATTATGACCACCTGCCTAATATTGTGTTGGTCCCCCTTTTACTGCCAAAACAGCCTTGACCCATCATGCACTGTGTATTCTGACACCTGTCTATCAGAACCAGCATTAACTTCTTCAGCAATTTAAGCAACAGTAGCTTGTCTGTTGGATCGGATCACACGGGCCAGCCTTCGTTCTCCACGTGCATCAATGAGCCTCGTCCGCCCATGACCCTGTCGCCGGTTCAACACTGTTCCTTCCTTGGACCACTTTTGATAGATACTGACCACTGCAGACCGGGAACACTCCACAAGAGCTTCAGTTATGGAGATGCTCTGATCCAGTGATCTAGCCATCACACTGTGGTCCTTGTCAAGCCCAGCTTTTCCTGCTTCCCACTAACAGGTGCCATGATGAGATCATCAGTCTTATTCACTTCACCTCTCACTGCTCATAATGTTAGTAGATTTAGTGGTTGCTATCAAGCTAGTTATAGCTACATTTGCATAGATTATCACTTTTAGTAAGATTAGTTGAAAATCTCCTCAAAGTCTAGTGTAAATAAAATGCTCAGTAGGCAAATACTAAAGTCTACTCTAAGTGTTGATGAATTTTCTAAAACAGTAGTAAACTCGACAGATGTGTATACATTAACGTGGTCAGGTTTTCTGTAAGGACAGATTTATTACAACATTAATGGTCTCCAGTGTCAATGAATTGTAGCAGTTAGAGGTACAAATATAGCTTTATTTTTTCCACCACAGGAACATCTTCAGAGTAGAGGAGTTTCTCTCTAACTCTATTAACTCCTTTTACCAAAGACAAAAAAAAAATGGAATTTGCTCCTGTTTTGTTGTGTCCAGGTTCAGCATTGAAAATCTTTGCATGTTAGACTTCACAGTGGAGGTTAATGACTCATATGAAAGTAGGCACTCAGGCCTTTAAGAATTTATAGGTTTTTTATTTTTTTAAATAATTATTTCTGTTTTTACTTGAGGGGCATTGGTGGCTCAGTGGTAGGTTACTCGCCCATCATGCGGAAGGCCCGGGCTCGATTCCAGCCAATGCCTCAACCCCAGCCACTGGATGCAGTGCCGGTCCCAAGCCCGGAAAAATGGGAGGGTTGCGTCAGGAAGGGCATCCGGCGTAAAACATTTGCCAAGTTGTTGTGCGGACCAATTGGTCCGCTGTGGCGACCCCGAACAGGGAGCAGCCGAAAGCAACTTCTATTTCTGTTTTTACTTAGCCTGCTCAAGGTAATATATTCGTAGAAAAGTTCCAAAAACCTTGAAAGATTCTTCTTTTTTTCCCTGCACGAATCTTCAAAGTAAATTGTGATTTCTTCTCTCTGAGATGCCCAAAGTGCTTTTTTTAATAAGCATATAAAATTTAAAGGTATTAACTTCAACCACTAAAATTCTGTGTAAAGTTATCCCAAAAGAGGTAAAAACAAACATCTCACACTGCAAGCCAAGAGTGTCCTGACTCATTTTATATCAGACAGCAATGAAATTATTCATTTGTTTATACTAATAGAAAATGTCTCATAATTTGATTTCCATTTCGCCAGTGGAACGGAACACCGGTGTACTGGGGAAAAGGGTTAATTTCAAGAAAGAGGAAAAAGAAAGGCTGGTAAGGAAATGATGGTTTATATATCTGTCATGACATAAGTGATAAGAGGAAATAACTTGTTTCATGGAAAATGAATTGAATTATAAATTGGCACATTAGTAGAGGTTGGCTTCATCAGACCACCTCATCATTGATTATTTTCTGCTAACAGCATGACCCCAATTCGTTTATTCCTTATTTGCTTTAGTCCTAGTTTCATAAAAAAAAAAAATAGGGGCACTTGCTAGAGGAATTTTTAGCACATATGCTCAGTGTATACACACAAACACACACCCTTTCACACATCTCTTCTACATTTGATTAAAATCGAAACAAGAGTTCGTTGGGCATGCACTCTCCAGTCTGTTTCCATTAGGGTCTTTTTAGAAACCGGAGAGAAAGCACAGCAAGTAAAGACCTTTCCTCTCTAGTTCTCTTTCTTCTGCGGCTCGGCTCAAGGTTAGCCCTTATGGCAGCGTGGTTCGAGTCTCAAATAGTCACAGCTTATTGATTTGAGCTGTAGGGCTAGCACTAAAGCTAATAAGGTTAGCCTTGAATCCTGAAGTTCATTTGCCATTGAGACCTCTTGGAAAAACAAAGAGCCTTGATCTCCTCCGTCTCACTTTGTGTGGTTCAGAAGGGTTGTCTTCTGCATCTGAATCATAATTTATTGATCAGGAAATCACTACTAGGCTGAAACGACTGTCCTTTTTGGCCAGTGCTTGATAATTTTGCAGTTGCGATGGTCTGTGCATGGTCTGCTCTGTGGAGTGTTTGTAACAGAGATGCTAACATTTGTGGTTTAGTTATAGAATCATAGACAGAAGTAGTAGTTGCTTTCTGCTGCTCCCTGTTCGGGGTCACCACAGCGGACCAACTGAGCCACCAATGCCCCATAGAATCATAGACAGTCTTTATTAAAAAAATGACCTTTTTAGTAGATGTTAGAGACTGTCCTGTACTCAGTATGGCTATTCAGCTCACATCACAGCTGATGGTTATACAAGTTGAAAAAACAGGTTCACACACCTCCCCAGCAGCTCCAAACAACCAATCACTGATTACTATCATTCCCAACAACCAATCATTGTTCACCATCATTCCCCATGACCAATCACTCATCCCCATTGTTCCCAACCACCAATCATTGATCACCATCATTCCCTAAGACCAGTAACTGATTACCTTTGTTCCCAACAACCAGTGTCCTCAATAACACTGAATACCACTGTCCCAATCAATCAAGACCAATCACTGCTCACCATTGTTTGTCTTGCAAACACACTTTTTTGTTCACCTTCAATGAGTTATTTCTATCTATAACCATTTCCTCTGTTTCTATTTCCTGATTCCTGGGAGTATTTTTGATAGAAATGATTGAATTTTGTAAATGCTTAAATCGTTAGTTTAGGGTGCTGTGACAGTGTGAGTAATGTGACTTTTTTTTTCTTTATAAATCAATTATAGAGGCCAACCCTGCGAGGATTTTGTCTAACATCTAGGGCTTTTTGCACTGTGTTTTTTTGTTTCTTATGTTCTGTAAAGCTGCTTTGAGACAATGTCCATTGTTAAAAGCGCTATACAAATAAAATTGAATTGAATTGAAGTGATTTGAATTATATTCTCGGTGGCTTGGTGGCTTGGTGGCTCGCACGTTTGCCTCATACCTCCAGGGTTGGGGGTTCGATTCCTGCCTCCGCTGTGTGTGTGGAGTTTGCATGTTCTCCCTGTGCCTCGGAGGTTTCCTCCCCTGGTCCAAAGACATGCATTGTAGGTTGATTGGCATCTCTAAATTGTCCGTAGTGTGTGTGATTGCGTGAGTGAATGAGTGTGTGTGTGTGCCCTGTGATGGGTTGGCACTCCGTCCAGGGTGTATCCTGCCTTGATGCCCAATGACGCCTGAGATAGGCACAGGCTCCCCGTGACCCGAGTATAGATCGGATAAGTGGAAGACAATGAATGAATGAATTATATTCTATTCTGGTAAAACTCAAATTATTCAATGCATATACTGTACAGTTTTAGTATATGACATTATCCAGTGGCTTCTAGCAATTTTTGGAGCATATTTTAGCTACTTTACTCTAAAACAATTTTTGGTAACAGTGGTTACTTGGTGCACATTGGGGGAAAAAATGGCTGGAAAAAATGTCACCTAACAACAACAGGGTTTTCAAGGTAAAACTGTGTTTTTCTCTCTTCCTGCTTGGATTTTTCTTGTTACCAATGTGAGCACCTTTGGTAGAAAGATAGAGGCCATATCAAAGTCTTAACCCTTATATATTAATAATGGGCGGTAAATCAATCAGGGCTGCAGGGCTATCGAGACACAGTGCGTTCAGGTCTCTGGTGGAAGGAGAGGCCAATGAGGAGGGCGCACGGTCATTATTAATGCAGCAGCTTGGGGATCTTGGTGCTTACTACCCCACAGGGTTTAAAGCGCAGTGTTAGCTCAGCAATCCTCAAGCACAGCTCTGGGATCTTGTTTGATGTAGAATAACTTCCAGCAGCCTCATGATGCCAGGCATTTCTCTGGAATCATGTTGAGGGTGTTTTCTTATGCATTGGTTTTTAATAAAATGTGATATACAAAGCCACAAAGATCTGGTGTCATCATCTAGGTCAGGTTTTACTTAGGAGTAGGTAAAAGCAAAAGAAAATAAATGAAATATAATTAAGAGATGGTGCAAGTATATATGAACTACCAGCCCAGAGTTTTTGACCATCTGGAGTTTCTTAAGTTTTATTAAAATTTAATGGCTATGAACCATATAAACTGCTACAGAATAACATTTAAATAAAAAAAATATATTATTATTGTTAATTTATTAAAAAAAGCTGCTTTTTGCAGATGATGTTGTCCTGTTGGCTCCTTCAAGCCTGGACTTACAGCATGCACTGGGGCGTTTTGCAGCTGAGTGTGAAGCGGCTGGGATGAGGGTCAGCACCTCCAAATCTGAGGCCATGGTTCTGGAAAAAGGAAAAACTGGAAAAAGGTAGCTTGCACCCTCCAGGTTGGAGGGGAGTTTCTTCGTCAATTGGAGGAGTTTAAGTATCTCGGGGTCTTGTTTACAAGTGAGGGAAGGATGGATTGTGAGATTGACAGACGGATCGGTGCAGCGGCAGCAGTAATGCGGGCTATGTACCGGTCTGTTGTGGTGAAGAAGGAGCTGAGCCGGAAGGCGAAGCTCTCGATTTACCAGTCAATCTACGTTCCTACTCTCACCTATGGTCATGAGCTCTGGGTCATGACCAAAAGGATAAGATCCCGGATACAAGCGACCGAAATGAGTTTCCTCCGTAGGGTGGCGGGGCGCTCCCTTAGAGATAGGGTAAGGAGCTCTGTCACCCGGGAGGAGCTTGGAGTAGAGCCGCTGCTCCTCCACATCGAAAGGGGACAGTTGAGGTGGCTCGGGCATCTGTTTCGGATGCCTCCTGGATGTCTCCCTGGGGAGGTGTTCCGGGCATGCCCCACCGGGAAGAGACCCCGGGGAAGACTCAGGACACGCTAGAGAGACTATGTCTCTCGGCTGACCTGGGAACGCCTCGGGATTCCTACAGAAGTGCTGGAGGAAGTGTCTGGGGAGAGGGAAGTCTGGGCATCCCTGCTTAGACTGCTGCCCCCGCGACCCGACTCCGGATAAGCGAAAGACAATGAATGAATAAAAACAGGAAAATATTTATAGGACTTTTTAACTGCTTGCTCACTCATTTTAATGCAACACTAAATTAAGTTGTTATGAGTGTAGCTCTACAGTCATACACAGCACCAACATTAAAATATTAATATTTGGTGTAAATCAGTGATAAAACTTTTGACCTTTTCCCAATAGATTTAGGATGTTCCAAAACATTAAGTACATGAATTTAAAACTCAATACATGTTCCTTTGACTACAGTTGCAAATTTATTTAATGCTTTCAGCTGCTCCCTGTTCGGGGTCGCCACAGCAGACCAACTGGTCCACACAACAACTTGGCAAACGTTTTACGCCAGATGCCCTTCCTGACGCAATCCTCCCATCTTTGCAGGCCTGGGACCGGCATTGGCTGGGAATCGAACCCGGGCTTTCCACATGATAGGCGATAAACCTACCACTGAGCCACCACTGCCCCTATTGGCTACAATTACAAATTAAAGAGCTAAAATGAGGACATTTAAAAAATAAAGCTAAAACAAAAGTGGTTCAGAAACTTCAGCATTACCTCAGCGTTAGATGATAATGTCTGTAAAATTGACTTAACTAGCTATATTAAGTTATATTAAGTTCTTAAAGATCTTGTTACAGTTACATTTTTTTTTTCTTTCTTTTTTTCTTTTATTAGTGTTCATAGGCTAGGTCAATTTATCACTGGATGGTGTGAAGGTTGCCATTATTTCACTAGAAGAGAATATTTTCAGGAAACATTCTTTGTAGCACTGTAGGCATTGGTGGCTCAGTGGTAGGTTACTCGCCTATCATGCGGAAGGCCCCGGTTCGATCCCAGCCACTGGATGCAGTGCCGGTCCCAAGCCTGGAAAAATGGGAGGGTTGCGTCCGGAAGGGCATTCGGCGTAAAACATTTGCCAAGTTGTTGTGCGGACCAATTGGTCCGCTGTGGCGACCCCGAACAGGGAGCAGCCGAAAGCAACTTCTATTCTTTGTAGCACTGTGTAGCTGCATTCACATCACCATGTTGATGTGACCCAAATCTTAAAACCACACAGATCTGATTTTGAAATTTTTTTTCAGGATTGTGTAGACCCAATAATGTGACCTTTTCAAAACCGACCTCAACGAATTGTGTATGTGGTCCTAGATCAGATCTGATAATCAGCCATGAGTGGGAATGGTGACACCGACGTTTGCGTGGATTTGCGCGGAGTGTTGTCATTACCCAGTGTTGGAAGTACAATAAAACAACAGTGCCAGTGATGGCCATCTGACCTTTTTTCCCACCTGTCAACCTGATAGTATACAGCTGAGAAGTATGTAGTATATATATTATAGTGACCTCCAGAGCAAATTGCGATGCAGGCTAGTGCAGGCTTGGTACCTAGCTCATTGGTTTGTTGGTTCTGAAATGATGGATTGTCTCACAGATATTGGGCATGGTTATGGGAGGATATGGGTCACTTACATTTAGGAGTGTGAACCATCAAGATAGACTAAATCTGATCTGAGCAAAAAATTATATTTGTGCAATGAGGCTTATAATACCAGCCAAAGATGGGATTTCCCTCATATTCTCAGTGTGAGAACCACAAATAAACCTGTTTTACATCCATCTTTACCAGGGCTGCCAATAATTCTGTAGTGTCCTGTCTCCTCTCTCTGAAACTTTATCTGCTTTATCTTGATTTTGCACCACCATTTTCTTGTGAAATATTCTTATTTCTCACTTTCAGTGTTTGTGGAGAAAATGACTGTCTGGATTGAAAACATTTGCTCTCTTGGTGACTAATCAAAGCATTATTATTCCGAAGCCAAATTGAGAGCAATTTGTGGAAATCTTAGCAGTGGGAAAGGTTTGAAATGAGAAAGGCAAAAATATCCCCATCCTTAACAGAGTGCTTTTTAAGGTGTATAGTCCCCAAGTCTGGCAGGACTAATTCTTTTGTTTTTGCTCTACACTGAAACCATTTAGGTTGAAGATTAAAACATGAAAATGACACAATAGTTCAAAAACTCTCAGCTTTCATTTCCTGATATTTACATCTAAATGTGTTAAACAACTTGGAACATGGTGCCTTAGGTAGAAACCACTGTATTTTAGCTTAATTTGAAGGAAATGCTTTGTGTGTTTTTGTGGTCTGGTCTGCTATATTAGCTTACATATCTTGCCTGTTGGATGTAGTAATACAGCCTCGGCGGATGCTCAGTTCTCCCACTGGTATCGTACAGCTCATGGCCTGACACGTTATGGCAGTGCAATCCAAACAGCATGCTGTGAAAAGCTCTAATTAGTTCCCACTGTTTGCACAGTGGACACCCAGAGGACCCTTAGGTACGCTGTTACTTTGTTTTAATGTGTTTACGCTCGGATGTAAGTAAGTCGCATTAATCACCCAGCAACCACCTTGGCAGTACCCTAGGGATCATCAATGACGAGAAAGTAGAGGCAGGAGTGTGTGTGCATATATTCAAACCGGCGATCCACCATGTAAAATGTACACTTTATTTTGCATTTCACAAGGCTGCTTCTCTGAGGGACCTGACACACCAAGCCAACTGATGTTCAGAGCATTGTTGTTGTTGAATATTCGCTTGTACAGCAGCCTCTGTCTGTGGACCTAATCTGCAAAAATGACATATTAGTGAGTGAACATGTGTTATTTTTAGTATAGCCAAATATACACTCACCATCAGCTTGTACACCTGAGCATTTATGCAGTTGTTTAATCAGTCAATCATGTGGCAGCAGCACAGTGCATTAAGTCATACAGATACAGGTCAAGACCTTCAGTTAATGTTCACATCAAACATCAGAATGAATGTCTCTGTGACGTTACCCGTGGCATGGTTGTTGGTGCCAGATGGGCTGGTTTGAGTATTTCAGAAATTGCTGATCTCCTGGGAGTCTCTAGAGTTTACACAGAATGGTGCAAAAAAAAAAAAAAACAACCATTGATTGACACTTCTGTTGTTGGAAACAGCTTACTGATAAGAGAAGTCAGAGTAATATTGCCTGGAAGGATGTAATACCTCATATAATTACTCTATAAAAATGTGCTGAGCAGAAATGCATCTCAGCATGCGCAAAACATCAAACCTTGAGACAAATGGGTATCTGAGGCTATCATAATAGCCTCAGATTCTTGTTCTTGGCTGACGGGAGTGAAACCTGATGTGGTCTGCTTCTGTTGTAGCTCAGTCACCTCATGGTTTGATATGTTGTGTGTGCTGAGATGCTTTTCTGCTGACCATGGTTGTAAAAAGTGATTATCTGAGTTACTATAGACTTCCTGTCGGCTCAGGCCAGTCTGGTCATTCTCCTCAGATCTCTTTCATCATCAAGGTGTTTCACTCTGCAGATCCTCTGCACACAGGATATTTTGTTTTTCTCACCATTCAAGTTTACAGACTGTTGCATGTGAAATCAGCAGTTTCTGAAATACTCAAACCAGCCCAACTGGCCCCAACAACCATGTCACAGTCACAGAGTCACACCCTATTCTGATGTTTGATGTGAACATTAACTTAAGCTTGTGATCTATATCTGTATTTTATGCATTATATGCACCTACTTGCTGATTAGATAACTGCATGAATGCTATGGTGTACAGGTGTTCCCAATACAGTGGATGGTCAGTGCATGTCTCATTATACAACAGCGCTGTAGAATTCTTGAATATGATTGGCCACAACAACTTTGGTGGAGGACCACTGTATATCCTCGGTTCTCCCACTGGTATCATACAACTTATGACCTGACACGTTATGGCAGTGCAATCCAAACAGCATGCTTTGAAAAGCTCTAATTAATTCCCACTGGCTGACTGGACAGTACAGTTGTAAAGAGTGATTATTAGAGTTACTATAGACTTCCTCTTAGCTCAAACCTGTCTGTTCATTTCAGCAATGTGTTTTAACCTGCAGAGCCATGATGTTTTTTGTTTTTCGCACCCTTCTGTGTAAACTCTAGAGACTGTTGTGTGTGAAAATCCCAGGACAGCCGTTTCTGAAATACTCAAAGCAGCCCATCTGGCACCAACAACCATGCCATGGTAAAAGTCACAGAGATCACATTTCTTCCCCATGCTATTGTTTGATGTGAATATTAACTGAAGTTCTTAACCTGTATCTACATGATTCTGTTAATTGCACTGCACAAATCATTTACTTGGTTAACTGCATACATAATCAGATGTTCCTATTAAATTGCATAGCTTAATAACTTCAAAAGAGAGTGGCACCTCTCATGTTATGTGGATCTTCCACAACATGAAACAACCATGAATTGCAATCAACTCATGCCATTTATTTAAGCTGTTTATTTCTGCTACTACGATTCGCAGACAGCAGGATCGTAGCCCGGGTTCGATTCCTGGGCAGGGAAAAAACCCAGCCAGTGGTGGGTTAACTCTCAGTGCAGGTCCCAAGCCTGGATAAAATGGGAATATGTATCAGGAAGTGCATCTGGCATAAAACCTGTGCCAAAAATCATTCGGGTCGGATGATCCGCTGTGGCGACCCCAAACAGCCGAAGGACAACAACAACAACATTTCTGCTACTATGATAATGTTAATAATAAATCCATTGGATTGCATGTTATTATAAAAAATATGAAATGTGCTGATCTGCTGATGCCCTCGTTTTTTTTTTCATATCACACTAGAGCAGTCGTTTTATTTTGTATGTATATCTTTTGATGATGTATTTATTCTAAATTATTATTTGTACAAATACACCATGTAGTTATATTTTCACCTGTGTCAGGAGTGTCAAAACAAGAGCCTTTTCTTCTTTATACATTAGAGCATCTTCTTGTTTCCTGTTTACAACTTCCTGTGTTTTTACCAATTTAGGTATTTACATTTGGAACGAGTACATCAGAGGGACAGCTCATGTTGGACAAAGTGTTTTATCGGACAAAGTCAGGGAGGCCAGATTAAGATGGTTTGGACATGTTCAGAGGAGGGAGAGTGAATATATTGGTAGGAGAATGTTGGACATGGAGCTGCCAGGCAGGAGGCAAAGAGGAAGGCCAAAGAGGAGGTATATGGATGGAATAAATGCCATATACCATATATACCATATAATGCCATAATGCTAGTGGGTGCAAGTGTTGAGGATGCAGAAGATAGGGATAGGTGGAGAGAGATGATTCGCTGTGGCGACCCCTGAAGGGAAAAGCCAAAAGAAGAAGAAGAAGAAGAAGAAGAAGAAGATGAGGTATCTTCATTTACACAGGAATCGATACAACACATACATGTACGATATAAGCTATTCGATTTTATGGTGTGTATGAGTGCAACATTTTAATAGAACATGTTAACTGATCTGACACTTTTATTATCCAGCCTTGATTTCTGCTAAATGTGGTGTGTCTGGGGCCTTACATCTTCTTACATATCCATACAAATCCATATTCAATCCAAGATTCGTGGCCTTTTTCACCCAAATCTTACAATGGAATGATTTTACAGGTCAAGGACTGAGTTGGTTATGTGCTTCCAGAAGTTTAGGCACATACAAGAACAACAGTGTATTATGTGCAGCAGAGATCAGCAGCCTGAGGCACGAAGAGTTTCAGAAGAAAATGTTAAGGTCACAATGAAGGTCATAGTCAGATTCCAGCCTTCCCTAAAGACACATCCTAAAAATGTCAGTTATGTCTCTGCACTTGTTAGTGTAGCTCTTGGTTTGACTATCGTTGTGAAGCTTGATAAACTCCTGATGTGTGATCGTGCTGATGCTGCGTGACCAGTCTAAGAACATCTACTAATCCTCTGTAATTGAAATCGTAATAAGACAGTGAGGTACGCCTGGTTGTTTCTGCTGCAGGGAACATCCTGGATTTAAAGCAATCCAATCGGAGTATCCGGTGTGGGGTTGTTTATTGTAGACTATACAAGTTAGATCTTACCATTTCTAATAAAAATCCAATTATGATGCAATTCTCTGGTGCTCTGAAATATTAAAGTAATTCTTTGAAATATTAAAGCATAGAGTCTGTGCTTTTATAACTCGTATGTCTAAAATAATCCCTCCTTTTCAAGATGCGGGAACGGTATATATCAATGTTCTTACACAGTAACGTTGATATTTTTCACTTTTTAATGACTTTCTTCCGTTATTGAGTGATAACTCTCAACAAACCAGCAGCTGCTCTTGGCCAGAGATTTTGGTGGTGCTAGATGACATTAATAATGACATAGCCTCAAACTAAATTAAGTTAAGAGGCTATCACACTTCACTTATGCTATAGGCGACTATCTAATGAATTTTAGAGTAACCCTGTAATAGGCAGTTGAGCGGCGACAGCACACGGCTCCTTATGAGTGGTTTTAGGTGTGACTTTGTTTAAACGTGTTTGAGGTTTTTCGGGTTTCAACACAATTTCAAGTCCAAGAACACATCAAACCCCTGCACAAAAAACACTGGAAAATGGAGATGTTTCTTGTTTGAGTGGGGAAACTGAAAGTATTTCTCATTTATTTCTGATTGATGGACTCCATTAACTCCCTAATCCCCCTTTCACTCTCTCTCAAACTTTACAATATATCTAACAAAAGAAATGGTTCTGTACACCAGAGACACACTGTCTGCACTTACACTTTGCCATTTCATGGATATTTATCAAGTTTACTCGAGATTATTTGCAATAAATCAATATGCTGGCAACCCTGTCAATAACTGTCCTGCTCCTTCTCCTCCTCTGTTGAGGAGGTGTTCATAGAGTGATCGTGGAGTGAGAAGGAAAAATTGTGCCCACGTGGACGTCTCTTAGAGCTTGTTGCTGATCAAATGTATGGGGTTGTGTATAAGAACATTGTAAAGTTTTGTTGAATGGCTGATTTAAATGCATGTCCTCTGCTTTACTTGCCCATATGGACAAGCTGCTACTTCAACAAATTGTCCTAATGTTAACAAATAACAGATAAGGCTAAAATGAAGACAATCAAAATGGTCTTCAGGTCTTCTGAACTGCTTATTACACAGGGTCACAGGGAGCCTGGAGTCTATCGCAGGGGAAACCCTGGACAGGTGCCAGTCCATCACATGGAACACACGCTATACAGACAATTTAGAGATGTCAATCAGCCTACAGTGCATGTCTTTGGAAAGTGTAAGAGCATGTCTTCCATTACCTGGAAGAAATCCCTTAAGCACAGGGAGAAATGGAAAACTCTCACACTCAAACACAACATCAGAGGTGTGAGACAAACATGCGTTTCTTACGCGTTTCCTCTCTGTACTCTGGGTTTTCCCCCCGCAGTCTAAAGGCATGCACTGAAGGCATCTCTAAA
This sequence comes from Hemibagrus guttatus, assembly GCA_033459395.1. Lineage (NCBI taxonomy): Eukaryota > Metazoa > Chordata > Actinopteri > Siluriformes > Bagridae > Hemibagrus > Hemibagrus guttatus. The sequence continues at coordinate 12,519,429 of JAUCMX010000014.1, read as the reverse complement.
GTGTACGTGTATGTGTGTGTGTGTCTGTGATTGTGCCTGTGATGGAAGTCTAACTTAATGACATTCTAGGTAATGTTGATATGTAAAGCTAAAGCTGCTCCTATAGGGAAAAAGGCTGCAATGTTGTTTTTTTTTTAATCACGTTTGCTTGGGCTTGGAGATATAGCTTTGGATGCTTTCATTGAATTATTCATTGATCCTGCACTAAATCCGGGTTTAAAACTGGTTTGGACTGAAAATCACTTTGGAAATAGTGCCTAGAATGAAAGTGCTCTAGCGATCATCATTGCTGATGTTTTATTAAATCCACTAATAGCACATTGCCAGGTGAAATAAAAGAAACAGGGTTTTAACAGCTGCATTACTTACTTTACTGTTGCTGATTATTCAGTTCTTATTTCATTATTTTGCTATTTATTTCTATTTTATCTTTGGTGAAAAGATATAATGCTACCTAGGTTAAATGAAACGGTTGATTCATTGTGCATCTTCACTTATGCTTATATCACATCGTGTTATTTTTTCAAATCAAACGTTTCTTTTTGCGATTATGAGGGAAATAAGTCAGTGTAATGGATGCTGTTTGCTCTTATGAGCTTGGTACACAAACATTAACGGGAACTACAGAAATTATGTTCATTGATCCCTCCCCCCTCCCCCTCTGGCTTAGTGAGCCAGTTTCAGCTCGAGTTGTGGATGATGAAATTACTCTCACTTAGAAAGATATAAGCACATTGAACGAGTGCTCTGTTGGATGAGGGTTTTTCTGGAGCAAACCAATTACTTGTCAGTGGCAGTTTATTCCCGATTGAACAGGCGTTTACGGTACTTCTGAACCGATACCACTCAATGTGTAGAATTTACATGTGTAGTCGGTTCTGTGCTGTATTGATGCTGTGTTTGTGTTTCTAACAGCTGGAACCATTTTTTACAAGTTATTCATTCATTCATTCATTGTCTACCGCTTATCCGATCTATACTCGGGTCACGGGGAGCCTGTGCCTATCTCAGGCGTCATTGGGCATCAAGGCAGGATACACCCTGGACAGGAGTGCCAACCCATCGCAGGGCACACACACACTCTCATTCACTCACACAATCACACACTACGGACAATTTAGAGATGCCAATCAACCTACCACACATGTCTTTGGACCGGGGGAGGAAACCGGAAACCGGAGGAAACCCCCGAGGCACATGCAAACTCCACACACACAGCGGAGGCGGGAATTGAACCCCCAACCCTGAAGGTGTGAGGCAAACGTGCTAACCACTAAGCCACCATGCCCTTTACAAGTTCTTCTTCTTCTTCTTCTTCTTCTTCTTCTTCTTCCTTCCATTCATTCATTCATTCATTCATTCATTCCTTCATTGTCTACCGCTTATCCGAACTATTCTCGGGTCACGGGGAGCCTGTGCCTATCTCAGGCGTCATTGGGCATCAAGGCAGGATACACCCTGGACGGAGTGCCAACCCATCGCAGGGCACACACACACTCTCATTCACTCACGCAATCACACACTTTAGAGATGCCAATCAACCTACCGTGCATGTCTTTAGACCGGGGGAGGAAACCGGAGTACCCGGAGGAAACCCCCGAGGCACGGGGAGAACATGCAAACTCCACACACACATGGCGGAGGCGGGAATCAAACCCCCAACCCTGGAGGTGTGAGGCAAACATGCTAACCACTAAGCCACCATGCCCCCCATTATTATTATTATTATTATTATTATTATTATTATTATTATTTTTTTTTTTTTTTTTTTTTTTTTTTTTTTTTTTTTTTTTTTTTTTTTTTTTTTAATTCATTAGTTCATTTTTCATAGTTCAGAGTTTAGGGGCTCAGCAGTGGCTTTTTCCCCCCTTGTCTTCTCCTTCCTAATGGTCAGAAACAAAGGAATTACCCTAAGCTGTACTGTCAAGTGACCATTGCCAGCATGGTCCTGGCTACTTCAAGTAATATAATAAAATACATATATAATAAACTGAATAATAAAAGATATGTTTTGACTTCATCAGATCCATCAAAAAATCAACAGAAATATATTTTGGAAAAAAAAACCAAGAGAAAATGTTTTGCCATTTCCTTTTCAGCTCCTGTATCTGATTTAAAGAACACAGTGTGTGGCACCAGATATTAATATCATAAAACATTATTTGCTCCAAGGTTTTTTTTTGGTTGTAATGATAAAGGATCCAAAAAATATATTATTCATTTTTCTCCTATTTGTTAACTTTGTGCAAACTTTTGCCCTGAAGTATATTTCATAGCTGTGTTTTATAAATAATATATAATGTAGAAATAATTTTGTTAGGAATATGGACAGATTAGATTTGCATTAAGCAACAATTGCATTTTGCCCTACTGGCTTTTTAGAAATGTGGACTATATCTGTACAAACCTTGGCAGTAGTATTTGACCTTAAAGTATAGTAGATTAATATTTTTCATGAGGGATGCCAGTCCTTCACTCTAACCCAGTCTGTATGGCTGTCTAGAACTTTTATTATTGTTTTGCCAGGCCTGCACTGCGTAATTCGATCGCGTTATTCATAGCATCTCTTAAAATGTCTCCCCACTAACGTAGCGTGACATTATTGTTTGCTGGAGATAAATGGATTAACAGATAGCCCACTGCTGGGAAATTGAGCATCTATATTTGCACTGGATGCGATAAACAGAGGCCAGGGTCCTGGGATTTGCTTCTGTTTGCCCTGAGTTTGCAGTCAGCTCATACCTTTTGCGAGGTGTGTGCACTGAAAATGGCCCTTTTATCCACAGACCGGGAAAAAAAGTAGGGAAAAAAGCAGAGAAAGCAGGAGGCCTGGCTATGAGCAGCGAAAGGTAAAGCAGCCTGTCGTTGTCAGCAGGAGCATGCTGAGCTAATTTTACTCAAAAAGACTCTGGTATTCATCCGAAACGGAAATCGAGAGAAAAGTCAACTGAAAAATAACACCATAGCTCAATCTGTGGGCCGTGGCCCAAGTGGAAATTGAAATGAGAGACTTGGTGCCCTGAAATGGTGAGAAATCATGCACTCTTTGTGTGAAATGAATTCAGGCTTCCTCTGCAAAGCTATTTAATTTCGCAGTATTAATCATACACCCCGGTTCAGCCTCCATGTGCCAGCACAAACAGAAAGGAATTAGCAGGAGGAAGGAAACGGGTCGCTAGGATCTTCAGCTGAATTGGATTTTGGGAGCCTAATCCTGCTGCCACAGATGCTTGTGCTAGGGTTAGAATGCTTAAGTAAAGACTAGACATTATAAATTACATTCATGATATGAACAGAAAGCATCTTAGCACAAAAATAACAGTAAATATATAGCTGCTAACAGCAGTCGATGAGGTCTGAGACCATAACATCCCATTCAAATTTTATGAAGACAGCTCAGGGTAAATCCGGTGGATGTCTGCTGAAAGTTGATCGATCAGCACGCTTAAAATGCAGTGTAGCATATTTCTGCTTGATCATCTGTGACACAAAGTGCTTGGGCCCCTATTAACAAATAGCTAGCTGGCTTTCCACTATAAGTCAGGTACAGTCTTTGTCTCAAACAGAGGAGAGTGCTAATTTACATTTACATTTCTGGCAGACGTCCTTATCCAGAGCAACTTAAAAGTTATCTCATATAACTGAGGGTTGAGGGCCTTGCTCAAAGGCCCAGCAGTGGCAGCTTGGTGGACCTTGGCTTTGAACTTACAACCTTTTGATCAGTAGTCCAACACCTTAACCACTGAAGAAGTTGCTTTCGGCTGCTCCCTGTTCGGGGTCGCCACAGCGGACCAACTGGTCCGAACAACAACTTGGCAAATGTTTTACACCGGATGCCCTTCCTGACGCAACCCTCCCATTTTTCCAGGCTTGGGACCGGCACTGCATCCAGTGGCTGGGAATCGAACCCAGGCCTTCCACATGATAGATGAGAAACCCACCACTGAGCCAGCAATATCAATTTACCTCTGCTCTAAAACTACCAATTTACCTCTGCTCTGATTCATGGGTGAGGAACAAACCTGCCAACCCTAAAGAGGAATAACACATAGCCCCATCCATTTTGTGTAAAAATGCATAATCCAGTAAAATTTATACATTATAACCCAGTCTTACTGTTATACTGATCAATTCAAACTGTCTGAATGAAACATACATTGTTTTTAATCTTACATTAATTTTTAAACCATTTTCTGCCAAAACAGAAGTTGCTTTCGGCTGCTCCCTGTTCGAGGTCGCCACAGCGGACCAAGTGGTCCACACAACAACTTGGCAGATGTTTTATGCGAGATGCCCTTCCTGACGCAACCCTCCCATTTTTCTGGGCTTGGGACCAGCACTGCATCCAGTGGCTGGGAATCGAACCCGGGCCTTCCGCATGATAGGCGAGAAACCTACCACTGAGCCACCAATGCCCCCATGTTCTGCCAAAATAATACCAAAAAAGTTTCATCTCTAATAAATATGTTTACCTGATTCTACCGCTCTACATCTCTAATGTTAGTGATGCAGAACATTGATTTTATTTCACTTTTCACAGAAAACAAGGACGCCACATCTGCACACCTTTCAAATCAACAGACATGAATTTCATCTATACTTGACCATTCCCTCTGACTAGAGTTTGAAAAGGGTGCTATAATAATTAAACATATTATTCATGTTATTCCTTATATATCACCGTGTGAAGCTGAGAAGAAGATCAGCAGAAATTCAGACTGGACCGAGAGCATGTTAAAACCTTCCAATCTGCAGTCCTTATGAGCTTCACCTCACTGACACGAATAAAGGTTTCATAAAATCCTTTCTTTTCTCAGCTCTCGCTGACCCTTTCCAACCGTGACGGACTGAGGAAATGTCATTTCTGCCATGCAGGTCCTGCTTTTATAATGTTATGAGTCACGGTTCACACTGGGTGTCACCGGACACTCGTCCCCCGGTGAGAACTGGCACCGTCTCATCAGAAATGTGCAATAAATCTGCTTCATGGATTCAATGGCGACTTTAACACATGGAAAATAATGATCTGTTACTGACTAATGATGTTATTTAACAACTGTGCAAGTAGAGAATTAAAAATGTATTACAAATCTTCCCTAGTGGGATATAGTCTGTATTTGCAGTGATTAGTATAACTAATGCATTTCTGCTCCTTACATTCCACACCTACTCCACAGAGAACCTCAGCTCGGTCTCTATTCGGCCGTTTTATTCTACATGAATTCTGAATACAGTGTGTTCATATTGAGAAATGTGAACAAATTTAGCAAAAATACACAAACAATGCTTAATATTTGGAAAATAAAATTTGGGCTTTTTTGCCTGCACATCATGCACTATGAAACCGAAGGGACGGGGCTTACACCAGGGCCGGTGTTTAATGATAATGGTGCGATGATTATTGGTGGTCCCTCTGGATGTCATCTTACAAAATAATCTCTGTGAACCTTCTATTATAACTATTATTTATATTTAGTTTATGTGTAGCTAATATAGCACAGTGACAGCCATGTTAACTAAGAAATGAAACACCATGGGGTATGAAAAAAAAGAGGTGGAGTGACGGGGCTAGATGCAAAGCGATATTATTGTTACCAGACCGATGTTGATTATTTTCCTATAATGGCATATCCTGAAGAATTTTATTTCCTTTAATGTATACCAATATACATTACATTATTTTTGATTTTATGTCTTCTTCTTCTTCTTCTTCTTCTTCTTCTTCTTCTTCTCCTTCTTCTATACTAGCATATAATGGGTATATGCGTGTGAGAGAGAAAGAGAGAGATTCATGACCAGCTCCCTTTTTGACCGGCCCCCTGCCTGTATCTAAGCCATCTTTAGTCCTAAAACTTATTCGACATTGACCTGACTTGAGTCTTGAGCTGAAGTTTTGCAAAAAAAAAAAAAAAAGAAGCTTTGTGAAAATAACTAATACAAAAAGCATTTTAGAAGCCATTACTAATATGTGTGAGTGTATGTGACTCAATATATATTGCTACCCACCAGGACTGAAAGAGTGAGGTGAAGTGATTAATCAGTGATTCATCAAGTCTTCCTGATGAGTGGCCACGTTGATGCAGCTTTAATAAGTGCACAGTGTGCAGGCCATGGGAAAAGAGCCAGCCCTAATGCTGCAATTTGCAGACTGTGGCTCCTCGGACGTTAGGAGCAATAAAGTATGCTGACGATAAAAATGACACAATTACCAGAGCACTCCTGATGCCTAATTGCATCTGAAGGCGTTTTATCTCTTCCTTGACGTTTCTTGGTGAACTCCTCAGCTTTAATAAAAGCCTATCGGGGCGGACTCGTCTCAGCGCGGCCAGTCTGTCCGGGCAAAAAACGGGAAAGGAACGGTGAAACAATTTATCTCCTCGCTAAAGTGTGTTGGGGTTATTCGGTGCAAGCCTCACATTTTCAAGCACAACTGATGCGTCCTTTATAGCAGGCTATTAGTGCTCTGACATTTTGTCCATCATCATAACACAGGCAAGTGATTTAATAGAGCTTGAATATATGAGCTAAAAGCTTTGATCCACTACATGGATGCAGCTCCATCATCATCTGGGCCTGCCTTATGATTATAGTGCTTTGTCTAAATTCTACAGCTTTGGGCTTTAATGCAACGTCGGCATATAGTCTGGTTGCTTTTAGCTGAACACGATTCAGAATAAACCGTAAAAAACAATTCTCGGTGACATTTCTGTTAATTGTTTCACAGCACAAGATGTTGTAACTTTTATGGAAGGAGTCTCCTGTGTCAGCACTTTGTAACAGTCTGTAATTTTTACACCATGGAAAAGTCTTCACAAGCGACGAGTTTAGGTTTGGCAGTTTGATTACTCTACTTATTTGTACATACTCGTTTGGTGACAGTTTACCTGCCATAATGTACATCATAACAGAAACTAGCTTGTCTAAGGCGAAATTGCTTGAAGATGTGCTGTTATATGAATGTAAGTGAATTGATTATATTAAACAATAATAATCACACCACTCTGTCACTGATTAAATGTCTACATTATTTACACCCTCATACACCACAATGTTTTATTCCTTACAAGCCGGTCTAATGTAATACACAGCAGTAGGATAAAAGTGCATATGTGCTCAGTGTAACTGTATCTCTACGTATATTTTCCTTTAGGTATTATTTTTTTCCTTCAAAGTGGAGCAGCGCTAATCTCTGTTACCCCATTTACAGGCTGGCCCTGATAATCACGTCAAGTGTGCGAATTCAGTGAGATTTTCACTCATATGCTCTGTAGCAGCTGGAAATTTGCCAACGCCAGAGTGCCACGTTGTTATAACAGAACTCAGCCTGAATTATAGCTCACTGCTGAATACGGCATGAATATTGTATTTTCTAGCGTTTATAGCCGGGAACCACGTCTGTGTGTTGTCTGTTCTTGAGAGAGAATATATGCTACACATCTGGTGTAAGAGGCCAGATTTATTACCATTGCAGCGCTGTATAATGTGTTTACGGTGTCTGGTGTATAGATTCCCATATCTTTCCCAAGTACAGTGTTTTTGTTCTGACAGAAGAGAAACTACATATCACAGGTTTATATTAATGTGCTCCATCTAATATGTTATCGTTTCTATAGTAACAGCCATCCACAAACACTCCACTGAATGGATTTAACAAATGTGATAACAATAACTAACATGTTTGTGGGCATTCTCCAAAATTGGGCTTCATTTTTCAGTCCATAAGCAATTCGTGAAAATTCTGCTAGTTTTGAAAAACCTGAATTTGTGTAAAAGTATCTATAAAGACTTTATTGTGCATGGAACATATGGCTATAAACAAGACTATGGCAAACACAGCAAAATACACACTCGAATGAAACACAGGAACTTATACAGGAGTGTTCACCAGGGTGAAACGAGACACAGGAGAGGGTGACTGGGACATGTGATGTGCTGGGGCTGATAGGAATTGTAGTCAACCATGACGCAAATAAGACAGAAATTCAATTAAAAAAGAAAAAAAGCCGCAGTATAAGAGGAGGACAGGCTGCTCTGTGCATTTGGTATCTATAAGCCAACATGCTGCATTGGCTCAGCTGTCATTATACTATTGGAACATTTAGCAGACGCCCCACTGAGGAGGGAAGAGCTGTATGATTTTATTTTTTTTCAGAGGATGAAAATTGGCTTAGAGGTTCGTTTGCCATGGCATCTTCTTTGAATACTGTGCAACACTTTAGAGCCAACACTAATTTGGCCAAGTTTTCTTGCTACTGGTGCATTTCAAATAGAAATAAGTGACCGATCTGTTATGTCTGAACCTACAATGAGATACATACTCCCTAGTGTGCTGTGTGTTTTCACTGAGCATCCAGAATACATAAGGGCATCAGGTTTTCTAATGACACATAGCCTCCCACTTTTCCAAATTATGCTGTTAATTAATTTTTGATTTCATTGTATTAATATATATATGTTTGTGAACATAAATTCAGACTCTGTTTTGCTGTTTTGTCCTCATCTTGCACTTGTAGCTCATTGTGAGCTTTTCCTTTTATGTAGGTCACTAAAATCAGCACATCAGCTGTAGCGTAATTGCATTTAAAGTCACTATTTATCACCATTGTGCATGAGTAAGAAGAAAATCAGGATTATAAAACTTTGTTTTAATCATGTAGGTGTGACCTATGAACACAAAACTTTATTATCCATCAATCCATTCATCCATCTTCTGTAGCATCCTACACAGGGTCACAGGGAGCCTGGAGTCGATCCCAAGAGACTCGGGGCACAAGGCGGAGGACACCCAGGATCACAGGTCACAATCACACACACTCACACGCTATGGATAATTTAGAGATGCCACCTACAACACATGTCTTTGTCCTGGGGGAGGAAACCGGATTTCCCAGAGGAAACCCCCAAAACTCACTGCAAAATCATTCATGTGCACATATGGCAGAGGCAGAAATCGACCCCCAGTCCAGAAAGTGTGAGGCAAAAGTGATAATTGAAGCCTATTAAAATATAACGATGGACAGAAAAAATAATAATTGGTGAATTGCTTTGGTCTAAGAGAAATAAAAAACTTCAGTATGTGCTGTTATAGCGTAATCACACTGTTGATTAATTTCCTATAACAGCATGCCTCCAAGTGTATTCTTCCCTTATAACAAATCTCATTTTACTTGAATATGTTTTATCTGTGATACTGTATAACAGCTGTGTATATTCCATCAGATCTACCCACAATCCTGCCTTGCTTTTACAGTTTAGACTATTGTGTAATAACTACAGTATAGCCAAAGTAACTAGAACCTACCTAAAGCTAAGGAGAAGTGTTAAATACAGAGTTGTAACACTGTTATAACAGTCCTCCACTACTTCCCTTGCACATTTGTCTGATTTTCACCATTAACCCGCCTCCTAAAATGCTATTAATAAGTCATTTTTATTGGCTGGCTCACTGATCGGAACAAAACGTTTAATTTCAGGGTCAGGTAGGCACAAGGAGCTTTCCTTTTGCTAAAGCACAGTAAGGAAGTGAAAAATAAATCCCCAAACTCACTTTTGCTGATATCTTCAGTGCACATACTTACAATTTTCCATATTTGTATGATTATATTGCTAAATGTCTTGTTAAGAATTCCTCCATATAAGAATATAGCAGAAAAATGAGAAGTGACTCAAACTAAGAGATGGTTGAATCACCAGTAAATCATTTAGGCACGAAGTCGAAATACCGGTGAAGATCATGACCACCAAAGATACTAACAGGTTACAAACTATTAAGATTACTAAGACCCAGTATAATTATGTTTACTGAGGCATGTATGCTACCTTACTTTACTTTTATTATCCCTAAATGGAAGCAATAAGAGTGATAATTAACACACATGACCCTCAGTCCTGTTTGTCTATAAGAACCCTCTGTAATATAAATTAGATGCTAATATAGCCTTGCAGGATGGCACCGTTAGCTAGAATGCACTCCACCATTATTGTTTACCCATCCGAGCGAATGCTGACATGTGCTACTTACATTAAGACATTTCCACATAAAAGCCGCCTCCGGACATGTCCGAGTCATCCTTTATTCTCATTATGTTACAGTGTTGGCTGTTAAGAAGTTAATGAGCTGCAAGGGAGCGGTTTAGCCCACCATCATGACTTTGCCTCTCCTCCAATGGGATGTTTATGGGTTTTACATGCTAGTCTTCTGTTCAATTAGCGCCAGTGAAGGAGCTTTGGAGAGTGTTTCCAACCAGAAAATGACGGATAGCGGGAATAATTTGTTTCCTTTGGAAAGGAGAACTTTGCGCCACAGACTGCTCATTGAACTGTTAGAGTCTGCTACCGAAAAAAATAAAACATTTTAATTATTAATACACATCATGATATTTGCTGTTTATTCAAAGATTCCTTATTTACTGTATAACACATTCCTATTGAAAAGACTGGTTGAAAAGACCAATCTGTGATTGGTAAGAGGTTATTGATTGCCAGCTTGAAGGTAAATAACAGGTTTATATTAATGCACTCGTACTGATGCTTTTTTGTTTCTATAGTAACTTATTCACAGGGATAAATAAATAAATGTTGTTAAGAAAAACATATTCTCTGGTAGGATGAAACCTTCTCTAAGTAGAATATTTATGAGCAGATATTTAATGTAAGGAGTCTCCAGTGCTGGTTCTGTGTAACAGTCAGGGGGAACGCTGTAAATTGGGAGGTCGTCAGGATAGAGGAGGATACTCTGTGCAGCTTCTCTGTAGCAGGCTGCCTTCTTTTGTGTTATTTTTGTTTCTCCTACATTACAGCTGACGAGTGAATGATATATATATATATATATATATATGTCCTCTTAACTTTTTTTTAACTGTTGGGACCCTGTGCATTATATATACACTGTATAATTATATACGAAACACTAATAACTAGTTGTTATTTCTCAGAATGAACAGTTAATATCCAAATTTCAATTTTATTTTATTTTAATTTTAGTTCTTGTGTAAACAACAAGACTGAACCTAGTTCCTCCGTGAACACTGTGCTTCTTCCATAAAAGGCAAACAATGCCAATTCAATACAGGAAATGGTGTCACTCAAGGGGAAATGGGAAGGAATGCCAGTGTTTTCATTGCAACTGCAATCCACATCTCAAACAGCAAAGGGGGTTTAAAAAATGAACGGCAGCTTTAATCCTAGTGACTAATGATATTACTTGTAATGTTTGCTTGTGGATAAGAGCCTTTGCTAAATGTCAGTCCAGTAGAACAGAAGCTTAAGTTTTAAGCGGTTCAGCCTCATTAGCCGAATCGGTTCAGTGCAGAACTTTTGGAAACATGGAAATTGTGTACGGTTCATTTCTGGCTACTTTAAGAAATTACTACGATTAGTGTTTCAACCAGTTAGAGTTTTGTCGTAATTTCTGCGTTAAAATACAACTGGTGAAAATACAAACACAGGATACTTCTTTCTACCAATTTTACCAGTACACTGGTGTTCCAATCAACCAGTGGAAAGAATTCAGACTTTTTCTATCAGTATAAACAAATGAATGATTTTTTGGCAACAGGTCTGATACAAAATGAATCAGCACACTTTTGGCTTTCAGTGTGAGGTGTTTGTTTTTTCCTCTTTTGGGATAACTTTACTTAGAATTTTAGTGGTTGAAGATAACGGCTTCAAAATTTAGACTCTTATGAAAAAGCACTAGGGGCATCTCAGAGAGCAGAAATGGAACAGAAAGTCACCATTTACTTTGAAGACTTTTGTGGAAAAATACTAACCTTTTTTTTTTTGGTAACTTTTGAACGTCTGAGTGTCTACTTTCATATGAGCCCTAAACACCACTATAGAGTGTGACATGACAAAGAACTTCAATGCTGAACATGGACACAACAAAACGGGAGCAGATCCCATTTTTTGGCCTCTGGGATAAAGAGTTAAGCTGCTACCAGTAAAGACACATATGCAATTACTTTCATATACGTGAATCGGTGAGGGATTTGGCTGAATGTGTGTTGTGATGATGTCACATGATGTGTTTTGGCCAAAATCTGTGGAAAAGCTGTGGTAATTTTAAACAATTGCAAGGCTTTCTGAATATCGTGGAGTTTGCTTGATTTTGTGTGACCAGGAGGGATCCTGGAGGGATCAGTAGAATATTCACTATCAAAACAACTTTAAAATATATAGTGAATAGAATACAAAGGCAGATGGCATGCACTTTGGAAAACACTCTGTGATGAAATGAGCTTCACTGAATGTACATTTCAACACCAGTTTGCCCGAGAGAAAACACACAGTGCCGCAGTAAATGCGAAATAAGCCAGGGGCGAGCCATGCGCCGGGCCGAGTGCAGCGTCTCATAGCATCTTCTTTCGACGGTGGACTGTAACAGCGGCCGACATTTGCATTACAAAGCCGGCATGAATGAGCTCTGAACACTGTTGGACTTGCTGCTGTTGTGTGTCTGTGGTCGCTCCTTTTGTTTGTCACCAATAGCAATGAGGGGCGTAATTCAGATCAAAGCAAAGTCTGAAATGATTTGCTTGGAGATGGGACCTGGAAAGACACTGCAAATTTTGCAGCAGGTTATATTTCCTGTCCACAGTATTTCAGAGGCTCTAATAGAATTGACCCTCATCACCTTTTTCAGAGGTAATCAAGTGCAGTGTCGACTAGCTGAGATTAAAGAAATGAAGCTTGATTAGATCACGCATAAGCAAGCACTGTTGTAACAGAGATGCGCCAGCTGACTAATTTTTAAAGAAGCACTCAGCATTTAAAGTGACAGTTTTACCTCTCAATCTAGCCATGTTTAGTGTCCATCTAAAACCTTTTCTGTCAAAACACATCCAGGTCTTCACATTTGCTCATGTGAACAAACAGAGTCCCTTTTTTCATAATTTAGTGTCATTTGACCATCTAGACATCACTTCCTAAAGTTTAATGTACCTGGAAATGATGTGGATGATAATATCGTTTGACTTTCAACTCAAGTGTGTAAATACAGACCATCACTTTATTCTAAAATGCGATTTTGTAGCTTTACAATGTTGTTTAAAGTCAATTTATCAAGATTTGAGTGTGTATATCTGGAAAACATTTTAGGTGAGGTAGACTTGAATTTATTGTAGCTACATTAAGCCAAAATATAAACTGGAAGAAATTTCCATTGTCATTACATGCGCATCCTGATTTTACTTGGGTGTCTCTGGCTCAGTGGGGGTGGAGCTTAGTTGTATTGAACAGCCAATCGCAGGTTGTGTCGTTAATGTCACTGGAAGTTATGTGAATGATAATATACACTGATCAGGCATAACATTATGAGCAGTGAGAGGTGAAGTGAATAAGACTGATGATCTCCTCATCATGGCACCTGTTAGTGGGTGGGATATATTAGGCAGCAAGTGAACATTTTGTCCTCAAAGTTGATGTGTTAGAAGCAGGAAAAATGGGAAGTGTAAGGATTTGAGTGAGTTTGACAAAGGGCCAAATTGTGATGGCTAGAAACTGGATCAGAGCATCTCCAAAACTGCAGCTCTTGTGGGGTGTTCCCGGTCTGCAGTGGTCAGTATCTATTAAAAGTATCCTTTAAGTCCTGTAAGTCCTTTAAGACCTGTAAGTATTTTTTAAGTCCTGTAAGTTGAGAAGTGGGGCCCATGGAGGATCTGCTGCTAACATCTTGGTGCCAGATATCACAGCACACCTTCAGGGATCTAGTGGAGTACATGCCCCAACAGGTCAGGGCTGTTTTGGCAGAAAAAGGGGGACCAACACAGTATTAGGCAGGTGGTCATAATGTAATGCCTGATTGGTGTAGTTCCACTTTCAATTCAAATGTGTGAATACAGACCATCACTTTATTGATGCTGTTTGATGACTATATCTATAAATCTATAAAGATTTAAGCAAGTATATCTGGAAAACATTTTGGGTCAGGTAGACTTGAATTTATCAGAGCTACATTAAGCTGAAATATAAAGTCCACTCCAAACATGTGTTAGCTGATGGACTACATTTGGTGTGGATTGAAATATATTTTGGCTGAACTTTTCCTTCAAGGTATAATATATATATATAGTGAATAGAGTTTGGTGAGACTGGTTTGTTTGTTTTTGACTCACTGTCAGGCTTGCAGAGGAAAAGAGAAACCTTGTGGGCTTTATGAGAGATGGAAACACAACATTCATTCTCAAAGCAAAATATCTGCAAACGGAGATACTGTACAGAGTTCTGTATATACTTTATAGTACACATTGCTCCTCGTCTACGTCAACATGGCTTCAAACTTACCAAAAATGATGTAATGATGTGACATGGAAAGGATTTAATGATGTTTAAATTGTCTTGTAAACTCAGGAAATGTAACAACTATCACAAAATCTTCACAACAGGAATAAATAACTAATAAATAACTATAAGTCATGTGTAAAATGTCACAGCCAGTTAGAAATCAGTTTTCAGTGGACTGGCAATTTAATGAACTGCTGAAAAATTAATAGAAGTCGCTGCAGGTTATCTGTTCTCCATGAGTTTGCGGCAAGTGAGTGATGAATCCGGCCTGCAGGAACGAGGCAGAGGCTGGTTGATTACAGTCGGGAATGTGAGATGATAAGCAGGATGAAACAGATAGAGCTCCTCTCTGGCACACAGTGAGCCTGCTGCTTCTCCACCGCTGCTTTAATTGGTTTGACCTCCCCCTCATTATTGCCTGTCTGCCTCAGCAAATACAGAATTAATTATAACAATAAGCAACACTGCAAGCTGATAAAGTTGCTGTGTAGTAACAGAAGCAGTGACACTCTGAACACTTGACAGACCATAGTTCACATTCAGTAAACCTTTCTCTAACACAAAACCCATGCTGCAATCCCCGTTTGCTTCATCAATTAAAAAAATGTAAAAATATACTGTATATGAAGAATGGATATTTGCAAATATTTTGCTTTGAGCATGAATGTTGCATTTTTTTCCTCTAATAAAGCCCACAAGGCTTCTCTTTTCCTTTGGTTTTACAAACCAAACTCTAGTCACATTATACGGGTGCATCTCAATAAATTAGAATGCCGTGGAAAAGTTCATTTATTTCAGTAATTCAACTCAGATTGTGAAACTCGTGTATTAAATAAATTCAATGCACACAGACTGAAGTAGTTTAAGTCTTTGGTTCTTTTAATTGTGATGATTTTGGCTCACTTTTGGTTATTTTTCTTTTCTTTCCCTTTTCAGTGATTCTTATCTGTGCTGCTCAGCTTTCTCTCTCTCTCATGCTCCTTACCATGCCTCACCTCCACAACTAGATGTAATGCCACTGTAGCAAGTTGGTGTTTAATTGTTGTTAATTTGATGAAAATTAACAATTACTTTTGCAGGTTTTGTCAGTATTTCATAGTAAAATGTCTGTTTATAGAAAAATGTGGATAGAATGTGGAGAGCAGAATAAAATACACTGTAATAATCTTTAATATACAGAAATGTCATGTGTTTAACAGTAAGAATATAAAAGCAAAAACAGTTTGCAGTTAATTTGTTCATGTAAAAGGTTTGTTGATTGTTCAATTTATAATACTGCAATTATTATTTTTTGTACATAACTGCTCTATCACAATAAACAGTGCTACCAAACTTACTGTAAATAGAGCAGCAGGCATTTTTTTACAATTTGCAATCTAAAATGTTCATTCAGAAAATATAAAAATCAGTAAGTATTGTAGAAAGGAAATGCAAACTGGTTAACCAACACGCCTGTCTACCTGACAACAGCATTACTATCTTTTCCTCCATATTCAGAGTGGACGCAACTTGGTGCAATCACTTGTGAGAATGAACATAATAAAATCCCACACTGAGCTTCACATGGTATCAGTTTATTTGGCATTACATTCATTCTATACACCAGATTATTATTAGTTCAGACTGTTGACTAGAAGGTATTTACTCGTGAGAGGAAAACAGTGTAATTACATCTGTACAGTAGAGTTTCAACTGAAAGTATATTTCTAGCCTCTAATTGTACGTAAAACTAATGAGAAATGCTTATAGTGTGTTATAAGAAAGAGACACTTGAGACACACGAGTGCTGAACAAAAATAAAAACTTTATTGATCATTTAGAATAATAAAGTGTACATAAACAAGTCTTAGTATGTTTTATACCACAACAAATAATCAAACTACAATGTGTGCATTATCTTAATACATTTTATTACAATTATTGTAGTATTTTTAGTAGCATGAGTAATTCCTAATAATAAATAGATTAAAAACACAAAGTTATTCTTATAAAGATTGATGTGATTTTGAAGGAAATGCTTATTTATCATTAGTGTTAATAAATGACGCATTGTTCTTGTTGAGAAATCGTTGTGGTATAAGCTGATTAACACACTCTTAACTAATGTGTGTGTGTGTGTGTGGGGGGGGGTGTTAGAGTTAGTAGCAGGGTAGTAGTAATGCACTACTGGTGTGTTAGTGCTCTTTAATCTTAAAAACTTATTATATACATATTTACAACAATACATAAATATTTGCACTAATATACTTAACACTAAAATGCATAGCCTGCATAGGCTGAAATACTTACCATACATACTTACCACAGATACCACACACCTTATGTGGAGATGTCCATGAAGTCATCCGCCTCCTCCTCCAAAATTACATGGAGCCTTTTGTGAGGAGGAGCTTCTGCAATGTTGTGCTCTTCGTCTCTCCTCCTCCTCATCCCCTGGCACCGGAGAGGGAACATCACAGAGCCTCCGTCTGACGACTGGCCAAACGCGGTGACGTTCATGTTGAAGTGCACACGGCGTCTAGATGCAGGAGGCATAGATGGTGGGCTCATTGAAGTGGCTGGCCTCTTCAATGGGTCTCGATGTCGTGGAGGAGATGGGCTCCTGGAAGGTGGTGAGCCCCAAATAGGTGACAGACCCCTCAGAGGTGGGGATGGGCTCCTCACAAAAGCCTCACGCTCCTCGCCTCCATCTCGCTCTTCCTCCTGCTGACCAGACCCGCTGTCATCATCCTCATAATCGCTGAGCTCGGTGCTGTAGTAGAGCTCGCTCTGAGGAAAAAGACCAAAAGGCTCCCTCCGTCTCCCTGTGCCAAAAGATATGAACAGACCATGAGACACATCTGCACATCTTATAAAAAAGAAGCAGAAACCTTTATTGTAATAGCACACAATCTGTTTTTTTTACGTCAGGAAAACCCTCCACTACACAGTCCTTTACACAGAAAGATTTACACAAGTTATATTAATGTAATCCTCCTATAACAGTGCATACATCCTCAGTATTTACCGATCAAACCCACAGATCATACTGTCAACACTCCTTAAAATGGTTTAATAAATGCTTTAAAACTTAAAACTGTTTACAAGTTCAGTTCTGTCCACTTTATCACACAGATAGACGTATAATCAACAAATAATAAGCTATTCATGTTACTGTGAGAGTTTTAACTTGTTCTAACATTCACTCTGTTAAAAACAAACACTGAACACCGGCATTAGCTAGGCTAACTAGCCGTCTAGCTAATCTTCGCTAATATTCCTCCTCGGCTTGACTTTAGTAAACTTTTAGTAAACATGTTAATTGTGCCAGCTATTTGTCTTAAATATTCTACTCAGAGTAATTACTTGACTTTACACGACTTTATGCTCGCTAACTTTAGGATAATGAGCCGGTATGTAAAACGATTAGCCAAAATCTACCGAACACACCGCTTTTCGCAAAACCACCCAACCTTATAAACCGATATTCCAGCTTGTGTTTCCGCCTGTTTAGAGCTATTTTCACCACGTTTTACTCACTAAAGCACTTGTTACTTTATGGAAAAGGAGAAAACGCAGTAACTCACCGTTCCAGGGGTCGTACAGCCCGCTCCATCCGGGCTCAGGCTCCGCATCCTGGAGCAGCATCGCGTCTTCGTCCCAGAAGTTCATCATCGCTGCAGAGTCGGTGTAGTAAAATAATCCGAGGAGTGGAGTAGAAATCAGGTGCAAATAGAGGTGTAGGAATAATCGCAATGTAAAGTCCAAATCTTGCGACCTTCACATCCAAAGCACTTTTGGTTTTGAAATTAAACATTCCAAAGATTTAAACACAAACCCTCCTATTACAGGTCACAGAGTTCTGTGACATTACTGACCTGGCTAATGACGCGCTGTTCAGACTGGACTCACACACACACTATCAACCAAAACATAACGACCACCTAGATCTGAACATATATATATATATATATATATATATATATATATATATATATATATATATATATATATATATATATATATATATATATATATATCATCTCTCTCTCTCCATAGTGTGTGTATATATATATACACACACACACACACACACACACACACACACACACAAGGTGCATCTCAGTAAATTAGAATGTCGTGGAAAAGTTTATTTATTTCAGTAATTCTCGTGTATTAAATTAACTCAATGCACACATACTGAAGTAATTTAAGTCTTTGGTTCTTTTAATTGTGATAATTTTGGCTCACATTTAACAAAAACCCATCACATGGCTCACATCTCAACAAATTAGAATATGGTGACATGCCAATCAGCTAATCAACTCAAAAACCCCTGCAAAGGTTTCCTGAGCCTTCAAAATGGTCTCTCAGTTTGGTTCACTAGGCTACACAATCATGGGGAAGACTGCTGACCTGACAGTTGTCCAGAAGACAATCATTGACACCCTTCACAAGGAGGATAAGCCACAAACATTCATTGCCAAAGAAGCTGGCTGTTCATAGAGTGCTGTATCCAAGCATGTTAACAGAAAGTTGAGTGGAAGGAAAAAGTGTGGAAGAAAAAGATGCACAACCAACCGAGAGAACCGCAGACTTATGAGGATTGTCAAGCAAAATCCATTCAAGAATTTGAGTGAACTTCACAAGGAATGGACTGAGGCTGGGGTCAAGGCATCAAGAGCCACCACACACAGACGTGTCAAGGAATTTGGCTACAGTTGTCGTATTCTTCTTGTTAAGCCACTCCTGAACCACAGACAACGTCAGAGGCATCTTACCTGGGCTAAGGAGAAGAAGAACTGGACTGTTGCCCAGTGGTCCAAAGTCCTCTTTTCAGATGAGAGCAAGTTCTGTATTTCATTTGGAAACCAAGGCCCTAGAGTCTGGAGGAAGGGTGGAGAAGCTCATAGCCCAAGTTGCTTGAAGTCCAGTGTTAAGTTTCCACAGTCTGTGATGATTTGGGGTGCAATGTCATCTGCTGGTGTTGGTCCATTGTGTTTTTTGAAAACCAAAGTCACTGCACCCGTTTACCAAGAGATTTTGGAGCAGTTCATGCTTCCTTCTGCTGACCAGCTTTTTGAAGAAGCTGATTTCATTTTCCAGCAGGATTTGGCACTGCCCACACTGCCAAAAGCACCAAAAGTTGGTTAAATGACCATGGTGTTGGTGTGCTTGACTGGCCAGCAAACTCACCAGACCTGAACCCCATAGAGAATCTATGGGGTATTGTCAAGAGGAAAATGAGAAACAAGAGACCAAAAAATGCAGATGAGCTGAAGGCCACTGTCAAAGAAACCTGGGCTTCCATACCACCTCAGCAGTGCCACAAACTGATCACCTCCATGCCACGCCCAATTGAGGCAGTGATTAAAGCAAAAGGAGCCCCTACCAAGTATTGAGTACATGTACAGTAAATGAACATACTTTCCAGAAGGCCAACAATTCACTAAAAATGTTTTTTTTATTGGTCTTATGAAGTATTCTAATTTGTTGAGATAGTGAATTGGTGGGTTTTTGTTAAATGTGAGCCAAAATCATTACAATTAAAAGAAGCAAAGACTTAAACTACTTCAGTCTGTGTGCACTGAATTTATTTAATACACGAGTTTCACAATTTGAGTTGAATTACTGAAATAAATGAACTTTTCCACGACATTCTAATTTATTGAGATGCACCTGTATATGTATCATATCTTGAAGGAACAGCTCAGCCAAAATGAAATGGTCATATTTCAATTCCCACCGAATGTAGTCCATCAGCTAACACATTTGGAGTGCACTTTATATTTCAGCTCAATGTAACAGCAATACATTCAAGTCTACCTCACCCAAAATGTTTTCCAGATATACACGCTTAAATCTTTATAGACTTTAAACAGCACCGCAAGGCTACAAAATGACATTTTAAAATAAAGTGATGGTCTGTATTTACACATTTGAATTGAAAGTGGAATTATATTATCATCCACATAACTTCCAGGTACATTAACTAAACAACCTGCAATTGGCTATTCAATATAACTAAGCTCCACCCCTACTGACCCAGAGACACCCAAGTAAAATCAGGATGCGCATGTAATGACAATGGAAATTTTTTCAGTGACTCAGAAGATTTGACTCGTCTCACCAATAAGGCACGAACATTTGGGCTCCCGAGTGCCTCGTGCTGGAACTTTGCCATATTTTTAGCGATGATTGTTCTTCTTTGTCTCTATCCACTGAAGCATTTTGATTAAATTACACAGCTTCTCTGTAACACTTATGTTGGTTCATTGAACAAACACTGGACATGAGCAGACCAAATATAAATTGCACACTTCACTTAAAATGAGTGATGGTCTTTATTTGGCTACAGTCGATTTGAATAGTCAAAGAATGAGCCATCACTGCCCGAGCCTGGAGAAAATCACTATTTATAATCAGTCTGCATTTGTTTGCAGAGAACATTAACTAGGAAAATCTGCTTTTGAATGTGGATATTTGTTTATCACCCTTTCACATGCTGGTCTTTTAAGTCCAGTAGAGTTGTTTAGTAGAATCAGGAAAGAGAAAGTACATGAGCACACTTTCAATCTGCTAATAATAATAACAATGAAAGAACATCAACAGAGATCAGTACAGTTTGCAAAATTTCTTACAAACAAAAGGTACAAATGAAAATAAACGTAACAGTTATAATTCGGTTATGATTGCATAAGTATTCACCCCATATTGCTGTGTAAATCGTTGTGGAACCAGATGCCATCACAAGCCACATAATTATTTCAATAGAGTTTACTTAGCAGCAATTAAAATCTCACCTGATTTCAGTTAAAATACACCACTCTCTGGAAGGCCCCAGAGATTGTTTAGGGCACAGACCTAAACAAACCGCATGGTGAAGACTGAGCAGCTAGTAAAAGACGTCCAGGACAAAGTTTTGGAAAGAATCAATCAGGGTTTGGTTATAAAAGACTCTCAAACTTTGAACATCCTTCATTAAAAAAGCTTTGTTAAATGATTAATGATTATTAAAACAGTAAAGTAAAGAACTATGACTTTCCTGAAGAAGGAAAATATCAGTGACCAGGTAAACTGGGGATTAGTCATACGAGCAACAAAGAGGCTACAAAGTGTAAGCTACCGCCACCATGCTTCAATATGTGGATGATGTGCCCAGGATGATGAGTTGGGTTTCAGATGCAGCATTTTATGCCTAGGCCAAAACATTTTTAGTCCATTTTAATCCCAAAGAACCTTTTCCTACGTAATTTTATCATGGCAAATTTCTAAATTTTCAAATAGGATTTCATAGTACTCCTACACTACCATAAACTGGAGGAGTGTCTGAGGTTTGTTTGTCTTGTGAACACCATCTTCCATCTGAGCTGTGGGTCTTTCCTGCTCCTTCAGAGTTATCTGTAACCTCTTGAATGCTACTATATTTAATCCCTTCTTTAGCCTGTCACATGCTTCTGGTGGACAGCCTGCTCAAGGCAGAATCTTGGTTGTCCCATATTAATCATTTTTATTACAATGCTTTGGTGCTTTATAAATTTTGTTTGTTGTTTTTTTTTTGATAAACAAATCCAGACCTTTGTCACAGACCTGTTTTAACAGCACCTTGCTCTTCATGATAGACTATAAAATGTGGAAAAATTCAAGGTGCTGAAATACTTATCAGGGCATTAGTACTTGATTAAAGAGGTGAAAAAGGAAATAAGAAGTGAAAAAAAGGAGATTGAATTTTTTTTCCAGGATAATGGGAACTGCGAGGGCTAATAATCCATGCTTATAGGATCGGATGCACTCCGCCGGATGCTACAGGTGTTAACACGATTAGAGGTCCTGTCGAGAATTTTAAACAAGGCACAGAAATGATAATGAGAACGTATACACGTCTGTTCTCCTCAGGGAAGTACGAGCCTCCTGTGGAACGCGTATAATCAATCAAGTGCTGCTTAGCAGGGAATAGAGATACTGTATGCCTGTCCTGCAAAGCCACAGAGCCACGCTTTCAAGTGTTCCTGCTCCAGAGCAGCTGAAGGGCTTCATAATGAGCAGTTGAGCAGAGAGATGCTGGAGCTGATTTCATCCTTCTCGTTTGCTTTGCACGGATGCACTTTTTGTATTTGAATCATGAAAGCAGATATTTGAAATTCAGCGTCTGAGCACGGCTTGCATCACATTGTTACATCACGTATCGGTGATGCATAATGTCGTTTGAACTGTGAGTCGCCTGCTTTCTCATGAAAAATCCAGCAGCACTGAGGAACCTCTGAAGGAATTTGGACTGTAAACAGCATACCATCAGGGAAAGTGATTTACTACACGTGTCATTTAAATTGTTAACACACTGCGCATGACTAGATCTCGCAAAAGTCAAGCTTGAAACATGAGCTCCCGAATATCGCATCGAACAACATATCTACAGGAATAGTACATCGCAGATGTTCGTAACTGTAGCTATAAGGCTAATGCAGCTAATAAGTAACAGATGCTTATGGCCTCCGGTTTAGCACCGTGCGCAAATCATTAAATATTCTTTTAAAGACACTGGCTCTGTAAAAGGATGTGTAAATAAACCATTTCATAAAATAAATGTAATCTAATGTACAACTCCACTTCACATCAAAGCCATCATTTATCTCAGTGCACAAGTTTCCTTGTAAAAAAGGAAAACGAGATATATATATATATATATATATATATATATATATATATATATATATATATATATATATATATATCAGCTAACACACAGCTCTGCCTTCAAACTTTAGTTCATGTCCTCTTCCTGAGTCTAATGCTGATATAGCTTCAAAAAGGAACTATGAGCGCTTTTATTATTATGACCTTTCATATCTAGCCTTGGCAAACCGAGTCACATTCATAACACACAAAAAACTGCTATAGAAATGCACAGGTTCATGCTGTGTGTCTGTGTCGCTGGTGGTCTGGGTGCCACGTTCCTGCAACCAGCTTTTCACTGAAAGATCACGCCACTTACACGCCTTGCTAACGTCTCATGCTTTGTGATTGGTTAGAAGTTCTTTACTCTGCATCACCATACAGATCACTGCCTTTGTTCTGTCCTGTATACATTTTGCTATGTGTGTTGATTTCTTCTGTGTATGAGCTTTCTTATGTAATGATTTCTTATGTAATGAGGTTTGTTTCATTTGTATATAGCTTATAAATGACAGACATCAGTAACAGCCATGTAGTTATATATTTGTTTCTTTCTTTTGGGTCACTTTGTGTATAGTTAGAGGGAATTTTGTATGTTAATTTGACCTGCTCAGCTTCTGAAGCTTTAATCACTTCCTTTTAACCGAAAAAGGAATGAAATTAAAATACAAAGCAAATGCAAACTTTGTCTTTCCGCATGCTTATTCCTGTGTGTGTTGCGGCTCAACCTAGAGCTGGTCGTAACACCCAAAACCAAATCACTGTTGTTTTGTGACACAAAAAATATCACTATATATGTAGACAAAAACTATATCCACAAATTTGTGAGACACTGAACATGTCTGACAGCTATAATCCTCCACTAGCTCCATTAACCTCACAGCTCCAGTGCAAGTTTAGGTGAAACACTGGAAGACTTCTCTGGATATCCCAGCTGCCGTCTGGTTCTCCATCCTATAAAGGTCCCTTCATGTCACTGCGATCTGCTAAACCCTAAATAAATCCCAGAGTCTCAAAAAGCAGGTGACCTCATCCATTGACATGAGCTGCTACCATCCAGAAACACTTCATGACTGCTGTTCACATCGGCGAGCAGGGGAAGTCAAGCAGCTTTCCACCCTGGCCTGCTTGTCTGCTGCCTTTCCGTCTGCAATCACCCGCCAAGACGCTGAACTCATTCACAGCCTTTTCTACAGAGTGATTGGTTTAGAGAACGGGAGAAAAAAAAAAGTGGCTCATTAAAGGGGCGAGAGAGGTCTCGGTGAAGAGGGCTGACAGAAATCTGTCAATCTGTGCTGTGATTGGGTGCGATGTACATAAAGCAAAGATCTGAAAGAACGCCTAGCGAACATGACATCCTCACATCCTGCTCACATGATGCCTTAGAGAGTAACAGTGAGTTAATACTTTATGAAGGACAGAAATAATAGAAATTAAATATGTAAAGGAAATGAAACGTTTCCCTGTGAATATATATTCATAAGAGAGTGCTGGACAGTCATTTCCTTCATCAAACATTTTGACAGTATAATGGAAATGAAACTCTGGTGTGAATCATAATGGAATTCTTTTAATACACCTTTTACTCCATTTACTCCGGAGTATAACACACACCTTAAACCAATCTGTATAGAGAAGTGTATTATTACATTCATGTAGCAGACATTTCTTTTTAAATTTCCATAATGTTTAGAACAGCACTTAAAGAAAAAACTCCACCCTGAGAAACAGTAAGTTCTTTAGCTGCTGTAATGTAAGCGAGTAACTAAGAACTAATTTATTTCCAGACATTCCACAACATTTTTTAAAAGGTCCATGTCATGCCATGCCATTTTTCAAAACCATAGCTTGAAAGGCTACGTTGAGGAACTAGCGTAGCAAGTGCAAGGTAATATATCAAGTGAACACT
The DNA here is from genome assembly GCA_033459395.1 of Hemibagrus guttatus. Lineage (NCBI taxonomy): Eukaryota > Metazoa > Chordata > Actinopteri > Siluriformes > Bagridae > Hemibagrus > Hemibagrus guttatus. The sequence continues at coordinate 12,494,585 of JAUCMX010000014.1, read as the reverse complement.
AAACTAGCGATCAAAAGCAAAAGTCACACTGTAATCACTACTCGATTACATGACATCACCCATCACTCATTTGATTAAACTGATTAAACTTGGGTAATGAGTTTCAAAATAAAATAGTTCAACTTACATCAATTATCTGGTTAGCTAGTTAACTAGTTAGCTGATTTTGTATGGTAGCTACTATTGGAGAGATTTGCCATATGGACAAATGTTTGTATAAGTAAAAATAGATTTTCAAAACTGTGTCATTCATTAATAATGAAAAATTCACATTCACATCAGCTGCGATGGCCGAGTGGTTAAGGCGTTGGACTTGAAATCCAATGGGGTATTCCCGCGCAGGTTCAATCCCTGCTCGCAGCGCAGGAGCTTAGCTTTATGGAAATTTCCCCACTGTGGGATGAATAAAGGTTTATCTTATCTTGTAATCAGGTTACAGTAACTCATCTTCATCACATCCCCCATGACATGCTAAAGCGTTTTATTCCTTATAAAGTGGAACTAGCATTTGAACATTTCTTTTCTTTAAACATGCTCAATGTGTGCCTGTGAATGTCTTATCACAGTCTGCGTTGTGAAGCAGAGCTTGCGTGTTTTGAGGGGACATGCTCGAACTCCCGCTGCGTCCCCTGAGGAGGTCTCGACCACTGGTCAGGTTATAATAAGGTGAACGATCTGCACTTCTTGCTGTCTTTTTTGTAATTCCATGAAGTCCTCGATAAGCCTCTGAGAGTGCTCCAGGAGAAACGGGAAGTGCACCTCAGCCTCAGAATATCAACGAGTGGCCCTAACCATCGGCAGCTGGAGGGGATGTCTGAGAATGAATAATGAAATGACGAGCAGCCAAACCGAACACGTTTCTTTGCTGGATGTCACACACAGAAAATGTCACCAGGCTTAAAAGGTGCAGAGTTTTAAATTTGCTCCACAAGCGCACACTGTCATGCACAGAGAGAGAGAGAGAAAGTGAGCGATAGAGAAAAAAAAAGAGAGAAAGTGGACATTGGAATACAAAGGCACACCGAGTCCCTCAGAGTGTTAGAGTCCCAGAGCTAATGTTCTTGACGTGGAGAGAATTTTGCCATTCATGCTGGTAGTGATCCCTCGCTGTCCTGACTTTAAGGACTGGCTTCACTAATCCGACTCATTGGAATCGTTTGAAAGCCTCAGAAACCCAAAATCCATGATTGCTTCTTATGTACAAACTAGAGCTGATAACTTTTTATGAGGTTCCAGTGGCTACATGAACTATGTTCTCCTCCTTTGATATGAAGTTGGTGTGGCTAATCCTGGGTAAAACATGTGTACGTTTTTAAAAGATCAGTTTCACCAGTCATGCCTACATAGCCATTTTTCAGAACTGCTTTGATAAACTAACCTGAAAGTGCAAGATGATTAAGTGAGTGAAAGCTAAGATAGCAAGCAAAAGTAATAGCACCCTATTGATTATATGACATTTACGGCATTTGCCTCATCCAGAGCGACTTACAATTTTATCTCATTTTTATACACCCGAGCAATCGAGGGTTAAGGGGCCCAACACCTTAACCACTAATCTACCACATCCCCGTAACATCAGAACATTAGATTCAACTAATGGTAACTATGTTTGGTAGTTTGGTGGTTTCACAATACAGTAGCTTATCTAAGTAATTAGTTAGCTAATTTTTTTTAACTACCTACTACTAGAGAAAATTATAGTTCAAGCTAGTTAAGGTAAGGGATTCAGTATATGGATAAAGGTATGTGGATATCATTTGTATATACTCATTATATATCATTACAATTTTCCTTCACAGGCCCAAACCAGTTCCTGCATGACAATGCTCCTGTGCACAAATCAAGCTCCATGAAAACATGGCTTGCCAAAGCTGATGTAAAAGACCTTGAGTGTTCTGCACAGAGCTCTGACCTCAACCCCATTGAACACCTTTGAGATGAACTGGAACACTGACTGAATCCTAGATCTCCTCACTGTACATCAGTGAGCATCTCACTAATGCTCTTTTAGAAAGAAAGAGAAGTCTCTTGTAGAAAGCCTTCCCAGAAGAGTGGAGCTTATTATACCAGCATGTATGGGAGTGATGGTTAGGTGTTCATGAACTTTTGGTCATATAGCATAGCTAGTCTTGCTAATGCTGGTAAAAAAAACTAATAGCACCCTATTGATAATATGCAGTAAAAGGTGACACTTTTTTCTTTAGTATTTCCCAGTATTGTTTATTCAGTCATTGTTTAAACGTCTAGGAGATGGAATGTAGGCTAGTCTTCACAGCATCGTTTTCATATCGAGACCGTTGAGTTTGCGGCTGGATGATTAAATTAAACTTAACCACATTTGTTATTTCTGAGATGCCTGTCACTCCTAAAAAATCACTCAGCAGATTTGCATCAAGGAACTTTGCCAGCTGGTCATCCTATTGGCTAACAACAGCCATAGAGGAAATTCAATTTGACACAGCAGTGCAAGTACGAGGAGGAATGTCAGCAAGAAAGTAGTGTAAAAAATGTTTAAAATTATAAAAGAAATAAAATAAGGAATAATAAAAATGATAGAAACAATAAAATAAATCCGTTTGTAATTTCTATTATTATTTTTTATTATTATTGTAAGTCCTTTTTACTTTTTTTCAGTATTAAATATTTGTATTTATTATGTTTTTTTTAAAGAAGTACATGAAATACGGAAAATAAAAAAGACATTTTTTATTAATACTTATAAAAAATATTTACAACAGATCTTGATATGCATACATTATGTATCGCACAAATGTTTTCAAGAATCATGATATGTATTGTCAATACACAAATTGTGCTTTGTCAAAGCACCCTTTAATGAAAAGTTCTACTTTCAAGCAAGCAATTGCAAATTAGCGTTTCTATGCTGAATATTTTCTGCCAAGAGTGAGGAAAAAACACTCTTTTTCCCCGATCAGTGTTCATCAAACACAAGAAAGTGCCTCTTATGCGATTACAGTAATTGGTATTCTTCGAGTCGTTTCCATCCGTCGCGTTTAGCCGAGTCTTTTATTTTCACTCGAAACTGGCGAATAAGAGTAGCTCATTGTGTGGCCCAGTCATTGCGCATGATTGGCATAAGAACAGACTTGCTAACAATGCTACATTATGGAAGCAAACAAACCTCACTGGGTTCAAAGATGTTTTTAACTGTATTTAACTGTCTGTGTGCTCCAGCTGGCCGATGTATTTGTGAGAGCTCTGCAATGACGAGTCCAGCTCTGGAATTAGTTGATTACAATTTTGTGTTTTTAATCTTTAATCTCTCACTCTCTCTTATTCTGTCTGTGTGTCTTTCACTCTTACTCACTTTCACTTTACGCTCCTCTCTCTCTCACTCTGAAACTTTTACATTTTTTCCTCTCTCTCTCTTTTACTCTCTCTTTCACTCTTTTACTATCTCTCTCTCTCTCTCCTTCAGCCTTTTATGCTCTCTCCCTCTTACACTTTTACTCTTTGTCTTTCTCTCTCACTCTCTCTCACTCTTTCACTCTCTCTCTCTTTTTCTCTTTTATGCTCTCTCTCTTTCTCTCTCTCGCTCTCTTACACTTTTACTCTCTTACTCTCACTCTTTCTCTCTCTCTCTGTCTTTCTCTCTCAACATGCCATCTCACACCTTTTCACTGTCTCTCGAGATCGTGTGTGATGGAGCAGGCAGACATGCTTTGAAGACAGACAGCGTCTCTATAGATACAGCACAGAAAATCAATTTCCCATTGACCCTCGGCTCTGCTGCTGAAGCGTGTACTCTGGTAGGATCAGCCGGCGATCCAGCCCACAACACATCCAGCTCCTAGCCATTTCCTTGGTCTCTGCACCAACAAGCAACCAAGATAAACTCTCTTTCTCTGCTTCTTTTTACTCTGTGAAAAAGCGAGCACACAACAAATAACTAACCTTATTTTGTTCCCGAGGTGGAACTTCTCAATCTCCTAAATTGGTGTGTGTTCTTTAAGACCGCGTCTGTTTCGCCTAAAAACCCAATGCCCCCAAGGCCTTACACAGCTCCCAGTACCGGGCCACAATCTGACTTCATTTACCTTTCTGTCAGCAAGTGATGGGGTAATTGATCTCTCACAGGGAGGTTTTAAAGATCTGGGGTTGCGGCAGTAATATAGTATTCCCCAGTTTGCTTCTATTCAGCCAATTTTCAGCTAGACGCTTCAGACAAACTGCTGAACAGACTCGACTCAACAAAATGAGGTCATCAGTCATGCGCAGGACTGTCCGTGTTGTCACCCATCTGTAATGGTGCAAATGCAAAGGTGGCCATTTAGCGCCCATGCGTAGTAAAGGAGTTTATTTCTTTTTAGAGGTTGTATTACTCAAAGCTGTGCAGTTTTGAGAGCAATGCCGAATGTGGAATATTGTGGCTTTAATGGCTTTGGTAGTCACTTGGCTAGTCAGATCTCTTCTGGAATCTTCTTATATTTTTATTGCAAACAGGACAGTAGTTATGGATGTAAGCAAAAACTTCAATTCATTTCAATTCAACAATGAACATTGTCTCAAAGCAGCTTTACAGAACATAAGAAATATCGTACAAAAAGTTTAAGATTAATATTAGACTTATATTGAAATTTATTTGTATCAATCCCTAATCCCTAGTGAGCAAGCCTGAGGCAACTGTGGCAAGGAAAAGCTCCCTTAGATGGTAAGAGGAAGAAACCTTGAGAGGAGATGAAAAATGTCCTTTCTACAGTCATATACAGTCAGCTGGAGTTGTGTAACCAGGAACTCCTGAGCAACTCATAAATTAGCTCAACATCTGAGTTCATTATAGAATCAACACCAACTCCTCCATGCTGAAGCCTTCAAATGCTCAATGATGGAGATATATTATATGTAGATTGTTATTTTGTGTATTGATTAGGAGGTTGTTGTCCACAAAGTCCACGTGGGGTTGGCATCTTCTCTTAGAGTGTCTGAAATCTGGAGCTGGTGCATCTCTGGATGCCTCGGGATACTCTCAGGTTTGGTCTCTTCTCACTGAAGGTCCGAAATCTTCATGAAGCGGAACACAACTGGACCTAGCACAATTTCTAGATATTTTGGGATGGGTGGAAAAAGAGAAGCAAGTGGAGAGGAATTAGCGTAGGAACATGGAATTAGTTTCAATTCAATTCAATTCAATTTTATTTGTATAGCGCTTTTAACAAAGAGCATTGTCTCAAAGCAGCTTTACAGAACATAAAAAAACAATAAACATACAAACAAACAGTCCTAGATGTTAGACAAAATTTTCCCTAGTGAGCAAGCCTGAGGTGACTCAGGCGACTGTGGCAAGGAAAAACTCCCTCAGATGGTATTAGGAAGAAACCTTGAGAGGAACCAGACTCAAAGGGGAACCCATCCTCATCTGGGTGACACCGGAGAGTGTGATATGAAATATCACATATAAAGTACACTTAGGGGGGCACGGTGGCTTTTGTAGTTAGCATGTTTGCCTCACACCTCCAGGGTTGGGGGTTCGATTCCCGCCTCTGCCGTGTGTGTGGAGTTTGCATGTTCTCCCCGCCCCTCGGGGGTTTCCTGCGGGTGCTCCGGTTTCCTCCCCCAATCCAAAGGCATGCATGCTAGGTTGATTGGCATCTCTAAATTGTCTGTAGTGTGTGATTGCGTGAGTGACTGAGACTGAGACTGAGAGTGTGTGTGTGTGTGTGTGTGTGCGCGCGTGCGCGCGCGCGTGCGTGCGTGTGTGCGTGTGTGTGTGCGTGCCCTGCGATGGGTTGGCACTCCGTCCAGGGTGTATCCTGCCTTGATGCCCTATGACGCCTGAGATAGGCACAGGCTCCCCGTGACCCGAGTGTAGCTCGGATAAGCGGCAGACAATGAATGAATAAAGTACACTTAATTTAAAAACATTGATTAATTAGTATTAATGGTGTATAGTTTGAGCACATTATTATTTCTGTAGCAGCAACTCTTTTGCAAGGTGTTGTAGGGTAGGAGCTGAACATAAACGGATTTTTAAAAAAATTAACAAATCTATACCAATGTAATGGCTAATATGATTTTTGTAACTCTTCTGTAAGGGAAAACTTTGTTAATGGATTCTCTGGCACTTTCTGGCATGAGAAAGTATTCAGGACAGAAGAGTTTATGTGGATCTCTGGGTAACATGGCAAGCTGAGAAGGTTATCAGGGTCTCTCTTCCCTCTATCACAGTCATTTACACCACATGCTGCATCTGCAAAGCCACCAGCAATTGGGATGACCCCATACACCCCTCACACACCCTCCTGTTGTCTGGAGAATGGTCCTGAAGTGTTCAGGCTCTCACTGTGTAACAGGTTCTTCCTCTAAGCATTCAGACTCCTCAATATCCAGAGACTGGACTGCCACTAATTCGCACACACACACACACACACACACACACACACACACACACACACACACACACACACTGAATACCAGAATCTGTATTGACAATCTGCATTTTTTTTTGCAAACCAGAAAATGTTCTCATTTACTGCATTTATTATTAGTATATTGTAAAATATTTTTGTGCTTTATCCTCCCTCTCTCTCTCTCTCTCTCTCTCTCTCTCTCTCTCTCCCTCCCCCTCTCTCCCCTCTCTCCCTCCCTCTCTCTCCATCTCCCCCCCCCTCTCTCTCTCTCTCTCTCTATCTCCCTCACCCCCCTCTCTCCCTCCCTCTCCCCCCCCTCTCTCCCTCCCTCTCCCCCCTCTCTCCCTCCCTCTCCCCCCTCTCTCCCTCCCTCTCCCCCCTCTCTCCCCCTCCCTCTCCCCCCTCTCTCCCCCTCTCTCTCTCTCTCCCCTCCCCCCTCTCTCCCTCTCTCCCCCTCTCCCTCTCTCCCCTCCTCTCTCCCTCTCCCTCCCTCTCCTCCCTCTCTCCCTCCCTCCCCTCCCTCTCTCCCTCCCTCCCCTCCCTCTCTCCCTCCCTCCCTCCCTCTCCTCCCTCTCCTCCCTCTCCCCCTCCCTCTCCTCCCTCTCCCCCTCCCTCTCCTCCCTCTCCCCCTCCCTCTCCTCCCTCTCCCCCTCCCTCTCCTCCTCCCTCTCCTCCCTCTCTCCTCCCCCTCTCCTCCCTCTCTCCTCCCCCCTCTCCTCCCTCTCTCTCCCCCCACCCTCTCCCCCTCCCTCCCCCCCTCCCTCTCCCCCCTCCCCCCTCCCTCTCCCCCCTCCCCCCTCCCTCTCTCCCCCCTCCCTCTCCCCCCTCCCTCTCTCTCTCTCACACACACACACTCTCTCTCACTCTCTTACACACACTCTCTCTCTCTCTCTCTCTCTCTCTCTCTCTCTCACTCTCTTAAACACACACACTCTCTCTCTCTCACACACACACACACACACACACACATCTTTCGTATTTGAGAGAGGTCTGCAAGCATTTTGGCAGCTGAGGATCATAATTGATTCCTAATTGATGCACAGGCTATAAGCATTATGACATGTGGCAGCTTAACCTTTACAAGTTACAGACCGAATGCGTGGCAGCCGTTAGCCGTGATGAGTCGAGCCGCATTTCAGCGCTGGAAAAGCTGCTTCGAGGGTTACCACTGCCATGCATAATTAGATTTTCGCTAATAGCTTTTCTCCTCCATAATTACTGATTGTATTTCATTTTAATATTCGGGATGACAAATCCGATGACCATACTGCAGCCATCAGGTGGTGTAATGAATTTGGGCCTTGTGTTCCATTACAGGCGCGTGCATCTATTAGAAATTCAAATGTTGTCATATAGCGTGACTGAATTAGCAATCTAATGTTTCACACACACTAATAGAGGTGAACTGTGGGCCAGACTGTCACTAACCCAGCGTGTCACAGGCTAGCATTCAAGCCTTGCTAGAACATTTATACTGTGGTTTCAAAAGCAAGCAAGGCAAGACAAGGGAATTCATTTACTGAATCTAATTTAGGAAATTTGTACTAAAATGCATATAGTTTATACCATGATTGTGGTACTATTAACCCTTTATTTATTTTTTAGCACGCTTCAACACTGAGTCTGAAAAAAACCTCAAAGATAGATATTCAACATTAATTTTTGTAACAGGGTTCTTTGCTGCATTTTGCCTTTAATTAAGTAAGAGGGGTGAAAGTAAAGGGGTTGTTTTTTAGAGTTTTTTTGAGTTTTTTTTTTTAAATTAGCAAAAACAAATGAACAAAACTAACAAATTGCATTGACATAAGATATTTTAGTGATTTATATATATATTTTTATTTTATTTTATATATTTTATTTTAATTTTTTCATTAATAATTAACTTTTAAATCTAGCCATGGGGGTCACAGTCCAGTGACTTCTGTGCCGGTCCCAAGCCCGGACAAATAGAGAGGGTTGCGTCAGGAAGGGCTTCCGGCGTAAAACATTGCCAAATTTAACCATGTGAATCGTCAGTACGAATTTCATACTGGATCAGTCGAGGCCTGGGTTAACAACGACCGCCATCGACACCGTTGACCTACAGGGCGCCGGTGGAAATTGGGCTACTGTTGGTCGAAGAAGTAGAGGAGGGAGGAGAGTGCACAGACAGAGAGAGAAGAGGAAAGGTAAGAGTGTAGGACTGAGAATAGGAACTCTGAATGTTGGTACTATGACAGGGAAAGGTAGAGAGCTGGCTGATATGATGGAGAGAAGGAAGGTGGAAATACTGTGTGTACAGTAGACCAGGTGGAAGGGTAGCAAGGCTCGTAGTATAGGAGCAGGATTCAAGCTGTTTTATTATGGTGTGGATAGTAAGAGAAATGGGGTAGGTGTGGTCCTGAAGGAGGAGTTTGTGAGGAATGTTCTGGATGTGAAGAGAGTGTCAGACAGGGTGATGAGTCTGAAGTTAGAGATTAAAGGGGTGATGTTGAATGTTATGTGGTTATGCCCCACATATAGGTTGTGAGGAAAGAAACCTAGAAGGACAGATGGTAGTGGACTTTGCTAAGAGGATGGACATGGCTGTGGTTAATGCTTATTTTCAGAAGAGGGAGGAGCATAGAGTGACTTACAAGAGTGGAGGTAGGAGAACACAGGTAGACTACATCCTATGTAGAAGAGGCAATCTGAAAGAGATTAGTGACTGTAAAGTGGTAGTGGGAGAGAGTGTAGCCAGACAGCATAGGATGGTGGTGTGTAGGATGACTTTGATGGTCTGTAAGAAGAAGAGGTCAGAGATAGAGATAGAGAAGAAAACCAAGTGGTGGAAGCTGAAAAAGGAGGAATGTTGTGAGGAATTTAGACAGAAGTTGAGGCAGGCTCTGGGTGGTCAGGTAGTGCTGCCAGATGACTGGGAAACTACAGCAGAAGTGATCAGGGAGACAGGGAGAAAGGTGCTGGGTGTGTCATCTGGAAGGAGGAAAGAAGATAAGGAGACTTGGTGGTGGAATGAGGAAGTTCAGGATAGTATACAGAGGAAGAGGTTAGCCAAGAAGAAGTGGGACATGGACAGGACTGAGGAGAATAGACAGGAATACAAGGAGTTATGGGGTGCATGGTGGCTTGGTGGTTAGCACGTTTGCCTCACACCTCCAGGGTTGGGGGTTCGATTCCCGCCTCCGCCGTGTGTGTGGAGTTTGCGTGTTCTCCCTGTGCCTCGTGGGTTTCCTCCAGGTACTCCGGTTTCCTCCCACGGTCCAAAGTCATGCATTGTAGGTTGATTGGCATCTCTAAATTGTCTGTAGTGTGTGATTGCGTGAGTGAATGAGAGTGTGTGTGTGTGCCCTGTGATGGGTTGGCACTCCATCCAGGGTGTATCCTGCCTTGATGCCCAATGAAGCCTGAGATAGGCACAGGCTCCCTGTGACCCGAGAATAGATCGGATAAGCGGTAGACAGGAGTTACAGCACAGAGTGAAAAGAGAGGTGTCTAAGGCCAAGCAGAAGGCATATGACAAGTTGTACACTAGGTTAGACACTAGAGAAGGAGAGAAGGACTTGTACAGGTTAGCTAGGCAGAGGGATCGAGATGGGAAGGATGTGCAGCAAGTTAGAGTTATTAAGGATAGAGATGGAAGGGTGCTCACAAGTGAGCAGAGTGTAAGGAGGAAATGGAAGGAGTACTTTGAGGAGCTGATGAATGAGGAAAATGAGGGGAAAAAAGAGTAGAAGGGGTGAACTCTGTGGAACAGAAAGTAGATAAGATTAGAAAGGATGAAGTCAGGAAGGCTTTGAAGAGGATGAAAAGTGGAAAGGCAGTTGGTCCTGACGACATCCCGGTGGAGGTCTGGAAGTGTCTGGGAGAGGCAGCAGTGGAATTTTTAACTAGTTTGTTCAACAGAGTTTTAGAGAGTGAGAGGATGCCTGAGGAATGGAGAAGTGTGTTAGTGCCGATTTTTAAGAATAAGGGTGACGTGCAGAGTTGCAGCAACTATAGGGGGATAAAGTTGATGTGCCATACAATGAAGCTATGGGAAAGAGTAGTGGAAGCTAGGTTAAGGAAATTTGTGAGCAGCAGTATGGCTTCATGCCCAGAAAGAGCACAACAGATGCAATTTTTGCTCTGAGAATTTTGATGGAGAAGTATAGGGATGGTCAGAGGGAGTTGCACTGTGTGTTTGTAGACTTGGAGAAAGCGTATGACAGGGTGCCAAGAGAAGAGCTGTGGTACTGTATGAGGAAGTCAGGAGTAGCAGAGAAGCATGTCAGAGTGGTGCAGGACATGTATGAGAGGAGCAGGACAGTGGTGAGGCGTGCTGTAGGTCAGACAGAGGAGTTCAAAGTGGAGGTGGGACTGCATCAGTGATCGGCTCTGAGCCCCTTCCTGTTTGCTATAGTGATGGACCAGTTGTCAGAGGAGGTCAGACAGGAGTCTCCTTGGACAATGATGTTTGCAGATGACATTGTGATCTGTAGTGAGAGCAGGGAGCAGGTGGAGGAAAACCTGGAGAGGTGGAGGTTTGCGCTGGAGAGAAGAGGAATGAAAGTCAGTCGTAGTAAGACTGAGTACATGTGTGTGAATGAAAGGGAGGGAAGTGGAACAGTAAGGTTACAGGGTGAAGAGGTGAAGAAGGTACAGGAGTTTAAGTACTTGGGGTCAACAGTCCAGAGTAATGGAGAGTGTGGGAAAGAGGTAAAGAAGCGAGTGCAGGCAGGTTGGAATGGGTGAAGAAAGGTGTCGGGAGTTCTGTGTGATAGGAAAATATCAGCGAGAATCAAGGGGAAGGTGTACAGGACAGTGGTGAGACCGGCCATGCTGTATGGTTTAGAGACAGTGTCACTGAGGAAGAGACAGGAGTCAGAGCTAGAGGTAGCAGAGCTGAAGATGTTGAGGTTCTCTTTGGGAGTGACAAGATTGGACAGGATTAGGAACGAGTACATCAGAGGGACAGCTCATGTTGGACGTTTGGGGGACAAAGTTAGGGAGGCCAGATTAAGATGGTTTGGACATGTTCAGAGGAGGGAGAGTGAGTATATTGGTAGGAGAATGTTGGACATGGAGCTGTCAGGCAGGAGGCAAAGAGGAAGGCCAGAGAGGAGGTATATGGATGGAATAAATGAGGATATGAAGCTAGTGGGTGCAAGTGTTGAGGATGCAGAAGATAGGGATAGGTGGAGAGAGATGATTCAACTCAACTTGGGAAAAAATAGTGGACTCACTTTTAACGGAAGTACGAAGTAATGCCCCCAGAGCCATCACTGTCTCAACATGTAGTGAGCCAGGGTCCTTACCAGTGCTGAACACAATACACTGATTCAGGAGCTGATTGAGACAGTGTGTGTGTGAGTGTGTGTGTGTATGTTTGGGGTGGTGATTGAATCCAGGTGTGTATGTTTAGTAATCAGAACATGAGCGTGAGAGGATTTGGATGTTGTTGTTCTCACAGGTCGTGCTTGTAGGCCGTGTAGAGCTCTGGAAGTAGTCGGACGCCGATCCTGATGTGACCATGACACTTGCCAGCGAATATTGCAATAAAAAAGAACAAAAAGTAGGGAACTTGCTATTCTTTACAGCATTTGGCAGACACCTTTATCCAGAATGACTTTATCTACATTTATCTCATTTATACAACTGAGCAGTTGAGGGTTAAGCGCTTTGCTCAAGGACCCAGCTGAAGCAGTTAGTGGTCCTGGGATTCAAAGTTATGACCTTCTGAACAGTAGCCCAACAGTCCGGTGGAATTTTTTTTCATAAATCCTAAAGGACGACTCATGGAAAAAGACAAAGATAATCAAATGATAAAAATAATTTTTGCAGTATTAAAATGATTCTGTTTAAAGAGGAAGTCTAGTTAGTGGACTGTGATGGAGGAAATTCTGTTTTAAGTATCATCTGAAATACACATTTTTAAAATATATTTTATTTTTATTTGACATATATTTGTAAATGTAATATCAGTAATATCAAAGGACGCACCGATCATGAAATACTCCGCATCAACGAAGCGTTAGTCACCACCTCTGCTGCCATAATTAACATCAAGCGAACATGCAGATAAAAAAGTGCCCTGCTTCTGACGCGACTCTGATTTGCATAAATATAAATAAAATATCGAGCCTCCATCTTGCTCGCCTTAGAGGTGCGCCAAGCGGATAGCTGATCTGTTCAAGCTGCTGCCTCTGCCTTATCTCCCCCTCTTCCCACATAATTGCCCCAGTATTTTTCCCCCTGTGTGATTGAATTCATCAGGCCTGCTTTGTGTGTGACGCGCCAGCTTTGAGAGGCAAGGGGGCGAAGCTGCTTATTTATATTTATGAATTCAGAGTGTTTGCCCTAGTGTGAAATAATGGGTCATTCCAACACAACGTGGAGTGTGGAGGCTGAATTTCAAATGGGTTTCCAGTCTCGCACCGCTGAGCTCTATGAATGCTGAGCACACGGGGTGGTGGCGGTGGCGGTGGAGGAGGTGGTGATGGTGGCGGGTTGCGCTGTTCAAGAGTATGAGTTTAAAAGGCCCGAGAGGGAGCTTATATGGGACTCGCCTTGTTCCGGTCACTGGCTTTATTATTAAGAGTCATGGTACAAGTGTAGTAGACTCCTGTGGCGTGTTCCCTGTGCAGCACAGAGCTCGAGTCACAACTCAGCTTTATATTCAGAATGTGTACATGATAGAAAACGAACTGATACAAAGCATACATTTAACCCAAACACTGCTTATTACTGCACGCAATCTTCACTGTTAGGGTTCATCATTCTAAATAAAATTGTTTGTACACAGCCACAATCACTTCTTTTCATCTCATCTCTACAGATAGAGTCATTAATGTTGTTAGATTAATATAATCATAGAATCGAGTGATTCAAAACACCTTCACAGGGACTGGATTGGCTCACTTTTTATATAAACACATTAAATAGATGTTCATATAAGGGCCAAAGTAGCACGCTTGCCTCACACCAGGGTTGGGGGTTCAATTCCTGCCTCTGCCTTACACTGCAGAGTGTGCATGTTCTCTCTGAGCTTTCTCAGGGTACTCTAGTTTCCTCCTCTATCTGAAAAATGAGACATGCCTTCTGGGGTGATGGGCATCTCTAAATTATCCAGTATGTGAATGAGTGTGTGTGTGTGAGATTGTGCCCTGTGTGATGGGCTGCCACCCCATCTGTCCCCTGCCTTGTGCCTGAGTCTCCTCGAATAGCCTCTAGGCTCCTTTTTAACCTGCATCGGTTAGAAAGCATAGGAAACAGATAGATGGATGGATGGATTGGTCATACGGTGAAAGTTTCTAGAATAATAAAGTTGCTTTCGGCTGCTCCCTGTTCGGGGTCGCCACAGTGGACCAACTAGTCCGCACAACAACTTGGCAAATGTTTTACGCCGGATGCCCTTCCTGACGAAACCCTCCCATTTTTCCAGGCTGGGGACCGGCACTGCATCCAGTGACTGAGGCATTGGCTGGGACTCAAACCCGGGCCTTCCGCATGATAGGCGAGAAACCTACCACTGAGCCACCAAGTTTCTAGAATAATATATTTATTAAATATTTATGCAAGGAGTCAGCACTTGGTAACAGATTTAAAGTGGAAAAGGAAAAGAGAAGCTATATAAGCTTATGCCTTTTTCTTTATTTAGACATTAACATTAAACATTAATTGTAGCATCTTTGGGAAATCGCTGTGATGTAAGAGAAATAAAACATCTGTAATGGGAAAATGTTCCACTTTTGGGAAGTAACTCTACTTCCTCACACCATCTCATCAATGCTTTTCTTCCTACAGTATAACAGCATGACTAAGTGTTTCATCCCTTACTTTACTGCTCAGAAACCAAACCGTCAAACCTACATCCCTTACTGTTAGGTTCATGGTAGTTAAAAGATTGCCAGCTTATATTGAAAGATATGTTTTGAATAACCGGTGAATAACCGCTTAACAGTTGTGAGAGTTTAAGGGAATAAATTAATTAGTAACGTGAAACTGATAGTCCAGAAATGTTTTTGCACACTATTAATACTCTTTACATCACAAATGGTGTTAATGAACATTTACTCAGGTTAGACTGGGTTTATACAGTGACTGTGTGTGTGTGTGTGTGTGTGTAGGGGGGTTGGTGGCGGATGGAGAGATTTAGGATTGGCTTGGCTAAGTCGTTCTTCTTCATGCCTTGCCGAGGCTCCTGTGCTCTGTGACCGACTCTGACAGCGCCATGCAAGCTGTGCCAAGAAACGCTCGGGCTTGAGCACGCACAGCTGCTTCCTCGAACTTCACACCTGCGCGGCCTGTCACAGAAAGACAAACAACATGCAGACAGACTGAAGTGAGCCCTGCAGACCCGTTGTGAAGAAATGAAAGGATGATTATTCCCAAGAAGAGAGGCATTTAATGAGATAATGCATCATGCATCTGAGGTACCGCTGTTTAAGTGTAAGCTCAACTCCGAAACCGAACGGCCGGGCCAATTACCGACGAGCCACGCAGATGTAGTGCTTATATTTCTGAAATATTTTACATGACAGTCAAATGGAGTCAGTTTAATAGCCTTCATTTAATTTGCCACAATGATGTTTTTAAAGTGGGATTAGGAGACTATTTATCTACCCGAGAATCAGGCCTCATGTGGCTTGAGCAGAACTTTTAGGTTTGTTTAAGGCTTGTTAACACCTTTCAGAACTCCTCTTGCTGATTTCCTCTCGCTGATTTTCAGATTGTTAACTTAATGGCCCATCCATTTCCCTAGCAAGATGGCAATATTTAAAAGACAGCGACTAATGATCTGATCCCTGTTGCCACATTTAAGAGCCTTCAGGCTCTTTAGAGCGGAGACAATGCCAATGAATGATGAGTTTTTCCTCAGAGTTTCATCTCTAAAGGCTCGCTGGAGTCTTATAAATGTCTGAGTAGCTTCACTGGCTGCGTCCGTTACTCGTTCTGAAAGCCCACATCGCTTAAGCACGGCACACACCATAAGATTTCTAGAATATTAACAGAATTTCAAAACAGAGCATCTCAAAATTAATGCTATTTACGGTATTTTTTGTTCCTCATCACATCAGACAAGCAAAGAGGTATTGTACTGCATTTCTCTCCCAGTGGTTGTTGCCTTTGCCAGTCACCAGTCTCATATTGAGTCTCATAAATTTCAACAAGCTTAAACTCTTTTCAGAGAAGACCAAAAAAATGAATTTGCCCCTGTTTTGTTGTGTCTGTGTTGAGCATTGCATGCCTTTGTCATGTTACACTTCACAGTGTGGGTTAATATAAAGCTTATATGAAAGCAGGCATTCAGCACTTTAAGAATTTGTAATGTTTCATAAGTATTTCTGCTTGTACCTAGCCTACTAGGGGCAATATATTCATAGAATACTTCCCAAAAAACGGCTAGTTTTTTTTGTCACACAAATATTCAAAGTAAATGTTGATATTAAACCTGTTTCTGCTCTCTGAGATGCTCCAAGTGCTTGTTCATAAGCATCTAAAATTTTATCTTCAACCACTAAATATCTGTGTAAAGTTATCCCAAAAGAGATAAAAACAAACGTCTAACACTAAAAGCCAACTGTGTCCCGACTCATTTTATACCAGGCGATCATTTATTTGCTGATACTGAGGTTTATACAGTGTACTGGTTGTTGTTTCTGCTCCCTGTTTGGTCCGCATGTTTCAATTTGGCACTGGTTTTACACTGGATGACCTTCCTGACGCAACCCTCCCATTTTATCCGGGCTAGGGACCGGCACTGAGAGTTAACTCTTCAGTGGGTAGGTTAGCTCCCTGCCCAGGAATCGAACCTGGGCCGCGGCAATGAGAGCGCCGGATCCTGCTGATGGACCCCCAGGAGGCCCTTTATACAGTGTACTGGTAAAGGTGAAAGGTGAAGTGTGTATTATCATAATTGTTTCTATACAAATATTCTCCAAGACTATTAAAAATAATAATCAGTCCAACATAAATAAAAGTAAAAATGAATTGAATTGATGTCATTCATTTCTACATTTCTGTCTTTTATTTGCTGTTTTCTGTCACTGAGCTCCGTCCTCAGCTGGAATAAAACAGCTTCTTAACATTATAGTGTCTACACCATGAAGGTCATCCTCTTACGTTTAAGCATTATTCTGTTTAGTCATTTGCTGTTTTCACCATGCTGATGCTTTTCACCCATTATAATACAGATTCTGTACTGTACTTCACTCAAAATGTGAACTGTGAAATCTAGCTTCTATGAGTACTACAAAAATTTGCCAGACTGTTAACTGATTTAAAAACAAAATCTTTTTGCCTGCATTTCTTTTCTTTTCTTTTCTTTTCTTTTTTTTTTTAAATCACAGTAGAGCTTTGAAATGTAAAAAGAAAAGTTTACATTTTTCAGAAAAGTGCAGAATGGCATCAACTTTTTTTTGTTGTACTTAATCAAGTCGCAAGTTGGAGGACAATCAAGAAAAACAAACATGGAGGACAAAGTGCTCTTGAAAATGAGTCTTGTTAGCGAGCAAGTAAGAGGAGATTTATGAGGTGTTGAGTAAAAAATATTTTAATTGCCACTGCTAATTACTTTCACTGTGACTGCATGTACTCAAGTCACACAAGCAGCTCAAATTTTCTTGGTTGTCTGCCTCCAAAGTGACAGCAAAGCCAAGCAGCCTCCTCATCACCAGAATTACATCAATATTTATTTTATCTGCATTACTCTACATCTTACAGTTATGCTGCGTTCAGGCATACTGTGATTCACAGCAGCAAAGCGACCAGAGATTTCATTTTCAATGAGAGCTGGTGATAGTAACCGTTGGCTAGATGTGGACGTGTCCAGTGATGCAACAAATTTGGGAAAACAGGAGATCCACTGCCTCTGCCATCTGCAGTATTGATTATAATACAGCTAATATAGAGAGTTACTTAGCTGAGTTACTAGCTAGTGCTGAAATATTATGATTGTACTTAGAAAAAAAAAAGATACCTTATTATTCAGCTATTCTAAAGCATAATGTGATGCGTCCTGGGACTGCGTGTTACGTGACCCGTGTGGTGTTCAGAAGTGTCAGCAGCTGTCTGACTCTTCTGAGAAATGTTCCTCCTGCTGTATTGCAGCTTGCAGAATCAGAGTTGCTGTGCCACGGCGAGTGCAGGTGTTAATCCGGTGGCCACTTCACCACACTACCATCATCTGTTCATCTCCTCTCACAGCTGTGGCAGCATGGTTCAGGAGGCTGGAGCAGATCCACGCTCAGCCTTTTTCAGCACAGCACAATGATGCTAAATGCTGGAGACTCCATTAAGGCTTCATGTGGTCTGTGGAATAAAAGAGCCGGAGTGCTCAATGGCTAATTAAGAGGCTGCAAATCCGTTCTGGAGCTGGCGGAGCTGAGCCAGCTGTTCCCGTCCTGATAACCAGCATCATGCATTTGTAAGGCCACTGACAAGTGACACTGCTATGGTGTCTGCCCCGACTTTGCTGGAAGGCACGGCTTTGGAAAGGCCACACGGGTGGCAGAAGCCAGAGAGAGGGACACCTCACATGCAGAATTATGAGTGCTATAACTCTGTGATCTGTGTTTGTTTCCAAGAAGAGAGCGAGAGAGAAAGAGAAAGAGAGAGAGAGATGCACTCATTATTCACATTGTGCCTCAGTCCTCAGAGGCTTTCGAGGCTGCACATGCTGATGAACTGACTCATGCCAATCCTCCACTTTGTACCTGAATTTAAACAATTACAAATCTGATGCTAATGAGTAACTGTCTGTTTTAAAATTCGGAGTGGCCTCGAAAACATAAAAAGCACAAGCAAGGTGAGAGACAAGGAGAAATACAAATGAGTGAGAAGCACAGAGATATTACAGTAAGAGCGAGGGCATTGACTCTACACAGTGGATTATCATGCAGGCTCTGATTAGTATATTCAGATACCAGTTGCATGTGTAGCTAAAACCAGATTCTTTTGCACTAACAAGCTGGGACACAAACATGGCTGGTTTTGTATGTATAACTAACAGTAATGTACACTAAACAGAGTGCATTACTAAATAAAAAGGAAAACTCCACCCTGAACATCTTGCATATTAATCTTAATCATTTACATCTGTTCTTCAGTAGTCTCCAAAATTTAATATATAACGAAATTGTAGTTTTGATAAACTTTCTGTATCAACACATTGGTCGGTTATCCCACATTACCCACACTGCCATTTTTAGCCATCTCTTCATCTCTCCCTAAGAGAGACCAGTCCTGTAGTCTGTCCATCTCTTTCACCTCCTCATCAGTACACTCTGCACAAACAGATCAACTTCCAAACGCCACCAATACCGTTACGCTCTCCATCTCGTAAAACTTTAACTAGCCTAGACGAGTCTATGTTGTAACTCAACACAACTGAGTCCAGTGTTTAATCTAATGTCTCCTCCACAACATCTACAGCGGACATTACTGGAAAATGGTATGTGAGAATAGAAGCTCTTGGTATGTTCTCTTGAATGTTCTCCTCATGTTTCTGACGTTTCCTCTGGGTACTCCAGTTTCCTCCCCCAGTCCAAAGACATGTGTGGTAGGTTGATTGGCATCTCTAAATTGCATGTACTTTGTGCGATTGTGCCTTGTGATCAATTGGCACCCCATACAGGGTGTTTCTAAAGGGTAAGCTTTTCACAAAATGGATAGATGGAATTAATATGTTTGTCTTATGAGACTTCTGTAATGCAAACACAAAGCTCTGTTAGGGGCTATGTGCTAATGAATAACAAGCCAAAAGAAAGTTTCAACATTAAACTACAACTAATGCAAACTAATTGAATTGGTACAGCCCACTTAAAAGCCACCTTACAGCCAACTTGTTAAAGCCATCTGGGCAAGTGAAATAATAATAATAAGAAGAACAAGAAGATGATAATAAGCATAAAAAGTTCTCATGGACAGAGCTTTTACTGGGGACGTGTGAAAGCAACCAAATAGCTGTTTTTTGTGCTCAGACACAGTTCCAGCGGCTCGACACGGCCTGACTGTACATCTTTGTTGTCATGGAAACAACACTATATCCAGAATACAAAAGCACACAGCCTGATGGACAAACACTCTGTTAGGTTACCTTCACCAACATCAGCATCCAGTCTGCCAATAACCTGTGATGACTGAACCAGCGTTAATGTCACACAGTCCTGTTATTCATAGATGCCTCTAATAGAGAAAGGAGCATGTAGTCCACATGCTGGTTAGGTCTCAGCGAGTGGGCCTGGATCATAACTAATGCCACCCTGGTGTGAAGCGTGGTCAGCCTTCTGGTCATGCCAGTCGTTCAGATGAGAAGATCAGCTATGAGTAAAGCTGTCCTGCTGTACTGTATATCATCCTACAGACTGGAACTCCAGACTTTAATTTACATTAGAGAGAAAAACAAGCTTAGATTAGTGGCTGCTCACCAGCAGTTTGTCCCAAATCATACAATCAACATGGTATATATAATATATAACATTTGACATTTTGTAATCATTTATGATAGCATAGAGAGAAGCACTGAAATCCTATATTGATTATAACTAGTTGGTTTCCAGACAATGTATTTAAGTGAAAAACAATACTCCTAATGAGCATTAATGTTTGTAGTGGTAAATAAGTACAGTGGAAACTCTGCATATGAATTAAATTCATTCTGGAGGTGAGTTCTTAAGGTAAAAATTCGTACTGCAATATGAATTTTCCCATAAGAAATAATGTAAATGCAGATAATCCGATCCAGCCACCCAAGAATATTTCCAAGGGTCAGGGGTCCTCACAGGAAGTAATATCACTAAGCTAGGGCTAAAAATAGAACAGATCACCCACGCCACCAATCTGTCAACAAAAAAATGCCCGAAAAATCACCTAGCTTTTAAACATATGCTGAAGGCAACGTTGGTATTGTGGGTTGACTCTTTCGAAACAGATTTCGTGGACTGAAAAAGAATCCTAAAATTCCTAAACTTGCTTCAGTTGTCTTCATTTGTCGTTTCACTGTCGCAAACGAGTTTGATTGGCTGCCAGAGGTACACGCAACTTAGCTTAAATTTTCTTGCAAAATTTCAATTCTTAAGGCAAAAATTTGTAAGGGAGGGCATTCGTATGCCGAGGTTTCACTGTATGAAGATAGGAAGCTAGTATGGCCCAGTTAAACCATTACCAGACTCAATTTTGTTAACTGTGTTGCTGTAGAAATATAATAAACAATGAGGTGGTGCCGAATGAACTGGTATCCACAGTAATGTGGGCATACCACCAAAAAGGACAAGCCTCATCCAGTTGAGTAACTGTCAACATAGCCTCAGCCTGAGGCGCCACGCCCACAAAATCTTAGCTGAACATCTGATGCACATGGCACACAAAATTGGAAAAACTTTTTCAATCGTTATCTGACTGGTTGGATCCTACAGGATTTCCGTGGATTCGTGTGTGTCACATTTCTTAATGGTCTGCCTGGAAACCATTGAAGCCATCGTGATGCTCTACTTCCCTCGTGGAAGAAGTAATCTGTTGTGTTTACTGCTGTGAAATTCACAGTTTAGACATTAATTTGCAGGACTTTCTTAAATGAATGATGAACCGGTCTGTTTTGGTATACATCGACTTTATATTTTCATGCCCATAAACATGACACTGAACAAAACAAACTGTGATTGGCTGCTTCACATGTCAGCCACACGCCCTCTTAGATGGTCCTTGGCCAATAAAAGCTGCTGTGGCGTCCAGAACTTCTGCTGTAAATCTGAAGGTCTGGCTGCACAAGACTACTGCTAATGCAAGAGGAAGCTGTCTGAAAGGGATGTCCGGGACTAACCCGGATGGTATCCAAAAAACATAAAACCCCTGCCAGCTCAATGCAGAATTAAACCTTGACTCGTCAGGAGCACCACAGGGTCAATATTCATGGTCCACTGCTATAGGAAAAAACCTTTGGTCACTCGTGCCAATGTCAGACGTTGCTTTCAATAGTGTATCTACAGTATGTTCCTGTATTGGAGAAGTTACTACTTTTTAACTTTGACTCTTACAAAGTGCTGACACTGAAACCTGCTCTCATAAATGTCACCATATTAACAATTACACACATTTTTAATCAGTTTGTATGGAACGTCTGCTATACAATTCCCTGTGAATGAGCAATGACAGTGTATTAGAACAAGCACATTCATATAAACCTGTGATTTGCAGCTGCATTAGTGTCAAAGCTGCTGTTGTAGAAAATTACTCCACTCTTTCAGGCCAATCATAACACCCAATTCCGCAACGCTGTGACTGAAATCAAAATCAATCCTTTTCCTGTACAGTTCTGAGCTACAAGACCACCAATAAACCCATCCAGCCCGACCAGGATAGTCTCCCCAGTGTAAAAGGTTCTGGTTGTACTCCTGCTATCATTTCTATAATTCATTTTTGTATGGTGAATTTTTAAAAATCTCATGCTTCAGATCAACATAAAGTAGTGTCTCCTGGGGCCTGGATGCAATGAGACGGAAGATTGTGTGGGAGCCTTAGGGCAGATCAATACAGTGTGCTGTAGTATGTCAGTGCTGTTAGTGTCAGGTAAACAGGAAGTCTAAACAAACAAGACAGGCAGATTAGTTCAGTACACGAGGTTAAGCCATGCTGTATCGAGGGTTTGTGTTATGAGCCAGCATCTGTCTGTTTGTTTTATAATACATTTGTTTCTTATTTTCTGAAGAAAATCTGATGCTCAAAGCTTTTGCAGGATTATTAGGTTGATAATGTCACTAGAATACATATATATATTTATTCATATTCTTCTTATGATGTTGACATTCGAAAGATAATTCAGAACCATTCAAAATGTAATTCAGAAATCATCCTGCTCTGGCGCATATGTTTCATCTGATAAAGTATTTAAAGCCTGTGCTACAACGCAGCCTGTGAGCTCATCTATCTGTCTCCTTTCCTTACTTCCAACAATAGTGGTATTGTTGGATAGTCTAGTGCTGGAAGCAAAAAAAAAATTCCTTTTATACCGACTGTAGTCCATCAGCTAAGACATTTTGTGCCCAAGGTTTGCTTCTTTAGCTTTGCACTAAAGCAATAAGGCTAATATTACTACCATATAATAAAAATTCCTAAAACTCCCAGTTTAACACTGCTTAAAAGTCATTTTATACAGCCTTGCTGATGAGGGGTCATATTCAGAGTTGAGTTAGGCATGCATAGTGAAGATTTAACACTGAAATTTCACACATCAGTATTCAGATTTCAGACAGAGCTGCAGACTTAAGAGCTATTCAGAGCTAAGTTGCTGAGAGTTATGCACGTAGGATGGAGTTTGTCTCAGACAAAGGTCGTGTCTCACTTATGTGTGATTCTGACCTTGGATATAAGTGCTATTATTTTGTGTGATATCAGCTCAAGTGAAGAGCAGTATTAAATCCAGTGCCACTAGTTTGAGGTAACAATATGGCGTGTTAAATGTTTAGATTTATTTTGGGCTCTAAATACTCTGGAAAAAGCATGAAATTAATATGCATATTAAATACATCAATATGGCAATTATTAATTAATAATCCATCCTCATTTGGGTGTCAATAGATATAGTGTGATTATAAATCATTTCCCTGCTATAACTGTATACAGTACGATCCAAAAAGTGTAACTATTTAACCAGGAAATTCGTTCTAGTTTGTTGACGTGCAACTGATGGAGACTTGTGAATTGTTCATGGTAATTTCAGTCCTAAAGCTATCATAGCAACTGTAGTCCTAAACCATCCTAACAAAACTAATAATCAATTGCATCCCAAATACATCTTCATGGTTTCTAAATGCTACCATAAACAGTAATCTCATATATCTTTAGTCCGTCCATGTGGGTCCATCCTCAGCAGCAGTAAGTGGCTCCATAGCATCACTTTAAGGTCAACAAAAAGACATTTTTGTTATACATGGAGGACATCCAAGGAGACAGCCCCTTATTATGGGGATGTGGTAGCTTAGTGGTTAAAGTGTTGGAAAAAAAGCACAAAATCTTGAAACACTGATGAAGTTTGTTGTAAAGGCAAAGGGCGTGGCTTAAAGTACAAAGGCAGAGCTGTAGAATCTTGAGCGAAGAAACGCTTTTTTGTCAAAAAATATTTTGTAGACAGAAGTCTAACTGTTTACCCCCATCAATAAAATACACAATTTCACACTTGGCCAGATGTTTCTTAACATGCTCTCTCTATCTCATTCTCTACAGGATTTGATTTGAGGAGGAAATTGTGTACATTTGATTTCTGATTGAACTGTCGCTTTAAAGTTTATGTCTTCTCCGGTGTAGTGGTCCATGATGTGAATTTCAGGAGGATTTCAGAGCACAGAGCTGTTTTCTCTCCTCTCCTTGCTCTCCTGTCAGTGCAGTGCACTCTTCCAAATGGTTTAGTGTGTGTCAGTGTGTAACTGAACGAGTACATCATAAGAGAGTGGTCAGAGGATACATATGCTCTACTGTTCTGTCAAATCTCTCCTTCTCTCTTCCTCTCTCTCTTCCTCTCTCTCTCTCTCTCTCTCTCTCCCTCTCTCTCTCTCTCTCTCTCTCTCTCTCTCTCTCTCTCTCTCTCTCTCTCTCTCTCTCTCTCTCTCTCTC
Source organism: Hemibagrus guttatus (assembly GCA_033459395.1). Taxonomy (NCBI): domain Eukaryota; kingdom Metazoa; phylum Chordata; class Actinopteri; order Siluriformes; family Bagridae; genus Hemibagrus; species Hemibagrus guttatus. Next base: position 12,470,655 of record JAUCMX010000014.1, on the reverse strand, counting down.
TCCTACAGCTGGTATACAGGGCTTCAGGATTAAAATGCACCTATAACAACATCCAGATATTATATATGGCCTCTGACCTCTACGCTGGAAACCTGTACTATAGTACTATTTATGTATTATTATATATGTTATTATTATTATTATTATTATTATTATTATATATTGTTATTATATGTTATTATTATATATGTATTATTATAGTATTATAGTGTGGAAGAAACCCCTTCTTTTGGGCGAAAATGGGAAAATTACCACAAACCTGTGTCTGAATAAGTACTATAATGAACGAGAGAAAATCTCATACTTGAAATATAAAAAAGGACAAAGGCCAATAGCAGCATTCTAGCATTCATGGTACAACACATTTGTGCTCCACACAAAGACTTGATCCTCATCTCAGATTAATAAATCTGTTTTTTGTCACTCTTTCTGTGTGTGTGTGTGTGTGTGTGAAATGAGAGGCAAATGCATTGAGTCTAAGGGTGTATGAAGGGGTTTGCTCCTTTGTCCTGCTCCTCTCCACCTGTATTGAAGAGGCTGGAGTGTTTACAACATCTCAAACCTCTCATCCTTTGCTTTAATGAGATTAGGTGCACGTCGCTCTCCGTGTGCCGCCATTTTCTTCTTGTATAAAATCTGTGGAATAAGGGCTAAGTGTACCACCAGCTGAGCAGTGGAGCTTAAATCCCATCTCTGTTGCTGTCTATATCACCACTATATCATATCTATGCGTCCTCAGTGTATCCAGGTGCTGAAGTACTAATCCACACACACACACACACACACACACACACACACACACACACACACACACACACACACACACACACACACACACACACAGAAGGGTTACATCCCATTGTTCCTGGTCCTTTGATAGAAAGCTCAAGCTGATGTAACATTACAAAATATTATAAGGTGTAAATGATTTACAGCGGCCATCTGTCAGGCATATGCTGCCTGTGCAAGCCTTGGAGCATCGCACACGGAGATCCGACGTATCATCTATTATTTACACCCGTCTAACTGGTGTAATGAATCAACCAGCTGAGGGTTAGACAGCCTGCTCAGTTTTACCTGTGGCTCAGTACCGAGGCATGACAATATCACGTATAGCATGCTCTCCGGAAAAGTTATCAATAGAGTAATATGAGCTTTGTTGTTCCAACCATGCAATTTGAACAAATTAGGATTCTATATTGATTTTGTCTTTTACCACGAACCAATTTTGAGAGTCATTATATCGTTCTGTATATTGAAGTTCTTTCTTTTGAAATAGGAAGAGGGAGAGAGAGAAAGAGAGAGAGAGAGAGAGAGAGAGAGAGAGAGAGAGAGAGAGAGAGCACAATGGTTTGACTGACTTCCAAATCAAACAGTCGACAGTGCTCGAGATACACAACATCTCCTTATAAAATCTCATCAGCATGCATAAAGCATGCAATATACACATATACTCACCAGCCAATTATGAACATAACTAACCAATTACTTGTACATTATTTGATGTATAATTTGGTTTAATTAATTTGATTTATTCGTTTAGATACCTTAGCCTTACTTTTAGTTTGAACTGGTCTAGCCATTCTTTTTCCATTACTGAGTCAGTACAAAAACATTTTTCATTTTCAAGCATTACTTATCCAACCCAAATATTAAATGTTATAGAAACATTCTTTGTATATTAGTAAAGAAAGCAACATTATAATGAAGGATTCTGGGTTTTGCATGCAGTCAAAGTGTCCAGGAGAACTGTGGCAGATTCTGCTCTGAAAGTATTGGAACATCAAGACCTTTTTTAAACACTGAAGCCATGGGGAATGTGATAGCTTAGTGCTTAAGGTGCTGGACTACTTATTGGAAGGTTGTGAGTTTGAATCCCAGGTCCACCAAGCTGCCACCTCGGGACCCCTGAGCAAGGCCCTCAATTGCTCAGTTGTTTAAAAAAATAAAAATAAGATAAAAAGTTGTAATCCAAATGCTGTAAAATCTAATGTAATACATATGATAGTAGAACAAATGAATATGACACATTTGCTGTTTTCAAGTGATCAAAAATATTGGAACACACAAATGACAGGTGTTTCTTGTTGCTCAGGTATACCCTGTTAGGTTTACTGTATCTGTCTACATCCAGGTCCTTGTAGGTACAGCTGGGTGTCTGACTGTGTGGCATTCATAAGCATTAGTGACTGGGGCTCACTTGATGTTCTAGTTTATTCTAAAGCTGTTTGGTGTGGTTGATTTCAGGGCTCTGTGCAGGCCACTTCACTTTTTCCACTTACTCCCAGTGAAAGAAATTACAATGCAAAGATATTCTAGACAATTTTGTGCAACAGGTCAGAGAAGACCCACAATAGATGTTTAAAAACACTGACCACTGGCTGTAATGTACATCCGCTCAGGTGTGCAAATTCAGCAACTCATATGTTAGCATGAATGACTAAAATCCTGTAGGAAAGGGTCAAGTGCTTCAGACAATCCATTCATCCATCCATTTTCTGTGACACTCATTCTAAACAGGGTCACAGGGACTCACACCTGGAGCCTATCCCAGGAGGCTTGGGGTCAAGGTAGTGATCGCTCACACACTAAAGACAATTGGCAATCAGCCTACAATGTTTGGAGGAGGAAACTGGAGTACCCTGAGGAAACTACTGAAGCACAGGGAGAACATCCATGCACACAGCGGAGAGGCCAGAAATTGAATCCCCTATCATGGAGCTGTGTGGCAAACATACAAACCACTAAGCCACTGTACCCATGAACCGCCGATCTCAGTGAATTTGACTGCAGCTGGTTGTTGCAGAAACTGATCTTCCAAACATTTTCCAAACATTTCTTTTCCAACAGGAAATTCAATGTTATAGCAAAATGTCTTCAGAAGAACTGTGGGAGATTCTCCCAGATGCTAATTTCATTATTTCTTCAAGCATCTTTGCATTACAGAATGAGACTTTTGTTCAATGCAGTACAATTAACTTGCAACAAAGAAATCCATTACATAAAACAGGACCTTTGTTGAATATTTTAGGCCAATGATATAGAAACTGCAGTCAGTTACATAAGATGCATGAAGTTGCATTTTAAGTTGTAGCTACTAATGATCATACATCCATATACTCAGATTTAAGTATAATGAACTATTTATTTTCTGTAGCGCTTAACCTACACAGGTTTGCAGGGAATCTGGAGCCTATAGGGACCACAAGACAGGGGACAGACACACCCATTCACACAGCGCTGACAATTTAGAGATGCCAATTAGTCTGCAACATATGTCTTTAGACTGGGGGAGGAAACCAGAGCGCCCAAGGTATGGGGAGAACATGAAAGCTCCGACACAGGCAGGAATCAACCCCCCCAGCCCTGGAGGTGTGAGATTTCCCCCCCTTTTGGTGAACTGTGTAGCCACCAGCAGTTCAAAACACAAAAGAAACTCAAGTGTGTTTAATGAAATTATTTAGGCAAATGAATTCCAGTTGCAGATTGGACTGCACAAATTATCACAATATTGCACTATAATATTAAATACAAAGCAATTCAAGCGCCATTTGTTAGTCCCAAACCATTCTAATCCAACAGACAATTAGACTTTTTTTCTGTGTTAACTGTCAATAACAGCATTGAAACCAACATTGAGGTTGTTCTAAGCCTATTAAATTGCCACTCTTGTTTTCCAGGCCTGTTCTTTATGCATGTATTAAAAGTTGGTTTGAATTATTGACTGTGTGACTTAACCGTGTATTTCTCCACACTTGTTTCCAAGACAACAAATCTGTGAACTCAAACCTGTTCCAAAACAGCATATTCAACATAGACAAGAGAAAATATTGCATTTACAAGCGATATACTGACAAACAAAACATGGTATTGTTGCATAGAATACTAAGTATATATTGTGCAATTAATAAATTGAGGTTATGTTATTGTGAGACCTTGAATTAATTCAAGCTTTCTATACGTTGGTTTATTTGTGTTCTCACATAAAGGAAAATGCTCACAATTAGAACAAGCAGCTTATGGGATAAAGTCGAGCTCAGAGTATGCTTCACACTCTGCTATGAAGTTCTGTCTATAGAGAGATGCTTTAATTCTAGTGTTAATGGGGGATGTGAGACTTATTGCTACTGACAGCCACACATAGTAAGAGAAACATTGCAAATTTTATTTATTTATTTATTTGTTTGTTTATTTATTTATTTATTTATTTATTTTAATGACCTATGCCTGTGTGAATTATGTGCACAGGATTTTCATGAGAAAAGATAAACTGAGTAATCGTATTTAATTGAGACCCAGAACAGCAAATTGAGCACAGATTAGTAAAATGTTGTGCAAGCATTATGATTTCCTGGCCTGGATTGTGTGCATGTGTGCAAAAAAATGTGACAAAAAAGATCAAAGCACAGAGTTATGTTGTCTGGAATGATCGTGATTGGTAAATCTGGCATACGTGTTCATCTTGGATTTGTTAAGCAATGTATGATGAAAAGGGGCTTTGATACACGTCCTATACATGTCATGATACAATATATACAATATATTTCACCCACCCCTGGTGAGGGATACACTTTTCTTGGATTTACCGTGGGTTAAATGTATTAAGAAGACAGATGTTTTTAGTATCACATGGAATTTTTAAACATTTGAGAACATATTGGCTTTAAAATAAATCACTGAAGGTTCTGAAGGAACATTTTCCGACTGTGCTCGGACTCGTACTTTTCTCCTGGCGAACGTTTCACCCTTAAAACATGACATCTCTATTAGGAGATGGATCGGCCTTCCCTGTGATAGAACGAACTGTCTGAATCCAGTGGGGTTTGACGGTAGGAAATTGTTTGGAGTGACTCTGTGGAATGATGATCAGTGGTTCAGTTGACCTGGAAAAAAAAGAGAGAGAGAAAGAGAGAGAAATAAGGAGATGAGAGATGAGATCTATCTAATCAAGTGAGGTCGGTTTCAGCTCTTTACCGCACTTACATCTGCACTTAGGGACTTCTGTACCATTACATCTGACCCAAAGGCACTCACTATATTAATCTGAGATGAATTCGATTCCCTAAAATGAATTGTGGGCAAATCCATAATATCCATATACCCATTAGATCTCCAAATGACATTAGATCGTATCAAATCTTTGACTGTATGCATGAGTAAGCAGGCAGCTGAAATAAGCAGCCATTCAGATTTATACAGCCTAAAGCTGTCCACATCGAAGCAGAAAGTTAAAACACTTACCTTTTCTTCTTCCTTGATGGCTGTGCACCTATTAGCTCGTTCCTGATTTGCCAAGCAGATTTTTTCCTGGCAGCCCCGATAGCATCAATCCTGCCATTCCTCACTAAGTATTTAGCTTTGGAAAAAGTCAAAGGCTGTTAGTGGTTGGTGTAATGGAGTATACGTCCGTACTTCACCTCGGTGTGTGTGTGATTTATGTGGTATGAGGGGGTTAGTGAATAAATATTAAAACAGTGGTGTGGCACAAGCTGCCAGCAATAACAGGCCGCCTGGTTTCCTGTGCTGCTTTTGATTGCCTCCTGCTTACAGTGATTAACAGAACTGAGCCTCAGAGAGACCGGGGGAGAGCGACGGGTGATTGGCAAAGGATATGAAGTGACCAGGGCCAGCATTTGAGAGTTTTATGAAAAGCTATATCTTTATGAAATCAGAACAATTATTTGATATAATGTGAATTACACCTCACAATTTGTGTTCAACAGAATCTGATAACTAAACTACTGGAAAATAAGCAACGTCTTCAAATAGGAAGCAATTTGCAGAAAAATGTGGCAAGGCTGCTAGCTATTTTCTCACTTTGCATGCAATCCTATGGGAAGTTATATGATAAGCATGATAAGTATAGTTTTAAAAACACCAAATGACGTCAACCGAGTTCATTTTCACCCCCTGTTCAGGCCATAAATTGTGGCAAGTGAGAAAACTAATTAACATAACATAGACTAACATTAGGTGATTTATGACATGCTGGATGGAAAATGTTACACTGCCAATATCCCAATATTGAAAAGTAACTAAAATTTACAACATACATTTGTTTTGGCCATTCACTTGTGTGCAATGTGCAATTATTCTCCCACTTTAACTGTAGCTGCATTGTTGCACAAGCAGCTCAAATTCTCTGCCTTAATCGCTTCATCTGTGTTACTGATAATAATAAAATCTAATCTAGGCAGGTAATCCTAATTAGTTAGCAGACCAGCTTAAATCCTCCATGACGTCCAGTGAATTCCAGTTCTCGTTGTTACAGAGGAGATAACTAGCTAGCTATGGACCATTTTTATAGACGTGGCATAGATAAGAAAAGAACACAGGTGATTAGACCTACGACTAATTGCTTACATGTATATTAACAATGTTTATTTAACAATTCGATTTTAATTTAGTGTTATAGAAAGGAAGATCATATATGTACAATATCTGTGATTCTGAACACAATTTGGTACAATCGTCTGCTAGAATACCATGGGGAAGAATGTGTGAAAAATACCAGATCATTGAAGATCAATTCTCCCAGACTCTAGAATAATGGGACAACTGGTATAAAGCATTGTTGTTAGTCCTCTGTCAAGATTAGAAGATGGTGTGGTGAGCTGTACTCACTATAGCCAAACTTCTACTGTGCTCCAGTGGAGATCTTCTGCTCTCACTGGTGTCAACAATCCAAAATGAGAAACAGTCTAAACCTAGATGGCACCTTCTCATCCATTCTAGCAGTCACAATGATTGATATTTAGCCTGACTGTCACAAATGGCAGCCCAGCTGAGAGATCTGTTATGGTTTTTCTGTATATATATTGTGCAAGCCATTTATTTATTATTTTAATTAATTTTTTTTCCATGTCAGCACAAAAATGACAACAAACGGCACATTTCATGGAAAAGCACCTTTAATAGTGAATAAACTGGACACACTATACAAAAGAAGTTTAAATCTAGAATCCTAAAAGGTCATTTGGTTGCCCTTTAACGGTTCTGATTTTTACACAGAAATGTCTAACGGCTAACCCTTTTTTGCTCTGGTCAATATTTTTCTTAAAATATCTACAGGTAAAAGCGGCCTAGTAGTGATAAGTTTGAAGAAAAAAAAAAAGGTTCAATCTAACACTCTATATAGTTCTTGGTTCACATTAAAGGTGCTATAAAGTGATGGTTTCTCATTCATAGAGGGATTGACATATCCTTTGAGGAACCTCTCACTGATCAAGCACAATCCTGAATAACTAGATAAATCTCTGCTATTCTAGTAATTCAACCTTTTATTTCTGTGCTCAATATTTCTCCCTTTTCCTTTGTAAGATTGCTTAGGTGCTGTTTCTCATGTTCTGCTATTGAATTCCTCATCCATCTTCTGGCTGCAGCTTGCCTGGCTTATCGTTATTTCCTTCTTGTAGGTATCAGCTTCAGATCCCTCGACAAGCTTCAGATTTCAGGACTTCAGATACTTCACAATCATCAGTAGCTCCACATAAGGATCAAAATCATCCATGTTGCTTATTAAATCATCAATAATCTGATTTTTTTTGTGATCATTATGGCCAGAAATGATGGCTTTTTCTTGTTGGTCTTTTTTTTGTCCTTTTTTTGAGCTTTGTATGGTCTCGTGTGTATTAGATGAATAATCTCCTAACCTGACATTGATGTGTCACATCTTTGAAGTTCTTCTGTCACTATTTTTCATGTGACTACTGTGGCCTCTGTATGTTCTTCGCATGGTAATGAACAATGATGTTACACCTGAGGGCAGAGCAGCTCACCGTGTGCGCAGCAGTGAGAGCGAGGCTGACCCTGAACACATGTAAACATTGACCTGATGCTGTTTTCCAACACCCTAGCCAGAGGCTGCCACTAGCATATTCATTAAAGCACAGAGGAATGCACCAAGAGCATGTGTGTGTTTGCGCGCGCGCGTGTATGTATTGACTGCCAAATGAACAATTATCACTTTGCATCGCTGCATGCTTGACTTTATGTTAATTAGCTTGCATTGTGCAGGATGATATTCATCATGTCTTACCCAGGCTTGCTCGTTAGTATGGGTACTTAGTCACATTCCTACAACACACAAACACAGGTTGTTTTTTTGTGGTTCTGGCTGCTATTCATTAGCCATGCCATGCTGAGAGAGCCGTGTATGGATGATGGATATGTGTAGCATATGGTCCATCATGAGTTCCATGAGCAGAGTCACATCAGTCTCGACACTAGGCAAATGGGACACATTCATTCCCTGTTAGTGTTTCAAATGAGAGTAAACACTTGATGAGAGGACCCTCTGTCATACACTACATCAGAGAAAGATGCAGGGCTGCTGAAGCAAAATTATAATCTGTCATACAGACCTGTAATGATGCAGTCACCAGGCTCTGAATTGTCCTGGAATAAACAGCTCTGTGAACCTGGTGCACACTGGCCCATTTTACTGGTTTCCAGTGAGCTCATGTTCACTGTGTTTAAGATTGAGCATCTATGCCATGCTTTTGCTACAGCTTCAAAAGTTACATTTTAAATCTATCATCTTTAGTAACTGCTTCAATCTGATCAGGGTTATGGTGGATCCAGAGACTATGCTGGGAACACTGGGTGCATTGGGGATAATATGGTGTCCTCGCAAGGTTTCTTCTACTCAAGGAGTTTTTTCCTCACCACTATCGACTATGGTTTGCTCATTAGGGATATCTATCTATCTATCTATCTATCTATCTATCTATCTATCTATCTATCTATCTATCTATTGGGGTCAGAGCGCATGATGCAGTACCACTGGAGCAGGGTGGGTTGGGGGCCTTGCTCAAGGGCCCAACAGTGGCAGTTTGGCGGTGCTGGGGCTTGAACCCAATCTTCCAGTCAACGACCTAGAGCCTTAACCACTCAAGCTGCTGCTTTGCAACAATTCATGTTGTTTAAAAGCTACACAAAGTTTAACTGAGTCAAGGCAGACTCAAGAGACTGGATGGAAATGCAGACTATAACAACAAAAAAGTCAGAAAATAAGGATAGGCAAAAGTATCAGAACAGCCACAACATTAGGAATCAATCACAAAAACCACAAAAGGGTAAAAGTATCAGGATAGGTAAACAGGCACAACTTAAATCCAAACACTGGCCAAAAGCACAGTCCAGAAAACAGGCAAAGATCAACAAAACAAGCAAAACAGCAATATCAGAGCTTAACAGGATCAGGAGTCAAGAAACACTAGCGAAATCGAACAATAGATAAACACCCAATTCTCAATAAATGACTTAGTAACACCACAGAACAAAAACACAGAGCATATCATCTCATAACAAGGAACTGAAACCAAGTGGTATATACAGGGTGAAAAACAAACATACATAATGGGAAGCAGGTGCACCTCATTAAAAGTGATTTTAAAAGCAATTGCTTTAAAACTAAATGGGAAACCTGGACTGCCTTAAAGTTACATTCATTCATTCATTGTCTACCGCTTATCCGAAATATACTCGGGTCACGGGGAGCCTGTGCCTATCTCAGGCGTCATTGGGCATCAAGGCAGGATACACCCTGGACGGAGTGCCAACCCATCGCAGGGCACACACACACTCTCATTCACTCACATAATCACACACTACAGACAATTTAGAGATGCCAATCAACCTACAATGCATGTCTTTGGACCGAGGGAGGAAACCCCCGAGGCATGGGGAGAACATGCAAACTCCACACACACACAGACACACGGCAGAGGCAGGAATCGAACCCCCAACCCTGGAGGTGTGAGGCAAACGTGCTAACCACCAAAATGTTAAATGTAGAAACAAAGTCTCTACTATTCATTACATTGAGTGACATTCAATATTTTAGCTAATTAAATGATCAAATACTCTTCATTCATTTAACACAAACTGTTTTCGATAGACAGCACAGCCTGCATGAAAATCTCCTCTGAAGCCCCCAACACACCGTCAGGGTTCTGCATAGAAAAAAAAAAAAAATCTCAACATTTATTAGACAGTGCACACTTAGCTTGTCATGCCCATACACACAAGATCTCTCTCAGGAGCTGAACCTTGCAACCAACTGCCAATCACTGAAACAGTGACTGACTTCTCAAACATATTAGCACTAGACAAAGAGAGCGCTCAGAGCTGCAGCAATCAGTCCGTAACCAAATCTTTAACAGATTTACACCAGCTTGTTATTTTAGCAATTCTTGTAAATAAATTGTAAGTATAACTGTAAGTTGACCTCTTGTGTTTCTTTCTTTTTATATTGGTCTAAATACGAAGCTGTCACTACCAACTGGTGAACCAACTAGTTAGCAACTTAGCTCGCAGACAGCTGGCAGACTAAATTTATGTTGTATTGCTTTTATATATTTCAGTATAGTGTAATCTGTGAAAGTGGCTTGGGTTTGATTGCTTGAAGTGTAGTTAGAGTGCATATGGTAGTATTTCACTGACCGTTCATTGATCGGAAATTCGAATGCAAAGAGAATCGTGATCACGTTTGAATTTTGGCCGGCTCCATACACGACGCTAAGGAAGTGAATTAGCACTTCCTGTAATAGGGGTAACTGTTACTGTTGTTTTGATACAACAGGGTCATAACTCATAAGACTTGGGAAGTGCAATTGGAAATGGACTTTGCTTTTCCATTTGAAATTTGGCAGACATTGAACGTTCGTGTAAAAGGTAATACGTGATTTGCATTTTCATTTAAATTATGACGCAATTTATGTTTCTGCAAAAAAGAATGGTTCCATAGACTGTAAATTTATTGGTGCAAAAGTTTTCTTATTTCTGAGAGATTTTTTTTCTTGTTTTAGTGTCAATGTGCTTTCAGATTTTCTGGATACAAAGACTTTATGGCTAAACGTTATGTGTCTATGTCTTAATGTTTAGCTAGCTTGTAGCTGATGTCTTGAACTTGAACTTCAATTGTGAGCAGGTCTATTTAAATAAAAAACACACACACATGACTACTTGCATTTTAAATTCAGCTGATATTACGATTTATAAAAGATTTCCTATCATGAGTAGTCTGGTAAGTGTGGTTCTGGTGCAAACGTCTGAACGAGCAGCAGACACCGTGCCATCAACAGACTGTGCTCATTCATCACAAAGCATTGAGAAACCTGGCTTGTGTACTTCTCCAGAATCAGCGCGATGGAATTTCCTTCAACAACCACACTGAGACCCAAACAGTGTCTCATGCCTCCTTCAGTAATAAAAGGAAATGGTGAAATTATGGGATAAAGTATTTGGATTAAAAAATCATTCATTACTGGCTGATTTGTGATCCTGGGTTTGTAGAAACTACAATTATTTTTCAATTACTATTCAGAATGCATTGCATGACCAAATATAGAGCAAGAGGATCATCATTACTGAGTGAATGCCAAGCATGTGCACATGCACAGATCTTTTGTAAAGTTACTCTTCCAAGATTTCCAAGTCCAAGCAGAAAAACGGATTCCTTCTGCCCATAAATATAATAAAAAATAAACTGTATGAACTTTACATAACATGAAGTTTTACATACATTATTACCCTTTTTAAGATAACATATAAATGTTGGGAAACACATTCTAATGAATGCTATTTATCATGGTTAGACCAGTAATTTATGTAAGTGCAAAAAATACAATATACATATATGGCTGCATTGAAAGAAAATGATTCACCCCAAGAAAAAAAAATGGGGGTGGATTGTTGGTGCAGTGGGTAGTCTTGCTGTTTCAGTGGGTAGCCTTGCTGGGTAGCCTTGCTGTGTGTTTGGATGTGTTTGTGATGTTTGTAATGGTGTGTGTTTGTGTGTGTGTATGTGAAGGTTTGTGCATGGTGTTCTATGATGAACTGGTATCCCATCGATGTGCCTTGTGCCCATCATTAATGGGATAAGATTGGAATCCAGTGTGGCCCTGAGGTTAAAGTGGTAAATTTGAGTCCATTTAAACCCTTGCTATAATGAATAAAGTTCATGCTTTTATCTAATTAAATCCATCACTCATGTCTCATGACATTGAAACGATTGATGCAAACAAAAACTATGGCTTGCAAACCAAAGTTGTGTAAACCATGGTTAGTGTGGAGAATGCTTTAATATTACTATTACTAAGCATGATTATACTGTGGCTAAGAGAATGGCGTAGTTACCATAGTAACAGATGCCATATGATACCTAAGTTCATTTTATTAGTTCTGTCATTTCCTCACTGGCCTCTCTTTTTTGTCCTTCTTGAAATTAATAAGACAAAAATCCTGAGTTTTTCATGAAGAAAAGTCTAAACGTCTGTCCTGAAACTAAACTAAACTGTCCAGGGTATTTGAGTCAAGTGGGCATGGTCGAGCATCAGCTGTGGACAGACAAGAGGCAGGGAGAGAGTGGCATAGGTGGCAGAGATCTCACACACACACACATACACACACACACACACACACACACACACACACACACACACACACACACACACACACACACACACAGAAAGCATAATCTTGACCTTGAATGAGGCAAAAGCTGCGGGCTAGTATCTAGTGACGGGCAATTTTGGGCTGCATTTTCTGTTAGGTTGCATTTTTTTTGTTGAGGTTTTGAAAGTGCCCTGAACAGCTGCTGAGAAATAGAAATGAAAAAAAGCCTCCTGAGTCTTCCTCCGCACCGATACACCCCGGGTGCCACAGTTTTCATTTGTTTTCTTCAGATTTCATCTTGGCTTTTTCCATTAAATAATATGGACTATATAAACATTTTGTCTGAGTTTTAGATAAAGTTGTTTTATTGCATGCCAATTTATACACAAGAAGAAGTGAGTGGTCATGTGCAGAAGTGAGCAGGATTAGTGCTGATGATACTCCCTGCTTCATCTGGGCTCAAATCCTTCCATCCTGTCGGTGGAATTTCCTCCTGCTAGGTCCAGCGATATAGCCGCTGCTTATGTAAATGTGCTTTGACCAGAGATTGGGATGAGTAAAGAGAGAGAGAGGGATGGTTGCATGACTCCTCCGAGAACAAAGAGCACTGCCTGAGCTTTTAAGAGCTGCACGATAGAAAAGGAAGCAGGGAGAAAAGACCGCATCCCTAGACTCCTGGCCGCCAGGCGATGGAGAGATGTTTGGATTAGGCTCAGAGAGATCGGGAGAGAAGAGGACTGAGAGTGCAAGATGGGGCTTATGATGTTTGAAATCTCACCAAAGCCCTGCTTTTACAGAAAAATAATGGGGCTGCCATGGTTTCAGGGATAATACACATGGTGCATTAGTTTGTTTGCATCCATCCTCAAAGCTAGTGAGCTGCACATTTTACGGAAAAAAACATGAACATTTCTCGTAGAGTTAGAGACTCTGTTCACTTCGTCATCCTTAGCCTTGCTTTTAACTGGTAACTATTAAAAGCTTTATGAAGAAAGCTGGAAAAGAGTGCTTCCATATTCTAGATGCTTCCAAGCAGAACTCATTCATTCATTCATTCATTGTCTAGCGCTTATCCGATCTGCAGAACTCATTTACAGAATAATGTGATGAACCCATAGGAGTTCATGATATAAGGAACTTTGATGTGACTCATTTTTCTAAATATGTAAGCGATATACATTCACCACATGCACTCACAGCAAAGGACAGCTTCCTCCAGGGTTCTCTGGATGGCTATAATTCTGGGATAAACCTGTTCTTTCGTTTGGAAAATGGAAAAGTTCATTTGCACCACAAAATATTTTTCAGAAATTCTCCAGGGTTCTTGTGGACTGCCAAAAATGTATTAGCAACTATATCCACTTGCTGAGTATTTATTTGACTTTATTTCTCCAGAACCCTGTATATTTGTCTAGTAGTTTTTAACTATAGTTCTTTATATCAAAATTTGAAAATTATATCAAAATTATGTTGTGTTAAACATTGTTCTAAGTGGAATGCTTAGGGACATTTGTTAGGTTCGTTAGATTCCACATAAATGCTTCGAGACAAACCTGCTTCAGAGTGTTATTATTATATTATAGATATTATAGTGTTATTATAGTGTTATTATGGGGGCATTGGTGGCTCAGTGGTAGGTTTCTCGCCTATCATGCGGAAGGCCCGGGTTCGATTCCCAGCCAATGCCTCAACCCCAGCCACTGGATGCAGTGCCGGTGTGACGGAGCTCCGCCGGAGGCGGAAGTGTTCGGATCCATTCGCCGAGCCGGCGATAGGGGACGAGCAGAGACGGAGTCGGGGACAGGCACAGAGTTCGGCAACGTGTTATCAATAATCCCAAGCGTATATTCCAAAATCGGCAGGCAGAAACAAAAGTCCATAAACAGTCCGAGTTCAGTAATCCATAAACAGAAACAACGCAGGTAATCCAAGAGGGGAAACGGTAAACAGTCCAGGTCAATAACAGTAGGCAATCCGATAACAAAACGCTCAGTACATTCCATGAACGATACTTCGCGTCCTGCCAAAAGTGCACCCCGCTTTTATGCCCGGGGCGCAACCCGGAAGTAACTTCAAAAAGCGGGCGAGAGCTCCCTCTCGCGGTTAATTCCAGGGCGGGGCGTGACAGAGCCCCCCCCTCTAGGAACACCTCCCGGGGTTCTACGCCGAGGGCGCCCCCTGGGGCGCGGTGCTGGTCTACTCGGGTGGTCGCGATGGAAGTCCTCCGTCAGCGAAGGGTCTAGGATGTCGAGAGCGTCCACCCACGACCGCTCCTCGGCGCCGTAACCCTCCCAGTCCACGAGGTACTGAATGCGCGAACGCACCCGCCTGGAATCCAGAAGAGCCCGCACCCGATAAGCTAGAGACCCCTCGACGTCCAGCGGTGGTGGCGGCTCCTCGCCAGCCGGCGCCCTCTCCGTCGACGGGTGAGCTGGTTTCAGCAGAGACACGTGGAACGTGGGACAGATGCGATAGGTCGCCGGGAGTCGCAACCGATACGCCACCGGATTGACCTGGCGTATGATCTCAAACGGCCCGATGAACCTGGGACTAAGTTTGCGGCACGGCAGCTTTAGGCGGAGGTTCTTCGTGGACAGCCACACCATTTGTCCCACCTGGTAAGAAGGGTGCGGGCGACGACGCCGGTTGGCCTGTATCCCCTGCCTACGCACGGCCCGCTGGAGACGCACATGCGCCCTCTCCCAGACCTCCTGACTCCGCCGATACCAGTCCTCCACCGTAGGGACGCAGGAAGGCTCCCCTGCCCAGGGGAATAGAGGCGGCTGGTACCCCAGTACGCACTGGAACGGGGTTATACCCGTAGAGGAGTGGGTGAGGGAGTTCTGGGCGTATTCGGCCCAGGGCAGAAACTCACTCCACCGATGTTGCTCCCTGCTGCAGTAGGACCTGAGGAACCGGCCGATCTCTTGGTTGAGGCGCTCCGCCTGACCATTAGACTGGGGATGGTAACCGGAACTCAGGCTAACTCCGATGCCTAATCGGGCACATAGCGATTCCCACACCCGGGAAGTGAATTGCGGACCTCGGTCCGACACGATGTCCTCGGGAAGGCCGAAGTTCCGGAACACGTGCAGGAACAGGGCTTCCGCAGTCTGCATGGCAGAGGGCAACCCCTTAAGGGGAATCAGCTTGCACCCCTTAGAGAAGCGATCCACCACCACCAGAACGGCGGTGTGCCCTCCCAAGTCAGGTAAGTCCGTGAGAAAATCCACAGATAGGTGGGACCAGGGGCGTTGAGGAATGGGAAGGGGCTCCAGCAGCCCCTCTGGTAGTTGGCGACTGGTGCGAGTCTGAGCGCAGGTAGAACAGGCCCGTACGTGTTCCTCCACGTCAGAGGTCAGGGAGGGCCACCAGAATCGGCGGCGGAGGAGCTGGGTGGATCGTCGAATTCCTGGATGTCCTGAGCTAGGGGCCTCGTGTACCCACTGCATCACCTGAAGTCGGAACTGTGGCGGCACGAAGAGTCGATTCGGCGGACAACCGGCAGGAGGGGGTTCGCGGGCGTGTGCGTGCTGGATCTCCTCCACGAGGTTCCACTGGACCAGGGCCAGAATAGCCGTAACCGGCAGGATGGGCTCGATTCGTGTAGGCTCGCTGGGGGTCTCGAATCCCCTGGAAAGAGCGTCAGCCTTCCCGTTCTTGGACCCAGGGCGGTATGTCACTGTGAATCGAAAACGTGTGAAGAACAAGGCCCATCTGGCCTGTCGCGGGTTCAGACACTTAGCTCCACGGAGATATTCTAGGTTACGGTGATCGGTGAGTACCTGAAATGGATGGCGTGCTCCCTCCAGCCAGTGGCGCCACTCCTCCAGGGCTGCCTTGATGGCCAGTAGCTCCCTATTGCCCACGTCGTAGTTGCATTCTGCGGCTGTCAGTTTCCGTGAGTAATACGCACATGGGTGGAGCTTGCCAGGTTCGCCCTGACGTTGGGAGAGTACGGCCCCGAGGCCGCTACTGGAGGCATCTACCTCCACCACGAAAGGTAAGTCTGGATCTGGGTGACGTAGAATGGGGGCTGAAGTGAAACTCTCCTTTAACTGCTGAAAGGCTGCCCGGGCCTGGTCTGTCCAAGCCAGTCTCTTGGGCTTACCTCGTAGTAAGGATGTTAATGGACCTGCCACCGAGCTGTAGTTCCTTATGAATCTCCTATAAAAGTTGGCGAAACCCAAGAATCGCTGCAACTCCCGCACGGTGGTGGGGGCGGGCCAGTCAGTGACTGCCCGAACCTTGACCATGTCCATCTCCACGCCCCGTTGAGATATCACGTAGCCCAGGAAAGTTACCGTCCTCCGGTGAAACTCACATTTCTCCAGCTTCACGTAAAGGTGATGGCGCTGCAGGCGGGAAAGGACCTCCCGAACGTGTAGCACATGTTCCTCCCGAGACTTGGAGTAGACCAGAATGTCATCGATGTAGGCAATGACTCCTTTACCCAGCAGGTCTTGAAATACTCCATTAATCAGTGCCTGGAAGACTGCGGGGGCATTAGTAAGGCCGAATGGCATAACACGGTACTCGTAGTGCCCGTGAGTGGTGTGGAAAGCGGTCTTCCATTCGTCACCCTCACGAATCCGGATGAGGTTATAGGCGCTCCTGAGGTCGAGCTTGGTGAAGATCCTCGCCCCCCTCAGCTGTTCCAGTGCTGCAGGTACCAAGGGCAGAGGATAGGGGTACGGAACGGTGATGGCGTTCAGGCCCCGGTAATCAATGCATGGGCGTAAGCCTCCGTCCTTCTTACCTACGAAGAAGAAGCCAGCTGCTGCGGGGGACGTGGAGGCCTGAATGTGTCCCGCTGCCAGGGCAGTTTCTATATACTCCTCCATGGCCCTTGATTCGGGTAGCGAAAGGGGGTAGATCCGCCCCCTGGGGGGAGATGCGTTGGGTAGCAGGTCAATGGCGCAATCCCAGGGTTGGTGCGCCGGCAGGCGGGACGCCCTCTCCTTGCTGAAGACCTCTCGGAACTCAGCGTAAGCCTGTGGGAGGTGATCTAGAGGGAGAGGGGACATCTCCCTCACACGAGAGGCCCTACAAGGCCTAGGCAGCTGGTTCTGAAGACAGCCGTAGTGACAGGAGGGTGACCAGCGTACCAGTTCCCTTGATTGCCAGGAGATCTGGGGGTCATGACGACGGAGCCACGGGAATCCCAGGATCACGGGGTTGGCTGGTGTAGCGGTGACGTAAAACGCCAGGCGTTCCCGATGAAACAGACCCACTCGGAACTCCAGCAGCTCTGTCTGACGTTTGAGGTAGCCCTCCCCAATGGGCTGACTGTCAATGGCCGTAATCCTTAGGGATGGTACGCAGGGGAAGGTGGTGATCCCGAGCCTCTCCACCAATCCTCCGTCAATAAGGTTTACGGCCGCCCCTGAGTCGATTAGCGCTGCGACAGAGATAGAGCGATCAGAGACACTCAAGGACACCGGCACCAACAGGCTGAAAAACAGAGAGCTGGTACCCACCTTAGCTGGTGTCTCTCTTTCCGGGCAGCGAGAGCTCTGATGACCTGAGGCCCCGCAGTGGTAGCACAGCCTCATCCGGCCTTGCGGTGAGTGCGGGGGATCAGTCAGTCTGGATCTCCCCAGCTGCATAGGTTCGGGCGCCTCCTCCCTGAAGCTTGGGTAATCGGTTTGGCGGCGATGGCGAACGGGGATAGCTCGTGACGCCTCTGCGCGGTGTTGGCGCCGGAGATTGTCCAGACGAATAGCTGTGGCGACGAACTGCGACAAGGTGGTAGCCTCAGCGCGACACGCTAGCTCCGTCTGGAGCTCTGGATTCAGACCAGCACGAAACACCGCCCAAAGCGAAGCGTCATTCCACCCCGACCGGGCCGCCAGGGTACGAAACGTGATAGCGTAATCCGCGGCGGTGTCCGTTCCCTGACGTAGCTCCATGAGCTGAACGGAGACGTCCTTGCCACCCGCCGGGTATTCAAACACTTCCCGAATTAAGCCAGTGAAGTGAGAAAAAGATGACCTAATTTGGGGATCGGCATCCCAAACCGCCGAAGCCCATTCTAATGCCCTGTCTGTCAGTAATGACATGATAAATGCACAACGTGTTTCCTCCTTACTATACACGCCTGGTTGGTGAGCAAAGAACACTTCACATTGCCGCAAAAAGCCCCGGCAGCGATCGGCAGAGCCATCAAATTTTTCAGGCAAGGCTAGACGTGGTGACTCACCGCGAGCTGTGGGCGGATCCCGGGGTGCGGCGATGCTCGCGCCGCGTAGCTGTTCTTGCAGCGCTTCCACCTGATCTTGATAGGAGCGTATAATCGCTCCCTGCCGCACGATGATATCGCGAAGCTCCGCTGGATCCATGATAGGCGAAGTATTCTGTGACGGAGCTCCGCCGGAGGCGGAAGTGTTCGGATCCATTCGCCGAGCCGGCGATAGGGGACGAGCAGAGACGGAGTCGGGGACAGGCACAGAGTTCGGCAACGTGTTATCAATAATCCCAAGCGTATATTCCAAAATCGGCAGGCAGAAACAAAAGTCCATAAACAGTCCGAGTTCAGTAATCCATAAACAGAAACAACGCAGGTAATCCAAGAGGGGAAACGGTAAACAGTCCAGGTCAATAACAGTAGGCAATCCGATAACAAAACGCTCAGTACATTCCATGAACGATACTTCGCGTCCTGCCAAAAGTGCACCCCGCTTTTATGCCCGGGGCGCAACCCGGAAGTAACTTCAAAAAGCGGGCGAGAGCTCCCTCTCGCGGTTAATTCCAGGGCGGGGCATGACAGCCGGTCCCAAGCCCGGAAAAATGGGAGGGTTGCGTCAGGAAGGGCATCCGGCGTAAAACGTTTGCCAAGTTGATGTGCGGACCAGTTGGTCCGCTGTGGCGACCCCGAACAGGGAGCAGCCGAAAGCAACTTCTTCTTCATAGTGTTATTATATTATAGATATTATAGTGTTATTATATTATAGATATTATAGTGTTATTATATTATAGATATTAGAGTGTGTATGGTATACTTATGTTTCCTAACAACATGTGGAAAAGCCTCCAGACTAATGCTTTATTGGCCCAGTTGCATCACCATTCAAGACGCAGGCACAGAAAAACAATGAATCCAGTCAGAAACTATTTACCTATCGACATATTACAATTGCAAATACATATTACATATTATATCATTGCTGTCTCATAGCTCCAGGCTCCCTAGTGTGATCCTCGGCTTGGGTTGTTTTCTGTTTGGGGTTTAATGTTCTCCTCTGTTTGAATGGAGTTCCTGTAGGATCTCTGGTTTCCTCACAAGAATGTTGTAGTAGGTGGATTAGCTGTTTTAAATTGCCCTAGGTATGAATGAGTGTGTGAATATGTATGTGTGTTGTTGCATGATGCCCTGTGATGACCTGACATCCTATCCTGCAAATGTTCCCACATCACACCCAGTGTTCCAGTGATACACTCTGAATCCACCAGGATAAAGGTTTTGTTACTGAATATATAATTTAGCCCTCCAAAATGATAAGCGTTATTGTAGATCCCTTTTCATACATGAAGGATTTATCTAAAATGTTTACTAGATGTGTGTGGTTTAGACTAAATGTTGAACATTAGTTTGAATATTAAACCAAATGGATTGTTTACTTTCAATTATGTAAATGTGATGAAAATCTGATTCCTAACAAATCTGCTGGTTGACCTCAGAAGGCTCAAAATACAATGATCTATACTCCCTGTAGGACTCCAGACTCATTAACCCTCTGACCTTGGCTCTCACTGTTTGACCTCAGTGCCCTTTGACCTTAGTGATTGCCTGTCCTCTCGCACTTGTACACCTAGCTTCAGGTCTAATCTGTGTGAAACAATTCTCTCTGGCTTGATAGACATGACTCATTAAAGCCCTGCTGTGCCATAATCAGAGTAATGAATGAATGGTCGTGATTTCTACACTCCCACACCCATGAGGCTGCAGCAGATTCACACTGCACCACGCTCACACACACAGCATCACGTCATTCATGTGAGGGCAGACTTGTGAGATGACACTCATCGGTCATGACGGCGTCGGAGAATCTGTTCTGATTTGCAGTTTTATCATCTCGCTGGGCAGCATACATCACCTCAGTGCTGAAGCTGTAGGAGCCAACTCCAAGGTTTTGACCCTTACTTTGATCTACCTCCAGTGATTCCTGTCCTTTTTTTTTGTGACGCTAAGCTCTTCCTTAATGCCCGACAGGATGTTTCCTCTCCTTACGCACCTCAGTGAACAGGCTTACACAGCTGTGCTTTTCATTCACTTATATAGGCTGATCTTTTTGCCAGAGATTTTACAAAAAAAAGAGGATAAAAGTTTGGTGACCTTCTACAAAAACTTGTTCAGTATTACTGTATTGTAACACTATTGCATAACATTCTGGCAAACAATCGACTGTTTCTCTCTTCAACACAAATCAGATAAGACATGCTTCATGTTCAGCTTTGTGTTAGAACAATGGACACAAATGAAGCTAAACAGTATTAAAGAACCTTTATCACCAAAAATTATGTCAAATATGAGACTTAAAGCACATACAGTTCATGAGTGATATCACACACACACACACACACACACACACACACTGATGTGGACTAGAATAAAGTAGGACTTTCTGTCATCTATAAACATGGATAAAAATTGTAAACTTTACTGAACACTGGAACCTTATTTATGGGGGTCTCTATTTTTAACATCTTGAATCCTTTTTTCTTCCTTTTTTGGTAATGTAGTAACATTCTCCACACTAGGTCCCGCCTCTCAGAATTGACCGGAGGAAAGCTAGAAGTGATGGCCATGTTCAAATAGTTTCACCATATAAAACTTAAATGTCTACATAAAGACAGAAAATATTTGACTAAAAATTCATTTCTGCTGCATGAAGCTGTTGTTTGAATCGTGTGCAGAAAGATCTTTAGGCCAAAAATATACCCTTTTTTTTTTTTGCATGAATAACACCTGTAAGCATAGTGCTAGGTTTAGGTTTATAGAAATCAGAGCATAGACACAGCTTCCAAACTTTAAATGATTTTTGCAAAATTAAAGTTAGAATTACAAAAAATAAAACTTGCAAATTTAGGGTTCTGGAAAAACACAACCCAGAGGAGACTGCCGGTGCTAGTGTTTAGGTGATTTTATGAAGGATTCTAGCAGGCCAAACTATAATAATAAAATAAAATAAAAGCAAACTTTGCTAATGAAAAAAAAGGAAAAAAGGTGAATTTGATTTTTAACCAAATTATTCCATTAGATATGTTGTGTCTTTCATTGCTGACTGATTTGTTTCCTTAAATAGTGTTGAAATCTCTCCAAATTATCTGCAGAGAGAGATCTGTAATGCTGCTGAAATGGTGCTTTTATGCCATTTTATGAAATTTCTCCTTAATACATATGAACAGACCCGGCATAGAGACACTTATGCTAAAGAGGTGATTTTCAATATGGAAGTTATTTCAGCTGTAATTTGTGTGACTTTTTATCTGTTAAAAATGCTTACACGAACAAAACATATGCATTTTGTACTGCCTCTCGTTCACACGCGCTGCATCTGTAAATACTGCTGGTGTGCTCCTGGGAAGATGAAAACTAAAATGTTCAAAGTCAACAATTATGCAAAACCATTTCCTTGTCATATTCAGCATGCCAAGTTCCTCAATCTGGCTGACTGGGAAGATTTTTACATACATGTGCTCCAATTGACTAATGCACCGCTAATCGTCTTGGCCTTTTAGCACATCCTAACAAATGCTTTTTTGGCGCAGAGGCTGTGCTTTTTGGCTCAGTCTCTCCATCACTCAGCTCCCCGTTCCACGTCGACTCTCCCCGCGCATGGCTTTGCCCCAGTGTCTGGCATCAGTCAAGCTGAAATGCTCAGCCACCCGTCTTAACCCCGGACACAGAGAGAGGTGTCAGGGTTGGATACACCGAACAGAAGAAAGGGATTAAAGAAGTTCTTAGAGAGAAAATGAGATCTGGCCATTATAGAGACTGTCCTAACACAGAGCTAAAGAGATAGAGGTCCAGACCTCTGGCCTTGCGACTCATGTGGCTGTGAGCATTAAGGGCCATTAGTGAGCATGTCACTACTAATAAGGAGTCCATTCTACACAGCTGAGAGCTTATACAGGAAGGAGTGTGCAGCTTTATCTGGATTTTCTTTTTAGGGAAAGGTGGCCATCTGTAGAGTGATGTTGTGGAGTCTTGTTTAGATGCAAGCATTTTCATTTAAAATATACTTCAAAACAAGTGAGGTATGCTTTAGTTAAAATATGCTTTAGTTTTAAAACATGAATTCACACCATGGAAAGGGATTTTTTTTTGGATAATCTACTACTGAGGCACACTATTTGCTTTTTTTTTGTTTTTCTTTTTATGAAAGCTTCCCAGAAATGTTCCCGAGGCATCTGGTTGAGATTAGAGGTATGCATCAGGACCGGTATCATGCAGGACACATAAAAAAAAAAAGTGCAAGTGAGGTACGAAGTCAGGTACGAAGCCCACCGGCCAAATAAAGACATGTTCAATATCATGAACGTGCAGCACTGTGCATTGGGTTTACAGCATTGTTATTAGGAGTCTAACACAATACCATCATCTCCACTGTACCTGATTAGAGCTCAGAATATTTATATCCAGATTTAAACCAAACTGGGCATGGACTAAATGTTAAATATTAACCCTACCACTAGATAACAATGGTTAAACTGGGGAAAGAGAAGAGCATAGATCACTCCAGGCCATAACTGGTTTTAACTGGTTTGTGTTTTTTGTAATCCTACAAAATCCTAAAAAATATATATTCGGTTCCATCTGTTCATTTCCATTCATCAGTCACAGTGAACCTGGAGCCTATCCCAGGCGACTCGGGGCATAAGGCAGGGACAATCCAGATAGGGCGCAAACCCATCGCATGGCACAATTGCGTACACACACCCATTCACACAGTGCGACGGAGGGAATCAATCCCCAACCTAACACACACAACAGGGACAACATTCCTTATTCAAGGTATAACTTTAATTACAGTTTCTCGAACAGCAGGTAAAGCTGTTGGTGAGGTCAATTATAAACCCTAGGTAAAATTGCTTTGTAGTTTTACCTGAGGTAAAACTATAAACCCATGCCCACTAAATGAAATAACAAAATAGAACATACTAGTAGTCTAAAGCACCATAACATTTGACCAGGCAGTTACTATGTAATGCAATGCACAATATGATAAGTTTGCACAGTCATGTTGAGGCACACTTCTCTAAAAGTCTCTGAAACAAACAAAAAAGCATTGTAAATGTTTAAAAAATATGAATTATGTATTTGTATTCGGTTACATCCTTAATCCTTAGTAACCACCTGGTCAGGGCTTCAGTAGTAGTCTAGTTGCTTATGAACTGGAGTCCATCTTATTCATGCATAAATAGTTTTACCAGAAGTGCTGTATGCGCAATGCATGGATTATGAACAGCCTTGTCTACACTTTCTCAGACCTTTTGCTTTCAAGCCATCTGGCAATAGGTACCATAATATCCGCATCTCATTACGTACTTACATTACTGTTACCCACATCAGCACCTTCCTGCACAGTCCCCATTCTGGACTGTTCCCACTCACTGCATATGTTTACTACATCTATTCATTCTATATGCTGTTCCATTTATATGCTCCTACTTACCATTCAGTTTGCAGTCACATTGCTTTTCGTTTTCCATTAATGCTGTTTGGTTGATCCTGATATTGCTCCTGTTCTGTCTAATCGCATACACAGTTTTCTTGTTTTGTCTGCTGTGTTGCATCACATCCCTAGAGGCATGATATTTCATCACACTGCATAATTCAATACAATTTAATTTTATTTATATGGTGCTTTTAACAACAGACATAGCAGAAAGCAGAAAGCCTAAAAGTTCCTCAACATACGGGAGAAGACAATTTGTCTGAAATGGCACACCACAGTCATCGCTCACAGAAAGCTTGCTGCCTCTCAGCATTGTACTTTCTATGTCTACGTACAGCTGAATTCTGGATTGTGATTGGTCAGAAGGTGTTGATTAATTTGCTGTAACAGCAATTGTGCAGCTGCAAATCACAAACTTATATTAATTTGCTTATTGTAATATGTTATATTTCTATAATATATCTATCAGCAATAACATTATGACCACCTGCCTAATATTGTGTTTGTCCCCCTTTTGCTGCCAAAACAGCCCTGACCCAGCAAGGCATGGACTTTACTAGATCCCTGAAGGTGTGCTGTGGTATCTGGCACCAAAATGTTAGCAGCACTGCAGCAGGCCCCACCTCGCAACTTAAGGGACTTATGTAAAACATATCTTGTCTATCTTGTCATAGGTAAAGTTTGCTGACAAAACGTCTGCAGGACAGAAGGGTGCCTTGTAGTTTCCTGGTAAAATGACAAGTTGCAATATTTTGTGGTAATTACATTTCAAGAGAGAGAGGGAGCGAGAAACTAGAAACTATTTATAGCTGCTTTAACATAAGTGACAACAAAAATGAACTTGCTTCAAATTACATCAGTAAATTTTTACATCTGCAATCTATAATCAGTAAAATCTTGTTACACTGCTTCATCACAGCACCCAGTTGTAGATTATTTAACAGCATGCCCTTAATTAAGTCACCTTTCTGTCATTTTTTAAAGAGAACCGGATATGTTTTTATTTTTTTAAATACCACAGTGTTGGGTTAAGAACATTCCTACAAGGTGGACATCCCAGGTGTCTAATAAAGTGGCCATTAAGTGTGGCGTGTAAGTGCTGCACTGCTGAGAATGTTCACCAGCTAAATTATATACCCCTTTTGTGCTCCATTTACACTGATCAGTAACTGTGTACCTACAAAATCCATACTGTGGCTAATGAGCAGAGCTTAAGGAGTTATGTATAATCTGTTCAACATTTCACTGAAGCATCATGCGCTTCCTGTACGGTTGAGCCACAGAGACACCAGCAGGGGACGCTATGTACACTGTTCAGGGTCATTTACTGTGGCATGTATGATGGAATGTGCCTGGTGTCTCTAGTGGGTAGTTTTCATCCATCCCATCTGTTTAATGCAACCTTTGAACATGCGCATAAGAATATAAATGGAAATGACAGAACATTTGACAAATGTCGCTAATGTCTTTTGGCGTATGGATACTGAGAAGATGAGTTAAAGGCTAATCTGGCGGCAGATTGTTTGGAATAAATGATGGTGGTGTTTTCCAGCTTGTCTGACTTTGCGATTTTGGCTGGTGTCCTTTTCGATGACGTTAGCTTGTTGCGCCTTTGCAGAATATTTAGCAGAGTCATAAAGGTTCCCTTCACCATCGGTTTGGCGAGTGGCTTCACTTCATCCAGCTGTTCTATCTTTCTAAGTGTTCTGCTTCAGGGGAAGCAAGAGGAGGCAAAACACCCAAGGACTTTCTCATTGTTAGTTTGGAGCTCATCTGACACATGACATCACGATCAATATGCAGACCATGTAGAAACTGAATTTGTTTTATATAAGGCCACTTCAATTTTGTAGAAAAATGTCCTATGCAAAGGACAATTTCAACCAAAGGACATTTTTAAAAGGATTTACTTAAATAAAGCATTAATTATTATTTTTTAAAAACCTTTTTAAAACCTAAACAAATTATTACAACTATACAAAAAGCAATTTGAATAGTTTGCTTAAAATTTTTGAAGAATTTTGGAAAAAAACTTTTTTAAATGTGGCATGTCACTTTTTATGACGTTTAATAAAAGTTGGTGAGACACATTGAATTCTTTACATTTCCTTCTAAAAATGTGGATGCGACTGTACCAGTTTTAGTTCTCATAAACACACAATAACCATTTGAAAAAACTCACATAAGCACACAGACCAGCAAGCCACTATACTGTGACATTAGCTGTTCTCTTGGGCTCCTTTATAGTCATACACTAAAACTAGATATTGAGCAGTATTAAAGGAAATAATAATGTTTAGGGGCGTGAAAATGTACAGGAGTGTCATGTAGCCAGACCCTCAGACTGACAGCAGAAGGTCTGGAAAGCAGCTTTTATTGGCCGAGGACCGCCCAAGAGGGCGTGTGACTGACGTAAAGCAGCCAATCACAGTTTGGTTTGTTCAGTGACATGTTTAGGGGTGTGAAAATGTAAAGTCGATGTGCACAAAAACAACTACTAATTGTTCATTAAGAAAGTTGTGCAGATTAATGAGTCTAAACTCTGAATTTCACATCATCCAGTGAAAATCCAGTGTTTATCTGATCCTTATAAGTGCTCATTGTCACAGCTGTAAAAAACAAAAAAAAACAACCACTTTCTTCTTCCATGAGGGAAGTAGAGCATCATGACGGCTTTGTTTCCAGACGGACTGTTAAAAAAACACGGCACCCACGTTTCACATAAATTCTGTAGAATCCAACCAATCAGATGATGACTTTAAAACTCCTGAAGTGTTTCCAGTTTTCTGTGCCATATGCCTCAGACCTTCAGCCAACAGTTTGAAGGTGGTTTGAAACTAAGGATGTTGTTATGACATTTGAGTTTTCAAACACATGCAGTTTAACCATCTACATGAAAAAATTTGTTTTATAATGTATCCACATTTGAGGCTGTTTTTTAAAGGCTTGACACTTTCACTGTCATGTGAAAGAGAGGTCAAAACATATATACAAATTGAGCTGAAAAATATATATGTGTTTAAAAGTATTGCTATATATCTGGACGAGAAACATCCGACAGTCAGTTCTTCAGACTGTGCAGGGTTCAGAGAGAACAGGCTTCTCTGCAAATCTTCCACATCCTAACCCTCCTCCTCCCTACTGACCTGATGCTTTCACAG
Source organism: Hemibagrus guttatus (assembly GCA_033459395.1). NCBI lineage: Eukaryota > Metazoa > Chordata > Actinopteri > Siluriformes > Bagridae > Hemibagrus > Hemibagrus guttatus. Next base: position 12,443,414 of record JAUCMX010000014.1, on the reverse strand, counting down.
CGTGCAAGAATACACGCTTATTATATACACACCCTGCTGTCTGTAAACATAAATTAGCATGGGGATGACACCGAGACTCAGACTCCTGCTTTAGGTACAATCACTGTTTTCATCTGTATTTTTTTTTTTTTTAAAGCACACACAACAGGAAGACTTTGAAAAGCGATTCTAAAGCATGGATGTGTGTCAGGGCTCTTTCTGGTTATCAGTCGCTGGCACTGATGGCCAGACTGTTTAATGTGAGTCATTAAACACTTAGCATGAAGGGAATGTGTGTCGCCGTCACACAGGTGTTCCTTTGCCCCCCGAAGCCCACTGTTTACATTCTGCTTTTTTTTTTTGTCAGGCTCTAAAGCAAGGCTTCAAGTGTGTTAGCTTAGCTTATCTAAATTAGCTGCCCTCCTAGTATTTGGCCTGCATGGTCTAAGGGGCTTATTGTTATCTATTTATATACCCTATTTGCACATTTTCCCCACTCTTTTGTGCCCGTAATTTGTTGTGCAATCATTCTTCAGCCCATGTTGACACATATCCACACACATTCTCACGCTGGAAATCCTTCTCTGGCACTTCCTCAAACATAATGGATTGTTTGAACAGCAAGATAAACAGGTTTGGTGACCTGCGCTTGAGGGATGAGATCACCGGGTCGCTGTGCATGATTTATGGGCTCCAGTGACAAATTTTGTCGGTTTTCTACGGTGTAATGATCAATCGAGCTGACCAAAAGTAATCTGTGGATCTGTGGATTCAGCTGTGCCCCACCTGATGAGAGATGAGAGACTTAGGTCTTTAATTTGACCCTTATCAGCCTGAACATCTACTCAGGCCAGACAGAGCACGGGGGTCAAGAAGAAGAAGAAGACCACATTTATACTGGAGGTGGCAATAAATCCTCAGCGTTTGCGCCACGTTGTTTCCGTCCTCCAGGATGTCTACATTTATACAAGCGCATCTGTGTTCATTAAGAAACAGAGAGCTGTGGTTTCCACTTTAACACATCGTCTAACAGATCATTAGTCTGATTCAAAGGTCAATTGGCTTCAGTCAGGGTTTAGCAGGACGTAAACAGATCACAATGCAAGCCATCATTAAATTACATATACAGATTACAGGGATGTACCAGCATGCGTTTTGCAGGGAATGGTCGGAATGGTCGGAGAGGAATACGACTCGAGGAATACGGACAAGAATTTCAGAGTTGTTCTTCTATTAGCCTCAGGGATGTGTTTGTGTGTATCTGGTTGTTTTTCCTGCAGAGGGTTTTAAAATAACTTGGGTTCCAAGTTCAAGGCTGAGTGAATACATCTCTAAATCTCTACAATCTCTAAATCTCTACAATCTCTAAATCTCTCAGTTGTTTTTTTTGAAAATGAAATCAGTTTTGGAAAATAAACTAACAAGTCAAATGTCCCCATAGGTTCAAAAGTCTCAGAAATGTCTATGCTTGTGGGGTCATCTGGACCATACCGAGATGGTAAAACATGACCACATCTGACCCACCCACCCACACACACACACACTCACACACAAAAACAGGAATCCTTCCTGAATTTTACATGCTTACCACAGCTGACACGTCTATTGATTAAGGCAAGGCAGATATGCCATACTGTGGCATTTCCCCTTTTCTATTCAAGTCATGTTACAGTTGTTGTGAGGGGAAAAAATCCCTATTGAAGCACTTGCTTTTGTTCTAATTTAACAGTTAATAAGATAAAATTTGCTCATTTTACCTGTTGTAAACAAACTAGCATGGTTGAGGTAAATGGGACAGAATTTGTTTTAAGGGGATTTTTAACTTCTGTAATCTTCAACATACATTTTCTAACATAAACATGTCTGACACATTTAGTAAGAAGATTTTGGACTAGATATAGTCATTTTGAAATATCTATTAATAACTGATAATGCTATAGCCTGCTAGCAAAAATGATCCTCACAGCATTTCTGAACAAATTTTTAACTGACAATTATACATTATCCTCACAGTTGATGTTATATACAGCTAGCTAAAATAAGTCTGAAAGGGTTGAAAATGAGAGGTTTTCTCATTCGCATTCACAAATATTCATGATTTTCACTGTTAATACTATAGCCAGCTAGCTAAAATAAACCAGACAGGATTTCTGACAGGATTTTTAATTCATATTTATAAACCTGGAACTTTTCAAGAAATGAAGCTGAAGCTTTTTGAATGGCTCTTACAGTCCCCTGAATTGAAAATCTGTAGGAAGATCTTAAACATGCTTTGCATGCTTTGCATATCTCAGAGCTAGAAACGGTTTGCAGGGAAGTGCGGGTGAAAATTCATCAAACGAGAACCGAAAGGCTCCAAGCTGGCTATAAATGTGTTTGCAAGCTGTGAAAAGGCAGTGTTACCTAATCCTGACTTGAACATTTTTCACATGTCACTTTCAATGATTTTTTATGTTCATCAAATATGTAACAATGCATCAACATTTGCAGAAACTGTTCTTTAAAAAAAAAACCCCAACCAAACAAAAAAAACCCAACCACATTATTAGGAACACATGTGCAGCTGCACATTCATCCAGTTATCTAATCAGCCAATCATGGGGCACCAGCATGATGCATAAACAAGAATGCATCCTACAGATATATGTCAAGCGCATCAGTTAATGTTCACATCAAACATCAGAATGAAGAAAAAATGGTTGTTGATACCAGATGGGCTGGTTTGAGTATTTCAGAAACCACTGATCTCCTGAGATTTTCACACGCAACAGTCTGTAGAGTTTATACCGAATAGTGCGAAACACCCGTAATAAAGGTCAGAGGAAAATGGCCAGATTGGTTTGAGCAGCCAGGAAGGATATAGTAACTCAAATACACATCTCAGATTGTGCAATACATCAAAACTTGAGGTGGAGGTGAGCTACAACAGCAGAAGACCACGTATGGTTTCACTCCTGTCAGCCAAGAACAAGAAACTGAGTCTATCATGGGCACAAACTCATCCAAACTGGATTGCTGAAGATTCATGATAGTCCCAGATCCTTGTTTTTGGCTGACAGGAGTGAAACCTGACATGATCCTCTGCTGTTGTAAAAGAATATTCCACTCATCAATATACACACACGCTTTCTTTCTGAAACCATCAGATATTTTTTACTTTTTTACTGAGGCATCTAAAAATATAAATAGAATATAAATCAATCCCTAAATGAATAAATAAAGCCGGAGCACTTCCAAGCTGCCACCATTGGGCCCTGAGCAAGGCCCCCAACCCACCCTGCTCCAGGGGCACTGTATCATGGCTGACCCTAACCCCCAAGGATGGGATATGCGAAGAAAGAACTTCACTGTGCAGCAATGTATATGTGACAAATGAAGACAATTTAACTTAACTTAAATGAAAAAATGTTTAATCTTGTGTATATGTAAATATTTCCAGTTCTACAAAATCTTCAATATATGATTTATTTGCTAGGTATCAGCCCAGTACTAATCCCCTGGAACTGGGGATTAATGTTAAGTTGATGTAAGCTAACTAACTAAAATTGTTGATATTAGCAAAACCTGCTACTAAGAAGAACTTCTCAGTCATCCCATAGCATAGCTAGCTAACTAACACTGTAGCTAGGAGGTGAAATAACTGGATCTGCTATACTACTGCTGTTATTGTATATGCATTATCAGTATAAATGGACAAGAATCTTCTTCTTATGTACTGGTAATGACATTAATGCAGTTTTCAGGACCCTATTTGGTCAAAATGGCAGCAAATATACATGTGACATCACAGTGAGCACAATGATATAGACTCAGAGACTGTGATCTGCAGTGACACCTTCTATGAATGACAGCGAATCATAGTCTTTACTTTATTTGCTATAATGTTATTGCATTGAATATTATTACAGGTTCTTGCACATGCAACAACACAAAACAACACACTTTTCTGATTAAACCTGAGTGTCAATCTGGCAGTGTGTTTAATTGCCTTGTGTTTGCAGCTAGAGGCAGGGGACTAGTGGTGGTGGCACGGCGATTAAAGCAGTGTGCTAAATGAAGCGTACCTGTGTCAGGTTGGTTCCGTTCACTGCTCTCTCTCACTGTAATTAACAGAACGAGAAGGGAGAGCATGAGGGTGCTGGCTCTGTATTGTTCCCTCAGATTCATGTGTCAGTCTAGAGAATGACTTTACGTCAGTGGCTGCTGCGGGAACCAGTCCCGGAAAGCACCGAAATGCAAGCGTGCACACACACACACACACACACACACACACACACACACACACACACACAATGAGAAGAAGGCATCAGGAAAAGTAATCCAACTTAATTACCATATCTCATTAGCTGGCTTTGCTCCTGCTTCCTGCTCCTTCTCCTGTTGAGAGCGCTCTCTCTGGCTTTTGGTTCATATGCAGTAGAGCATGGTGAGAATGTACACCTGTTAATGATGCTCGATTGTGTTGTAACAATGCTGCATTTATTACCGCAGTTCAGACAGGTGGTGTGTTTGTGTTGAAATGGTGAAAGCTTCTATATAAAGTGTTCACACCTCATGGTGATGGATATTTTCCTCATCGTGATGGAGCTGTCATGGTGTGATGTAATTTTGGAGGGATCCTAGTGGTTCAGTGGTCATATAATGTTACCTAGCTAGCTGGTTGGGTTTATTTATAAAGCCATTAATGATCAGGCAGAGCTCCAGTGTCAGCATTAGCAGCATCTTTTGAGTGATGTCTGTCCACTCAGTGACCAGATTTAGATTTTTACCAATTATACAAGACCACGTTCATATCTACTTGAACGGGGAGAAATCTGAAACGGATCAACAAGATAAAGTTTAAACACAGATGTGAAGCCACTGATAAAATGTTATCAAAATTGCATAAATCAATACCTTTCTTCTCTGTCTGCTGCACACACATGTTTCTCCATAACAGGCTTAACAATGGCAGCCTTTTTATGGGCGTTTCTGTGGTAACATTGATCAGTAGACTGGAAAGTACCCCAGATGACTTCCTGATGCCTACATACTATACATACATTACAGAAAGCAAAACATAATGGCTTCTACACCCTATGTAATACAATATGGCTAATAGGAAGCTATTTATGATTCACCCTGCAGTTTAGATACCCTGAAATCAAATTAATCTGGTTTATTTCCATTTTAAATCACGAATATTCATATGTAATAAAAAAGATAAAAAAGATGAAAAATAATTCAATGATATGATTGAGAAGATAGAAATCATTGAAGTAAATATATAATAGGACTCCAAATGTATTGGAACAGTAAGGTCAATTCTTTTGCTTTTGTTATACACTAAAGGCATTAAAAGATGAATGTGAGACAACAGATCCGAATTTCAGCCCATTTCCAAATATTTACATCTTGATGTATTAAACTACTGCTAAACTACTCGCAGGGGGCACGGTGGCTTGGTGGTTAGGACGTTTGCCTCGTACCTCCAGGGTTGGGGGTACGATTTCAACCTCCGCCATGTGTGTGCGGAGTTTGCATGTTCTCCCCGTGCCTCGGGGATTTCCTACAGGTACTCCGGTTTCCTCCCCCGGTCCAAAGACATGCACTGTAGGTTGATTGGCATCTCTAAATTGTCTGTAGTGTGTGATTGCATGAGAATGTGTGTGTGCCCTGTGATGGGTTGGCACTCCGTCCAGGGTATATCCTGCCTTGATGCCCAATGACGCCTGAGATAGGCACAGGCTCCCCATGACCTGAGGATAGATCGGATAAGCGGTAGACAATGAATGAATGAATAAACTACTAGCATGGTATCACCCACTTTTTCAATAAGCAAAAGTATAGAAGCAGATGGTCTTAAAGTGAATTCATGTAAATAACACTTTTTTAAAATTTAGTTGCATACCAGTAACTTGCAATAACTTAATGATTGCAGTAACTTAATGATCATCACATTGTGTTGCATTCTTCCAGACCTTTACCATAGGTTCTTTCAGTTGTTGACTGTTTCAGGGGTTCTTCCTTCAGCCTCCTCTCCAGGAGGTGTATAAGGACTTAAATATCAGGAAATCAGAGTATAATTTCTGATCAATTGACTAATGTTCATTGATAATGGGGTTGATCTCAATCCCAGATGTTTTTAGTGTATAACAAGAATTGTCATTGCTGTTCCAGTACTTTTGGAGGATATTGCTGTATATTGCTTATTGCTGCATGGATAGTCCTAGTTGCAATGCTTACATAAATCACTGTAACTCTGGTTTAGTTTTACAATATGCCTTTAATATTCAACAGCTTTAAAACAACACTCAATCCGGCACATCTTATTACTTTGTATTTAATTTTATTTTAAATTAATGTCCTTCAATGAACTGTTTGCAATTAATGCCACAAGATACCAAATCAAGTTAATTAAATTGTCATGTTTGTGTGGCATGAAAGCTATGTTATTGTGCTATTTTTAATCGTTGAATTAATAATACAACAGCATGTGCTGCTTTGCGAAGAACCCACCAAGCACTCATCTGCTATGTTTATGGCTACTTTAAGTGTTGCTCACATAAACATATTCACACCTTGAGATAAGCAATGTCTACCATTAAGATGTTGTCTCCTTCAGTGTCCTTCATGCAGAAAATACAACCTTTTAGTTGACTTTAACTTCATCAATTTGTCAGACAATGGCACTGGATTTACTGAGTTAGCTAGCATATGTTAGCTAGTAAATGAATACTGCTTCTTTCACAGACGCATGCACAGAAACTGGAGCTGTAAACCTGTATGTTTTCTTTCTTTGTAATTTGAACTAAACTAATCTGATTCAGAAAAAACAAGTAAAAACTAATAAATTTGGTGAATATTTGGTTATTTGATTATTTTCTCTTCTGATGTAAAAGCTCCATAGCTAAATTAACTACATACCATTAACTTCCTATGATATTTTTAAGCTAAAAGGACTTAATATGCTCATTAGATAGGAATAACTGACCTTAAACATATGACAGGAGGTCACTGCTAACTTGGTGATAACTAGCTAACTTAGCTAAATGTAGTCTTCTAGAAAAATCTCCTATGTTATTATTCCAAATAAACAGAGAAATGTGGTAAAATCGTGGTCAGCTGTACTGGAAGCTGTGTGTGTGGGTGTGTGTGTGATGTGTGTGTGTTTACAAAAAATATTGGAAATTTTGCTATTACAGAGGTTTTCACAATTTGCGGCCTCACAAGTTGGTTCCTACATGGTAAATTAGCATGAGGAGCATAGGTCTTTGCGTTTTCAATACTGAGTCACACCCAGAGAGTATGTGAAACCTGAAAGAGATTTGTTTAAGCTCAATCTGCAGCGCTGTTGGAAGCAGCAGGGATCAATACATTTCATTTTTAACAGAAGGGCTCTATCGATCTCAGGGAGTGTCTTTATTGTTATGATTGCACACTAAGGTGCGTATTACTGTAATCACTGAGATGCCAGTCTGGCTCATCCACCCTGATGGCAGGGACTCTTTCGAAATGCGGGGAAGCATGAGAGAGCAGTTTAGGTGCTAGTGCTCAAAGTGAAGCCGAACAAATTGTCTGAAGCGAAACAGCATTTTTCATGCAATTTGGTGTTCAATTCTCCTCCTTTTCTGCAATTTTTAGCTTTCTTGTTCCCCTATTTCTTTCTTCTCTGCAATTTTCATTCCTTTTCTGTCTTTCACTTTGAGTTTTCACACACACACACACACTCTCTCTCACTCACTCACTACACATGCACATGTGCATACGCCCAGACAAAGGCACGCTATGGATTGTGACGAATGAGCCAGCCAAATCGGCCGATATGTGAATGAAATATTCATCCCAAAATCGTTTTCATCTGTTAAGCCTCATTAACCCAATTCACATTCATCAAGGGGCCTCTCGGGATGCTGACGGAGCTGTCCATCACTCGGTGGCGAGAGACGCCGGGGAGCGATTTTCAGCGGAGCTCTGTGCCAATATCCCTGACGAATCATTGTCTCCCCTTACGGCACAGGGCATGACATCACATGGCACCGAGGCCACTCTCTTATCCTCCCAACACAATAAACAGCTTGCAGCCATTACAGTGTCCTGCTCCAGCCGGTAAATACCACAGTCATTAGAATGGTTCTAAATGGCAGGAGGAGCTCTCGCTGGGATCAGGGTAAATGCCAGCAGGGTCAGAGGAAGAACAGCAGGGCAAATAGCACTGGGTTGAGCAGCCACATGCTAAAGGCCATGGGCCTCTTCTCGGACAAGACCGTCCGAGAAGTGTACGACTATTGCAGGGAACTGTATACCTTGATTTGAAGAATGTTTTCAGGGAAGTACTGAGTCACTTGATAGGGACAGCATCTGGACAGCTGCTATAAGATTAGTGATAACAGGAACCATTTTGGTTTTTTTTTCAACTTATCAGTCTTTAATAAATAAAATATTGCAGTCATTGGTAGCTCTCTGTGGTATAAGAGGAATAAAACACTTTGGCATGTGCTGTTATAGGAAAATGTAGTACTGGCCTGGTAACAGTGATTCATTACTACACTCTGACATTCAGAGTGTTTTATTCCTTACTTAGCTGTATTGATTGTTTATCAAATTGAGTGTTACATGAAGAGTCACATGCCTCCACAACTACAAATCAAACAGGCTTCTTGGGATCTTAGAATATAAAATATGAAGATATGAATATATATATATATATATATATATATATATATATATATATATATATATATATATATATATATGTCATGATATATATACTGTCCATTAATATATTATGGTATTTTTCTTGACTTTTTCTTGAGTTTATTGACTGTCTCATGAGATGAGGAGGATGACAGTAAAAATTGTGGATATTGATTTTTTTCTGTAATCACATTTTCAGTTGGAGATGAAGTAAAAATGCAGTGGCATGGTATGTGTTATTTCTTTAATAGCTGGTCAAATGTCCTATCTGTCCTGCATTCCTATCTGGTCCTCTCTTTTTCCATAACTGAAATGCTGAAAAGGTTGAATTGGAACATAGGGTTGTACCATATTCAGTTATAGTCCATAAAGACCCTTTAGAAGTGCCAATTCACCTACTGGCATGTTTTTGGTAGGTTGGAGGAAATAGGAGAACATGAAGGAAACCCACACAGGCACAGGGAGATGGTATGAAACTCCACACAGATAGTAATCTGACATCAAGAAAAAAACAAGGCACCCTGGAGTTGTGAGGAAGCTAGCCTAGCTCCCCCTCTGCATGAGATTTATTATTATCAGTACTGAAGATGAAACAAAGATTGATGGAACTCTGGTGATGAGGTGGTAGTTTGCATGTGGAGGTGGAAAATGAAGAGAATTTGTGTGACTTGACTGTATGCAGCCACTGTTGAAGGCGGACGTCATATTGTGTCACTGTGAAAGTCCCAGAAATACACACCTCCCCCCCCCCACCAGCCAGCGCTTCCCTGTAATATGACAGCTACCAACTGGGGGTGAGGGTGAAGTCTTACACATGCTATCTCCAAGACATGTGAAATCAGCCAACTGCATAATGCACCTTGAGGGAAATGTTTTTATTTTATTTTATGTTAACTGTTCAGAACCTTAACACTACCCTTCTAAATCACATCACAAATGAGCTACACATAATGGCAGTAATTTTGCAAAAGAAAAAAAACAGAAGAAGAAGAGGAAAGAAAGAAATTCCATTTCTTTTGTATCTCTGCTAAGGCTGATGTCTCGAGCAGTCTTGACCTCGAGCAGTCTTCACCTTTTATGTGATCAGTCTTCTAAAGTTCCTCATTTCAATCTCATTTGTCAACGATTCTTCTAACCCGGAGAAAGTAATTACATATATTCATTTGGTAGACCCTTTTTTAATCAGAAATGACCAGGACAATTTAATCCAAACACAGAGCTGAGGATTTGAGGTTACGTGTCTCTACGGCAGTCTTGAAATTTCAACTCATAACCTTCCATTCAATACTGCGGAACTTTGATGTCTTAGCGCATACATTCACTTATAAATGATATTTCCAATGGAAGGAGAACTGATACATGGCTTATTTAGCTGTAGTGGAGCATTGAGACATTAAAAAAGCCACTTAATTAAACATACCTGTCTTGCTGCTTCACCTTGTAAGTGTACATTTAAAGACTTTATATCTTTTTCAATGAGCAGTATGTGCTAAATATTCTAGATTCTTCATCAGTGTGAGTTTATGTGCATCTTGCACTTTGCTTGAGATTCAGTGTTAGTGAGGCGTTTAAACCCCAACAGCAACAATATGGCTGTAGCTGAGGCACTGTACTGTATGCAGACTACACACACACACACACACACACACTCACACACACACACAGACTATATCAGCATCACTGCTTTACTGTTTTACTGCTTTCACTGATTTAACCACCACTAAAATAATGTTTGCGTATATAGTGAACCATTTCATTGATGGATGGGGATCAATCTTAAAAATAAATAAGGTGCCAGAAATGGTTCTTCAGAATGATGTCTTAGAAGAACTTATTTTTTGTTTTGTGTCCCAAACAACCTTTTGATTGATGCCTCTTTACTCATCTTTGATCTTGCCCAAGAAAACTGAAAACAAATTCTCCCATCATAAATTTTAACATATGAAAGGATCTGTGTGATGAAAAAGGCATTTATTCACTCATCTTAAATAAGTGCTTTATCCTCATAAAGGTCACGATAGATCAGGAAGCTATCCCAGGAACACAGGTCAGGAGATTTCACCCTTGCCCAGCAGAACATTGCCCAAAGCATGACACCCAATGCACGTGATGTAAAAGAAAACATGATTCATCAGACGAGGCCACCTTCTTCCATTGCTCTGTGGTCCAGTTCTGATGCTCACATGCCTATTGTTGCCACTTTCGGTAGTGCACAGGGGTCAGCATGGGCACCCTGACTGGCCTGTGTACGCTGACTGTGTATGGCTGCTATGCGCCCCATACACAACAAATTGCGATGCACTGTGTATTCTGACACCTTTCTATCAGAACCAGCATTAACTTCATCATCAATTTGAGCAATAGTAGCTCGTCTGTTGGATCGGATCACACGGGCCAGCCTTCACTCCCCACCTGCATCAATGAGCCTTGGCCACCCATGACCCTGTCGCTGGCTCACCACTGTTCCTTCCTTGGACCACTTTTGATAGATACTGACCACTGCAGACCGGGAACACCCCACAAGAGCTGCAGTTTTGGAGATGCTCTGATCCAGTGGTCTAGCCATCACAATTTGGCCCTTCGTCAAACTCACTCAAATCCTTACGCTCGCCCATTTTTCCTGTTTCTAACACATCAACTTTGAGGACAAAATGTTCACTTGCTGCCTAATATATCACACCCACTAACAATTCAATTCAATTTATTTTAGTTTAACAGGTGCCATGATGAGGAGATCATCAGTGTGATTCACTTCACATGTCAGTGGTCATAATGATATGGCTGATAGGTGTACATTAAAGTTCTTTGAAGTATACACTTAAAAAAGAGGTTCCTTGGGGTTCTATACGGAACCCTTGGCCAAGAGCTGTGAGACAGCAATGCTAACCACCGTGCCATATGCTGCAAAATGATTTAGTTTATTGTGGCAACAACAAAAGAGTCTTTATGGAACCAAAAAATACTTCCTCCGTGGGATCTCACCGAAGAACGTTTCGTGGCGCCTTTCATTTTGAGAGTATTGAGGGGAACTACGGTGAGAGCTTGAACACATATAGTACAGTACATAGTGGACAGTACCCGTGCCTCGGGGGTTTTCTCCGGGTACTCCGGTTTCCTCCCCCGGTCCAAAGACATGCATGGTAGGTTGATTGGCATCTCTAAATTGTCCATAGTGTGTGATTGCGTGAGTGAATGAGAGTGTGTGTGTGCCCTGCGATGGGTTGGATATTTCGGATAAGCGGAAGACAATGAATGAATGAATGAATAGTGGACAGTATGTTAAGTAAAACTTCAGCAATGGTTCTAAGTTCTAAGACAAGATCTAAGATGTTAGATTTATTGTAACTAATAACGTACATCCATCATTATTACTCTGTACCCTTTAAAGCAATTCCTCCCAACTGATTTCTATTCATTGTGACATTTTGCTTTTATGAGGAAAGCTGGATCTCTTTAACTGTAATATGATGAAGTTCTGTCTCTACATTATTATTATTGTTATTATTATAGCTGGAATGCAGGGCTGTCAAAATAAATACGTCAACACACATGATTAATTTGACAAGCTAAATGTGTTAAAAATAAAAGAGCACAATTTAGCTGCAAAAGTTTCACCCTCACATCATTCCAAGAGACACAGTTTTAACACATTACAGCATGTGCGGATGCGACTGACTCACATAATCAACAAAAAGCAATGATGCAAACCCACTTTTAACAGCGTTCAGATGGACTGTGGGATGAAAGCAAATAAACCAAACCAAGTTGTGTGTACATACCATGATGAACTGTTTTCTCTGTGAGCTTGAGACACTATTGCAATTTTAATAATGCTAACATGAAGACAGACCATGCTAGGCTGAGAAAATACCAAACTGCTGTTAGAATGGAATAAAACGCTGTGCCTTGCTGTTAGGAAAATAATCCATTACAATCATTTTGTCTTGAAGAAAATTTACTCTTACCACCATGAAGTTGACTAATTTCCTATTACTCAGCTCAGATTCAAGAGTTTTATACCTCTTACAAATGTACATACAACATATGACAATACATAAAAAACAGGGAAAAGAGCTAGTTTAAGTGTTTCAGGAGGAGGTAGGTCTTCAGTCATCGTTTGAAGACGGTCAGTGACTCGGCTGTACAGACATCTAGGAGAAGTTCATTCAACCACCTCGGTGCCAGAACAGAGAAGAGTCTAGATGTATACCTACCTTTCACCCTGAGAGATGGTGAGACCAGTCGAGCAGTGCTAGTGGATCTGAGGGAGCGAGGTGCAGGGCGTAGGAGTAATGAGAGCTTTAAGGTAACATGACTCTTATGAATACATGTGTAAATAATGACCACCTTAAGTGCATGTTAGTACATGTTTATTAGTTAGTGTATTAATTATCATGTAGGGGTAAACTAAATCAAACACACTCTAAAGCTCTAATTCTAACATACTGCAAAATAATCTTATATAACACTGCTTTTAAATGTTAAAAGATATAAAACTCTGCCAAATGAATAAATGTTACTGTATTAATTTCACCCTTGTGTATAAAGGATTAGAGCCGTGGGCCGAGCTACACAGAGCATGAATAAGTACCACAGTGGGTTCTGAAGAGAAATGGATGGAAAGAGATGTGAAATGGGTTGAGATAAAATGTTTGGTCTTTTTCATTATTAGAGCATCTTTCTGTGTTTGATAAGTTGGAGCAATGTAAGTTAAGTAAGTAAAGTAATCCTGTACCAATCCTATAATGTTTGTATACACATCTACATACAGCAAATTATAAAACAATTTGAAATGTTCTATCTATCTATCTATCTATCTATCTATCTATCTATCTATCTATCTATCTATCTATCTATCTATCTATCTATCTATTTCTTTTCTACTTGTATAGTTCAATTCATTTTTTATCCTATTCTTAGTATATTTTTTATTTTATTTTCAGGCTAGTTTTATGACACGGACAGTTCAAAAAACATTTCATGTTGTAATGGGTATGGTTATGTATGCGATAAATAAAAAAATGTCATTTGAATTGGACATTCTGCAATTTTAACACATAATCTTATAGAGCAGGTTTAATTCAGTTCACCCCTACGTGTTAATTAATACATGTAATTAAAATGGCTGTTATTCATGCATGAATTCATAAGAAATACATCATAGATAATGTTAGCTCTTCATTAGTACATGCCATCATACCACCAACAACTCATTATTAGTGCAGGGGCATGTAGACTTTTTATATCCACTTTATAAACAGTTCTTCCCTCACTAGCCTTTATTCTCTTCTCTCTAGTTACCTTAATATATAAATATATAAATTCTGAATTTGACAGTGCTGTGGAATTAAAAAAAAAACATATAAAATGTACAATTAGATTTTGTAGCTCCGTGTTTTACTTTTAGGAACAGAATAAGTATACAGTCCAGTTCAGCTGAATACAAAGGATATGTTACAGAAATGTCTTTTCTGCTGAAAGTATAGAATGGAGTATTCTTCTTTCTCATTCTTTCCTATTAAGATCTTGATGCAAAATGAAAAAGGATGCGAAAAACCCTGATTATCTGAGTGTGAGGTACAAATTCATGATGACTAACATCTAACACAATAAGCATTGCTCTCACATTTGATTAACGCCATCTTTTTATCTTTTCTTTTTTCTCAGATGATGCTGTTTAACACTGGAGTTTAATTTCAGGGTCGCTACAGCACACCTACATCTCATAATCAGTTAATAAAGGTTGATGAAATTAGAATTGATTTCAAGCTTACTTTCATTCCAAAGGAGATTTCCAGTTTGTTAGCAATTTCCCAGATGGTTATTTGTCCACCAGTTTTTTGTTGTTTTAACATTTGTCTCAGCTTCTTCAGGTTCTCTGGTTTCCTCCCACCTTCCCAAAACACACGGGTGGCATGATGCCAACTCTAAATTGTCTGTAGGTGTAAATGTAGTTGTGAATGAATTCCTGCCTTATGCCCAGTGTTCCAGACTTTGGATCCTTCATGGCCATAATCAAGCGCTTATAAATGAAGGAATGAAATGTGTATGAAATAGTACAAATGCCAATCATTTTTGCACAAGGACTATTAGCTGGTTAGTCTCACACAGTCTTCCTGCGTTAATAGTGAATGCAGGAATTACTGAATGAAAAACCCAAACAACCCCAATTTTATACAAATTCAGTTAAACTATTTGGAAATATTGATTTGTTTGTTTGATTTTACATATCACGATGAAGAAATGCTTTTACTTTTGGTATGAATTTTGATATGCATTTGTAAGTGTAAAAAATATAGAATGAAGGGAAAAAACATCAACATACTTGAATTTATTTAAAGTAGTTTAAATGCAAAAATTTTAAATGCAGATTTGACTTATATATAGTTTTTCTGTGCTTATTCCCTTTTTTTTTTTTTTTTTTTTTAAACCAAATTATAAATTAGTGGGGCACGGTGGCTTGGTGGTTAGCATGTTTGCCTCACACCTCCAGGGTTGGGGGTTCGAGTCCCGCCTCCACTGTGTGTGGAGTTTGCATGTTCATCAAGCCATGGAGTCCACAAGACCTGAAGATGTGCTGTGAAATCTGGCACTTGAGGAAACCAGCAGGTTCAGGGCCAGTTTTCTCCCCACAACCATAAATCTTCTGAACGCTACACTCCACTGCTAGGACAATCATGTCTCACTACACTCACCACCTTGTAGTTCTACTTCACCCTGTACATTCTGCTACATCTTCTCTGTATAATATAATTATAATATACATATTGTTCATTCATAGCTCACACCTAGTTTTATCTATCTATCTATCTATCTATCTATCTATCTATCTATCTATCTATCTATCTATCTATCTATCTATCTATCTATCTATCTATCTATCTATCTATCTATCTATCTATCTATCTATCTATCTATCTATCTATCTATCTATCTATCTATCTATCTATTGGATCCTTACACTTGCCCAATTATTCTGCTTCAAACACATCAACTTCAAGAACTCATTGTTCATTTGTTGCTTAATATATCCCACCCCTTGATGCCATCGTTATGAGGTAATCAACGTTAATTACTTCAGCAGTTATGCTGATCAGTGTATGGCTGATTACAATGCTTACTCAAATACTTCTTTCTAGCAGTTAGTAAAAATGACTAGAAATAGATGGAATCACCTTAATTGTATTTATATGTTTTGTTGTAATCTCATAATTAGACATATTCTTAAATAATATATTTTCATCAGCTGATAAGATTGAATTTTTCTGCAGTGTGTGAATGCTGGATGTTAATTTGATTTAAGTGGAAAAGGTACATATCTATAAACGTAAAAACATGAAAAGCATATCTAAGATATAGATTTAAGATCGAAGATCATAGTGGAGCTGGAGGTAGCTGATGGTCTTTATTTAGGTTTTTCCATGCATGATGGTACATATCAGGGCAGGAGACAAAGCGCAGGCCGCCACAATAAATGTCTGAAACGAATTCTCAAACCCAAACAGATGGCCAAAGGTCAAAAACAATAAATACCAGAGAACCAAAACTAGGCTAAGAAACCAGGTCAGAAGAACAAAAAGGGCAGAGTGAAAAACTAGACATATAATACTTTTACAAAGAATGCTGACAAACAGTGAGTAATGAGACAAAAGATCAACACACAGGTGACACAATGAGACTGATCACAAGGGACATGTGCTAACAATGATTAAGGGGGTGTGGATGAGGCAGAAATGGAGAAGTCAGGAAGCAAAACAGAAGACAGACAGAAATGTCATATGACACTTGTTAACATTTCAAGGCTGTCTGTTTTTTGTTTTTTTTTAACCACAGTGATTTACCACTTTTCACACAAAACGCCGCTCCTTTTTTCTGTCCGTTTTTATTAAACAAGGAAGAGGAGATGTGTCTGCCTTTCAGCTTTCCTTTCAATACAGCCAGTGGTTAAGGGTCCTGCTTTGCAGAAGAAATACCATAATTGTACCTTACATTCAGTCCCACATATACAGTTAAGTGTAATAGTTTGCAAAATTATGGCAAATTTTATTTTATACCAACATTGTGTGTTGGGTTTTATAGATAGTTTTTCATTATCAAAAATACCACAAATAGTTCCTTCATCATTATCAGTACCAGAAATTATAAATTAATGAAAAAAGGAATAATTGAGCAAGCAAAATAGCTTGATTGAAGTTATTTTTTTACTCATTTCAAGCTTGAAAGTTTGTTCATTTGTGCAATCAACACTATAAAAATTCTCGGTCAATGTTAAGAAATTGTAAATAACATAAGCACACATGGGCAGCATGGTGGTTTAGTGCTTAGCATGTTTGCCTAGGACCTCCGTGGTTGGTGCATGTTCTCCCTGTGCTTCGGGGATTTCCTTCATTTTCTTCAGTTTCCTCCCCAAGTCCAAAGACATGTGTTGGCATCTGATTGGCAACTCTAAATTCTCCATAATTTGCAATGGAGTCCCCGTGACCCAGTGTTGGTTAAGCGTTTCATCAAATTGATGGGTTAGTTTAAAAAGTTTGCTTCTCCATTTCTAAAAGTCTAATAAATATTTCCTTAAAAATTGCAAACCAAAACTCTTTTGCATTTACAGTGTCCTCCAGCTTCTTTTATATTGTCTGAGCAGCTTTTGGATCCTGACAGTAATATTCACCTTTGCTATTCTTGACATATTTGTTCTACCAGCCAGGTGACATATTCTATGTTTCATGGCAAAACTGTTCCAACAATTTGTCTTCTTGATTTGGCTGTATGCTTTGGCTTGTTCCCCTGCTGGCAGCCTCACCTACATTTCATTTTTCAAATGATTGCAATCATTTTTAGATCTAGATCTGTTGTAAAAATGGAGGTACATTGTGTTTTCTTCCAATGGGAAAACATTTGCACAAACATATGCAATCAACCGTAAGTCACTTTGGATAAAAGCATCCGCCATATTTGACATTTTCAGTGTTTGTGTGGTGGGTTCGAAGGGGGGAGGTGGAGGGTTTCATTTGACAGATGAATTATACTGTGAGAGATTATACAATCCAAGTAGTTGCTGTGTTGTTAACATGTAAATGAATAAATGTAAATGAAACTGCTTCTGTAATGTCTGTCAGGTATGTTAGAATGCGGGTCGATTGCAATATCATAACAATCTTTCCTTCAAAATGCACCATAATTTTATGAAATGGCCAAATTTGCAAATGAAAAGAGTGCCACATTCATAATGTGTAAATGGATGCAGGCAGAAAGCAATCATAAGCTGTGTTGCTGCATGCCCAGTGATTCACAGGGAGGAACTGCCAGGAGCTGTTGCGTCGAGTTCCTCTACAAGGACAAACAAGCACACACTCTCTACACACTGCTTTATTTTGAACAATTTAAAATATTTCCTCATATTTTAAATTCAGCTCATACAGGCTGTGTATACACAGTAATAATTAGGGCAAAAATAAAAATTACACACCATTGCTCCTGCAACCAGAATCAGACAAGACGTTTATGACAATTAGTTTAGCATATTGTATGCATAAATTGCTCACTTGCCTCAAACCGTGCAGATTTCTGTGCTTTCTGACACTGTTTGCCACAATGTTATGCAAAACAATGGGCGAATTAACGTTGCAGATGTTAAAAACAAGCTCCATCTTGAAGATGAATCACTTTCATCCTCTGGAACTTGCTTTAGAAATGATGTAATAAAAATATAATTCCAACCTGACCTGTACGCCGATATTAAAATGATGGCAATAAAAATAAAATGCTGATTATAATGTAATTGTTACGGGTAGCAGGGCTGAGGGTGAACCACTAGGGGGCCCTCAGTAGGGGTTGTCATGTTGTCTGTTTATGTTTATGTTTTGGCCATGTGTGTGTTAGTTAAGCCCCGCCCTGTCCTATTGTGTGTTGATTAATGTTTCACCTGTTCCTAATGTTTCCTGATTATGTTTCCTATTTATAGTCCTGTCTTTGTCTGCTTGAGTGGCCAGTCCTCGTTTATATGTAGGCCGAAGTGGTGTCGCGGTTTATGTCTCATGTCATGTCTCGTGTGGTTCATGTTAAATAAATCCCCTTTATGTTCACGGAAGCTTCGCGGTGGGTCTGTAATATCCAGCCGGACACCGCCGGTTGTAACTGAAGGACTGGCCGAAACCGAACAGATCCAGCGCGAAGCTTCGGCGAGAAGGTTAGTTTTTTCGTTTCCGGGTTTTATTGTTTTGCCTAGTTTTTTGTTTTGCGCTCCGGGTCGGAGTGTGTTTCGGGGGGTTTTTTTGTTGATTCCGCCCCTCTCTCCGCCCGTGGTTAGGGAATGGAGGAGGGATTCGGCAGTAATTCGAGTTTGGAGGATATTTTTATTTTTTCTCGCTTCGTCCATGTTCACGTGGGGGCGTCGCCCCACGATGTAGCTTCCGTGGGGGGCGTGGCCCCAGTTTTTACCCTTCGGAGGAGAGTGCCGGCCAAGGGCCGGAGTTTCAAGTTTTTTTTCCCGGCTCTCGCTCTGCTTAGGTTCCGGTGGGGGGCGTCGCCCCACGATGTAGCTTCCGTGGGGGGCGTTGCCCCAATGTTCGCCAGCAGAGGAGAGTTCCGGCCAGGGCCCCGGACCTTGAACCTTTTTTTTGTTTTTGTTTTGACTGCTCCGACTCTCGCTCCGCCCATGTTCCTGTGGGGGGCGTCGCCCCATGATGTAGCTTCCGTGGGGGCGCTGCCCCACCTGTTGCCAGCGGAGGAGAGTTTCGGCAGCACCCTGCTCCCGCCCGCCCGCCCCTTGGGGAGTTCCAGACCCCAGCGAGACGGACATCGTCGCCCCGGAGCCTTCGTTCGTCGGTGGACGTCGCTCGGGGCGAGTGCTCGGCGGTGGACGTCGCTCGAAGCTGCTGCTCGGCGGTGGACGTCGCTTGGTCCTGCGGCTCGGCTGTGGACGTCATTCGGCTCTGCGGCTTGGCTGTGGACGTCATTCGGCTCTGCGGCTCGGCTGTGGACCTCGTTCGGCGCCTCCGCTCGGCTGTGGACGTCGCGTCGGACCCTTTGGCCTTGCCGTCGGGTCCTTTGCTCCCCCCACTTGTCTCGCTCCTGCTTCTCACTCCCCCCACTTGCCTCGCCTTGATCCTCGTTCCCCCCACTTGCCTCGCCTTGATCCTCGTTCCCCCCACTTGCCTCGCCTTGGTCCTCGCTTCCCCCCACTCGCCTTGCTTTTGGCTTCTCGCTCCCCCCCCCTAGTGCCTCGCCCTGCTTCTCGCTCCCCCCACCGGCCTCTCTACGTTCCTAGCTCCTCCCCAGGACCCATCGCTGGACCGGACTTTTTGGGAGGGGCTAGGGTTTGGCGCGTCGGGAGCCGCGCCTTTGAGAGGGGGGAGATGTTACGGGTAGCAGGGCTGAGGGTGAACCACTAGGGGGCCCTCAGTAGGGGTTGTCATGTTGTCTGTTTATGTTTATGTTTTGGCCATGTGTGTGTTAGTTAAGCCCCGCCCTGTCCTATTGTGTGTTGATTAATGTTTCACCTGTTCCTAATGTTTCCTGATTATGTTTCCTATTTATAGTCCTGTCTTTGTCTGCTTGAGTTGCCAGTCCTCGTTTCTATGTAGGCCGAAGTGGTGTCGCGGTTTATGTCTCATGTCATGTCTCGTGTGGTTCATGTTAAATAAATCCCCTTTATGTTCACGGAAGCTTCGCGGTGGGTCTGTACTATCCAGCCGGACACCGCCGGTTGTAACAGTAATAAAGAAAATAAGAAATATATAGTAATATTAATATTATAATTTAATATTTGACATTATAAAAAAAAAGATTGATGACAAAATAGTCCTCATGAGCTTTCATTTCTCTAACATTTAACTCAAAAGTAAGGAATAAAACACCTTTTTTAAAGTTTTTTTTTTTTCATTTATTAAAGAATGACATGCCATAAGTGCTGATGTAATTTTGTGGAACGTCTGTAAAATGAGTTAGTTCCTGTTTTCACTTTATGTTTTAGCAGCAATAAACGGTCCTTCCCTAACCAAGCCTCTCTTTTTTCTCTCTCTTGATGTTGATAAGACACAAATGCTGCTTATCCACTGCACTTTGCAAGACAACTTACACTTGGAGTTTTTCCTCTGACTGATACAAAATCACTGGCATACCGTAGAAGCCCATAAATGTTAAATAAATGTCTCCTCGCAGAAAAACTCATTAATTATTAGTTTATTATTAGTCTTAGACTGTATGTATGTGGATCATTCGCCATTTTTTGTTTTTAATATAAACCTGTGATTTGCAGCAGCACTAATGTCACTAACCTCTTTTATGGAAAAAGAATCAACACCATCTGATCAGAATTAAGAATTCCAAAGTGCTGTATAATGAGAAATATTATATCAATTTGTCTATATCCAGGATATCATTTATTGCAGTGTGTATACTTCATTTTTATTATACAGAAAAATGAACCTGTGAATTGAAAGAAACAAATGTTTCACACAAACACGCATTGGCGTGTTGAGCTAATAGGGAAAATATGCACATTTTATTTTTTGCCAAGACTAATGCTTCAGTCCTCACAAAGAATATTCAAGTCTTTGAGGTTTCCATTTATCCAACCTCTCTTTGAATTTCCATTCCTAAAAATACTTTTGATCCGCCTCAGCCATTTTGTACATGCAGCTATGCAAAATTTATATGCTTTCCTCCCTGATAAGATGTTCAGGTGACTGTAGTGAAATATGGAGGCTCTGTTCCTCACTGTACTGTGATTGGATGTCTGGAAAATGGTGGCCCATGACCAGGCTGGCAGTGCGTAGCATTGTAATGAGAAGCTCTCCCATCATCTCTCACATATCATTACTGAGAGGACTCTAGAGACCATAACTCTCACATCCTCATCTCATCTCGTCTTGGTATCACCTTCTATTTCCACTATTGAGCTACTGCATGCTGTACTTTTACAATAGAAACCTTTTTGGCTTTGACTTGTTCCCACTGTGAATGAGTTGTGAGGTGAGTAGAGCCCTCGATCTGACCCCGCATCCACCCTCAGCCTCATTAGAATGTCCATTTAATCCCACAGAGCACATTTCTGCAGTTACTGCGCTGGAAAAAAAGAAGAAAAAAAAAGAAATACACAGTGCTGAAAAGAAAAAAGTCTGCAGCTTTATGGCGAGGTCTCTCGGGAGTGCAGCTGAGGACTGATGTCTTTACTGCTGCCGTAGAACCCGTGCTACCCCACTTGTGCTCATAAACATGTTTTTTTTAAGTGTAGCCTTGAGCTCGGTGTATATGTGTGTGTATCTAGGTGTGTGTATGTGTGGGGGAGACAGGGTTTAGTGCCTGCTATTGTTTATGTATGTGATGCAGCAGGGATAAAGAAAGAGAGAGTGTTACCGGGTGCACATGTGGAATGGTGGAATGGCGGGCAGCTTGTGTTTGGAGTTAGCGGGATTAACATGTCATGTATAAAGCTCTGCATGCACATTCTCTCTAGCTGAGTAAAGATGTGCTTGAAGCATTAGGCCTGCATTCGCTTTAACGACACCTGGAAGAGAACAGCACATTGTTTTTTTTCTCTGCCTATGACTAATGACTGTATTAAAAGCTAACCTCCTCTGTGTGGAGGGAGACAGCCAAGTGCTGTGTGGTACAGCCTGATGATGATGGTGATGATGGTGATGATGATGGTTATGATAATGATTATGATGATGATGATGATGATGATGATGTCAGCCAGGGTTTCTTTTGGCCACCCTCAGCTAAACACCTTATATGTTCTTTTCCTTATATGTATTTCCTTATATGGCTTTTCCTGGTTACCACTTTCTAACCAAATATCAGGAAAAATGCCACAAAATCTGCTTATAAAACATCTACATTTTCTGTCAGTTTGGGATCAGTGATGTTATTATGTGATATAATTTTATAATATTGCAAGATGTGTGTGTGTGTGTGTGTGTGTGTGTGTGTGTGTGTGGAGAGGGTAGAGTTTCCACAGATTCCTACTAAGATTAATAATTTAGATTAATTTTAGCTTTTTTTTGCACACAAAATCAATTTTAGAACTTTTCCAGAATAACTGAATGATATTCAGTGGTTAAAAGACAGGCTAGCTAAGCTAACCTTGTATCTGTGTAATGTTTTTATATCTTCCAGGGTAATAAGATTCATTTTAGATGTATTTCCTCAGAAAGTTTATTTTAGGGCATTTCAAAAATGGTATTTAAGAAAAACAAACACTAGCCCAGCTAACCTTTTATCTAGCTGTTTTGTGGGTTTCATGTCAGGATTTTTTCCACATATCTGTGTAAATTCTTTATATCTACCAAGGTAATAAGATTCATTTTAGTCATTTCCCCATCACAAAATTTATGTTAACACATTTCCAGAATAACTGAATGATATGTGAAAGAAAAACACAGGCTAGCTATGCTAACTGATTATCTAACTGTTTTGTGGGTTTCATGTGAGGATTTTTCCTCACATCTGTGTCATTTTTTATATCTGCCTGGGTAATAAGATTCATTTTTAGCTTTTCTTTCCACAGAAAATTTATTTTAGGCCATTTCCAGGATAACTGAATGATATTTGAAGAAACAACACATGCTAGCTAAGCAAACCTTTTATCTAGCTGTTTTCTGGGTTTCATATAAGAATTTTTTTCCACACATCTGTGTAAATTCTTTATATCTGTCAGGGTAATAAGATTCATTTTAGCCATTTCTTCACACAATTTCTTTTAGGGCATTTCCAGACTAACTGAATAATATTTTAATAAAAAGCCATGCTAGCTAAGCTAAGCTAACCATTTCCTGGGTGTTTTTTTCCCTGCTTGTCTGTGTGATTATGTTATATCTGCCAAATAATTAGTGTGTTTGGAGAAGGTGCTACTGCTGATAGTGCTAGAGGACTGAAGCTGAAATGCGTGAGAAGAAATGAGCTTGTGTGGGAGAGAAAGCACAGCAATGAAACGACTCAGGCTCCCCGGCGCTAATGCATCCTGACAGGGTGAGCGAAGAGGCAGCTCATTATTATGCCACGCATCATGAGTGTGGCAGTGACCCCTGACTCTCTCCAGCCTGAGCTGAACACCAGGCTCAAGTTCGCTGGTTCTCTGCTTCAGAGCCTGCAGTCTGACAGGCAGTCTGATGTAGCCTTTAACATGGCAGGTAAAACCATTATTCTTTCACAGGAGAATGTGTTACACATTCTTTAATGTCTACAGACATTCACAAAGCCAATACAGGCTTTTAAGCACATTTTGGTTTCATTAAATTGGTGATATTATGGTGTGAAAGTTCTTTAAGATGTAAGAATCATAAATAGACTAACAATCATGAATAGGCCGTTTAGTGTGTGCTATATGGCTATTTCTGGTACCTGTAATTTGAAAGTAAGCAAAATGAGATTTGTTGTTCTGTAGCTGAAGCAAAGTGCTTAGAAAAAGTGCTTGGAAGAAGGGCAAAAACTAATTAATCATATGTGCGGCTGATATCGTAAATCTTAATAAGGAACCTATTAGGCACATGAAGAAACCAATAAATCACCGTTTGGCGTCAACAGCGTTTACCTCCTCCATTTGTAACGAGCTTAGTTGACTCTGAGAAACGACGGGAGCTTTCAGAAGCTGACAGCATCCCGTTCGGTGCCTCTGATCGTTTGCTGTTCCATCATGTTGGATGCTAGATGACCAGGTCGTGGCCACCTCGTGTCGCCGAAGATGAAGCGGCTCGGTCTTCATAATCGCTCACCCATGGCATGGCTGTGCAGAGAAGGCAGCTCCTCTCTGTTCTGCACGCCGTAATAACTTTATTAAATGGATGAAATTTCAGTGGAGGTGGGGAGAGAGCCATCTGACCCATCCCCAATTATTTGCAAAAGCTGAAGATGGGATAACTCCTGAGCTAATCTGACAATGGGCAAGAACGTTTTCTCCACAGCAGAGGGGCTGATAGATTATATTCTTCCAGAAGCCATTTTAATTGGCCCCCTGCAAACTCAACAGACTTCCCAGATATAGAATTACCAAGTAACTATAACCATAAAAAGGAGGCTTCAAACCATCTCTTTACTTCTTAATACAATAATCCCACTGTTATTAATGCCTCTTCAAAGTAACTGCTTCCCTATCAATCTGTCAATCACAGGTTCTTGAACATGTTGGGGATGACTTTGTCTTTTTCAGGCACAGGAAAAAGGCCACCTCTGGCCCTCCGACTTTATGGAAATGTGTCCGTCTGCTTCATTCATGCTCACCAGCTCCCACAGGAGGGTCGGGTATCTGTCGGAAATGAAGGCAGACATTCCTTTTTCCCTGACGTATTCCCCCTTGTGTCACCACAGACAGTGTCATGCGTAGATCTCTGCCTGTGTCGGGGAAATCCCGGCTGGTTTCATGTGATGGGGAGCGTGCTGTTGTCTCTGGAACACACAGCTTCTTAGATCAGCTCGACATCTGTGCAAGCTTATGCTCCTCCTCAGATCTGAACTCCCGATAGGCCTGTCCTCAACAAGTGCCTTCCTTCTTCATTCGAAACGCTTCCTATCAAAAAGCGCAGAGCGTAAACGTTTAGTCAGGTTATGTCGACACACTCTTGTAGCCAAATGGAAAGAGCAGGCCTTTAATGTATCAGATGTACATTTGTAGAGTTTGATGGCAAGTTTTACTAACAGCTTTCATCTGAAATGCGACAGCTCAGTAACTACTGCATCTCTGTAACATTATATTTTCTAATAGATTTGGACAGATCGGGTAACTCGCTGTGCATATATTTCACAAGACTTCCCTTCATCCATCTGTATCCAGTTCTCATACATTTTTGCCGTTTAGATTGAGTTAAACAATCTCTGTGGGTTCGAGGCAACAGACGCTGAAAGAAAGTCCTGTAATACTCCCAGTCTTGGATTTCTTTATCTGCCGCACCGTCATCTGAGACTGTGTTCGGGGGCCGAGATTACCCGGATGAAGTCAGTCGAAACTAATATATGAGTTGAGCCAAGCTCACTGAATGAATCCAGGGTTTTGTTTTCCGAATCTGGCTCTATCAGCTGTGCGGCCTGCAGCGTGAAGCTTTTCTCCCCCTTCTTCTTCCTCCATCAGAGCAGTGCGCTCCGTCACCCCGGTAATGCTAAACTACGGTGAGAACTTCCCGCTCTGGAATAGCAGACATTCCGATGTCAGCAGCACTCTTGTTTTATACAATGAGCCTAAACAGGAGAGGCTGTGTCGGTCACGGGCGCTGGGTACCGCACTGCATCTGAAGACATGCTAGTGAAAGCATATACCCAAGTCTTTACCTCCCTGTCTGTAAGAAGGAAAGAGCTGATGCTCATGAACCAGGAGTCACCTGAAGATAAGAGAGGTGAGCAGTGGTGCCACACACAGACTGAAAATAAATCACATGTGTAGAGCAAGTGCATGCTTTAGGAGTTTCACACCAGGCTCCAGTTATAGGCTACATTTCTTTTTTTTTCTCTTTTGTTCAAGGTTATATTTTTGCATACGTTCGATTAAAGAAATTTTCAGTAACTTTGGTACAAGCTGAAGCTATGTGTTACATATACAGTCATCTCTCAGTCAGTGTTCACTCCAAAGCCGTGCCCCAGTAAGACACAACAAGGAGGAGCTTTCTGAATTTAATGCATACCTTCTTGTTCTGATTGGCTGATTTTGGTGCCCATGTTATTAGATATTTCTCTCTGGAAAACTAAAGTCATCTGAGCAGACATTTTATGGAAGCTGCTAGAATGTGAGGAGAACTCGATCAAATATTACAAGATCTCTGAATCTGCAGAATTTTTTAAAACACAATGCAAATACATTGTCATTTATCCAATGCTGTGTTATAAAAATATAGCAGTGGAAATAGCTAGAGTAAATGCACATAAAGGAAAAACTGCATTTATTTGTAATGTATTGTCTTTATGTATTACGATATGTAGTGATATAGTACTATTTAGAGCTCATATATTTAATACAGCATTGTGAAAACAAATTGTGTCATATAAAAGCTTATTTGTAAATGTTACAGTACATTTGGCAAAGATAGCCAGTGTAAAGGTTTTAGTACGGGCATAATTTCTATTACTTTTTTTTTCCATCCCTGAATCTGGGCCTTGGAGCCCCGCCTCTGAAGCAGACAGGGTACAATTATCTCCACGAGTCTGAAAATAACCTCTCACATTATTAGATAAAGCCTTTATCACCTCATTATTGTGGATGAAATAAGCTCTTTTATTTCTCATTGCTGGATAATTGCATGATTCAGTGCTCACTATATTATCAGTGCCTGTTTATAAGGCACACACTTAGTGTTTATGAGCTGATAACACACAATTGTTTAATAACTCATTGTGGCAGGGATTTTTTTTTTTTTTTTAAATGATCCCAAAGCATAACAATAGCACTAACAAATATAAAAAATGTAGTCAGAAATATTTCACTGTATTATGTGAATGATGCTGATCTGCTTTGTTTTTTCTTTTTTATTGCAGGAAAGAGCTGCTAATGGATCAGGATGTTTGGATGTTCTTGTTTACAACACAAAATAGCATGTTCTAGATATGTTTCCTATGTGTAAGGGGAACTGTTACGATGCATATCGCACAGGCCTGAGACAAAGCATTTAATAACCCACAAGGAAGTACACTCACACACACACAAACACACACACACGCACACATTTTATTGGTCAGTTACACAATCATACACAGTACGACATGCAATGAAATGCTTTTTACAACAATCTGTGTTATTAAAATGCAGTCAAAAATAAAGACAGAAATAAAATAAGCTGTACAGAACAGAGGAAAAATAAATAGACAAAATATAAAAACAGCATATGAATACAACGACTGATGATATGAATGTTAATATGGTGATATGAATATTGTACGACTGTTTATGAATGTTTATGAATAAAGTGCATAATTGAACTGTCTACAGCCCCACCCATATTAAAACATTACATGCTGTTTTGCACATTCACTCAATTGCTGTTTTTGCACAACACATTTCAAAAACTGCCACCAACTGCTGCTATTACAACTGTTTATATGTTTAAAAGAACCCTTTTTGTTACAATCCTCTTATTTTTGCACAATGTACTGTAAAATATACAGAATGTATTCTGGTTGGTGCTATTTTGTGTATCTGTCCTGTAGTGTTTTGTATTGTCTGTTTGCACTGTCTTCGTCTTGCCCTGTTTGCTCTACTTTATGCAGCTAGGACAACTTACTTTCAGTCCTTAGATCTCTGTTGTTTTATGTAGCACCGGGATCCTGGAGAAAGGTTGTTTCATTTCACTGTGTACTGCCTCAGCTGCATGGTTGAAATGACAATAAAAGCTTCTTGACCTGACTTGACTTGACTTGAATTATAACTAATAACACATATTATATAACTTGTCCCTACTTCTAAAAAAAAACGCACTTACGCCAGCTCTTCCACCTCTGCTCTGTGGACTTTGTACTTTCCCTTAGCACTCTGTTGAAAATATTGTATGGTCACACTACTTGTATTATCCTCTGCTTGAGATATCACTTTGCTTGCATTTCCTCATTTCTAGTTCACTTTGGAGTGTAAATGTAACTAATTCCAATGCAATATTCAGTATTGCTGTAAGCAGTGGTGGAATGCAGCTGAATATTTCAGTACTTGAATACAATGTTTACGATAATTGTATATTTTATTTGTATAAATAAATAGTAAATTTTCAGATTATTGTCAACTGTAGACATAAAAAGAGTCATTGTAAAGCAAACTCTTGAGTCCAGCAGGTGACTTTTTTAGATTTGCTTGTATATAAGTCACTTTCTACTTCTTTTTTTTTCAGATCACTACTTTTACATTTTTTTCAGATCACTACTTTTACATTTTTTTCAGATCACTACTTTTACATTTTTTTCAGATCACTACTTTTACATTTTTTTCAGATCACTACTTTTACATTTTTTTCAGATCACTACTTTTACATTTTTTCAGATCACTACTTTTACATTTTTTAAGATCACTACTTTTACATTTTTTCAGATCACTACTTTTAAATTTTTTCAGATCACTACTTTTACATTTTTTTCGGATCACTACTTTTACATTTTTTTCAGATCACTACTTTTACATTTTTTCAGATGACTACTTTTACATTTTTTCAAGTCCCTACTTTTACATTTTTACAGATCACTACTTTTACATTTTTACAGATCACTACTTTAAAATTTTTTCAGATCACTACTTTTACATTTTTACAGATCACTACTTTTACACTTTTACAGATCACTACTTTTACATTTTTACAGATCACTACTTTAAAATTTTTACAGATCACTACTTTTACATTTTTTAGATCACTACTTTTACATTTTTCAAATCCATACTTTTACATTTTTTAGATCACTACTTTTAAATTTTTTCAAATCACTATTTTTACATTTTTTCAAATCACTACTTTTACATTTTTTCAAATCACTACTTTTAAATTTTTTCAAATCACTACTTTTACATTTTTTCAAGTCCCTACTTTTACATTTTTACAGATCACTACTTTTACATTTTTTCAAATCCCTACTTTAAATTTTTTTCAGATCACTACTTTTACATTTTTTTCGGATCACTACTTTTACATTTTTTTCAGATCACTACTTTTACATTTTTTCAGATGACTACTTTTACATTTTTTCAAGTCCCTACTTTTACATTTTTTCAGATCACTACTTTTACATTGTTTTCAGATCACTACTTTTACATTTTTTCAAGTCCCTACTTTTACATTTTTTCAAATCCCTACTTTAAAATTTTTTCAGATTACTACTTTTACATTTTTTCAGATCACTACTTTTACATTTTTTCAAATCCCTACTTTTACATTTTTTTCAGATCACTACTTTTACATTTTTTCAAGTCCCTACTTTTACATTTTTTTCAGATCACTACTTTTACATTTTTTCAAGTCCCTACTTTTACATTTTTTTCAGATCACTACTTTTACATTTTTTCAAGTCCCTAATTTTACATTTTTTTCAGATCACTACTTTTACATTTTTTCAAATCCCTACTTTTACATTTTTTTCAGATCACTACTTTTACATTTTTTCAAGTCCCTACTTTTACATTTTTTTCAGATCACTACTTTTACATTTTTTCAAATCACTACTTTTACATTTTTTCAGATGACTATTTTTACATTTTTTCAAGTCCCTACTTTTACATTTTTACAGATCACTACTTTTACATTTTTACAGATCACTACTTTTACATTTTTTCAGATCACTACTTTTACATTGTTTCCAGATCACTACTTTTACATTTTTTCAAGTCCCTACTTTTACATTTTTTCAAATCCCTACTTTAAAATTTTTTCAGATTACTACTTTTACATTTTTTCAGATAACTACTTTTACATTTTTTCAAATCCCTACTTTTACATTTTTTTCAGATCACTACTTTTACATTTTTTCAAGTCCCTACTTTTACATTTTTTTCAGATCACTACTTTTACATTTTTTCAAATCACTACTTTTACATTTTTTAGATCACTACTTTTACATTTTTTCAGATCACTACTTTTACATTTTTTCAAATCACTACTTTTTGTCACGACTCGCACTAGAGGTGACCGCGAGAGGGAGCCCTCGCCCGTATTTTGAGTTCACTTCCGGATTACCTGGGGATTTAAATACGGTGCGCACTTCCTGCACGACGCGAAGTAATGTTCTTTATGACAATACCGAGCGTTTACCCTGACGGATTACTGGCTGTGACTTGGATTGTTTATTGGTTATTCTTTTGCTCTCTCTGTGATATTGGTGTGTTTGGTTTTCGGACTTTGGACTGTTTTCGGATTTCCCCTTTTGGATTACCCCTGTCGGATTATATTGCTTGGACTGTGGATTACCTGTTGCCGATTTATTGCTTGTCCCCGACTTCCGATACTGTGTTTTCCCTACTGCCGGCTCGGCATATGGATCCGGACACTTCCGCTTCTGGCGGAGCCCCGTCACAGATTACTTCGCCTATCACAGATTCAGCGGAGCTGCGCGAAATCATCATGCGGCAAGGAGCGATTATTCGCGCCTATCAAGATCAGCTGGCGGATATGCAAGCTCAGCTGAGCCAAGTGAGTATCGCTGCTCCTTGCGATCTTCCACTTACGCACGGTGAGTCACCCCGGCTGGCGCTGCCAGAAAAATTCAATGGATCAGCTGATCGTTGTCGCGGGTTTTTGAGACAGTGCGAGGTGTTTTTCTCGCACCAGCCGGGAATGTACCGTGAGGAGGGGACTAAATGCGTGTTTCTCATGTCGCTATTGATGGACAGGGCCTTAGAGTGGGCATCGGCGGTGTGGGACGCCGACCCACAGATCAAAGCCTCCTATGACTATTTCTCTGGGATGATTAAGGAGGTATTTGAGTACCCAGCGGGTGGCAAAGACATCTCTGTCCGCTTGATGGAGCTACGCCAGGGCTCCGAGGCAGCAGCGGACTACGCCATTCGGTTCCGCACGTTAGCAGCCCAATCAGGCTGGAACGACGCGGCTCTATGGGCCGTCTTTCGTGCCTGGTTGCACCCCGCCCTCCAGTCCGAGCTCGCTTTTCATGAGGAGGCCACCACCCTGTCGCAGTTTGTAGCTAAGGCCATTCGCCTGGACAATCTGCGATGCCAACACCGAGCAGGGGCTCATGCTTCTTCTGCAGCTCGTCCCCAGAGACGTATGGATTACTCTTCACATCGTGAGGAGGAGCCTGAACCCATGCAACTGGGGAGATCTGGTCTGGCGGCTCAGGGACACCGGTCTCGAGGTCAGATGAGGTTCTGCTACCATTGCGGGGCCTCTGGACATCTGAGTCCTCGGTGCCCCGAGAGGTTCCCATTGACTCCGGTGGGTGATATTATTAATATATTATTATATTATATTATATTATTTCTGAACTTCACGGTGCCAGCTTCATTACATATGTCTGACCGCTGCTTCCCCGTTTCAGCCTTAATTGACTCTGGAGCGGCCGTGAACCTCGTAGACCGGGGCTTGGCGGAGGAACTCGGGATCCCCATCTTCCCCTGTGTACCAGCTTTGAGGATTACGGCCATCAGCAGTCAGCCCATTGGGGAGGGCTATCTGAGACACCAGACAGAGCTGCTGGACTTCCAGGTCGGACTATTCCATTATGAACGGTTGGCATTTTATGTCACCTCATCACCAGCTAACCCCGTGATTCTAGGGTTCCCGTGGTTGAGGCGCCATGATCCACACATTTCCTGGTGGTCGGGGGAGCTGGTGTGCTGGTCCACCACGTGTCTGAGGGGATGCCTACAGGACCCCGTATCGAGACCATGCAGGACTTCTCAGGTGGAGAGGCCCCTCGAAGCGGCTGGCAGTCACCTTCCCAGCCAATACACGGACTTCCACATGATGTACAGTGAGGAGAGGGTGGCTTGTCTACCTCATCATCAGGTCTGGGATTGTGCCATTAACCTGCTACCTAATGCCTCTCCCCCCAAGGGGCGGATCTACCCCCTCTCTCTTCCAGAGTCCAAGGCCATGGAGGAGTATATCGAGTCGTCACTGGCAGCAGGCCACATTTGGCCATCCATGTCCCCAGCAGCCGCAGGGTTCTTCTTTGTGGGGAAAAAGGATGGAGGTCTTCGGCCGTGCATCAATTACAGGGGACTGAACGCTGTCGCCATTCGGTACCCCTACCCGCTGCCGTTGGTGCCTGCAGCTCTGGAGCAGCTGCGGGGGGCGCAAGCGTTCACCAAACTGGACCTCCGTAGTGCGTACAACTTGGTGCGCTTCCGAGAGGGGGACGAGTGGAAAACTGCGTTTCACACGACTCATGGACATTACGAGTATTGCGTGATGCCTTTCAGCCTCACCAACGCCCCAGCAGTGTTTCAGGCCCTTATCAACAAGGTTTTCCGGGACCTGCTGGGAAGAGGGGTCATCGCCTACATCGACGACATCCTGGTGTACTCTGCCTCCATGGAGGAACATGTGATTCAGGTTCGGGAGGTACTCGCCAGATTGCAGCAGCACCACCTCTACGTCAAGTTGGAGAAGTGCAAATTTCACCGTTCCATGGTAATGTTCCTGGGATACGTGATTTTGCATCAAGGAGTAGAGATGGATACAGTCAAGGTCCAGGCAGTTATGGAGTGGCCTGAACCTTCTACGGTGTGGGAGCTGCAGGATTTCCTGGGCTTTGCCAACTTTTACCGACGGTTCATATGGAACTACAGCTCAGTAGCCGGGCCCCTGATGTCATTACTCAGGGGGAAGCCCAAAAAACTGTCCTGGACAGACCAGGCTCGTACAGCCTTCCTTCAGTTGAAGGATCGATTCACCACAGCACCCATCCTAAGGCACCCTGACCCAGAGCTGCCGTTCGTGGTGGAGGTTGACGCCTCCTGCAGTGGCATAGGGGCGGTGCTCTCCCAACGGCATGGGGAGCCCAGGAAGCTCCATCCTTGCGCCTTTCACTCAAGGAAATTGACGGCCGCTGAAAGGAACTATGACGTCGGTAACCGAGAGCTACTGGCCATCAAGGCAGCGCTAGAGGAGTGGCGCCACTGGCTGGAGGGGGCGCGTCATCCGTTTCAAGTACTCACCGACCACCATAACCTGGAGTACCTCCGAGGAGCCAAGCGGCTGAACCCTCGACAGGCTCGGTGGGCGCTATTCTTCACCCGGTTTGTGTTTACGGTGACGTACCACCCTGGGTCCAAGAACGACAAGGCAGATGCTCTCTCCAGACAGTTCGAGTCGGCCAATGACCCCGGCAAACCTGAACTCATCCTGCCGGCCCCCACTCTTCTGGCACCGGTCCATTGGGACCTCATGGAGGAGATTCGGCGAGCTCACGCCGACGAACCGCCGCCACCCGCCAGCTGTCCGCCAGATAGGACCTTCGTGCCCCAACTATTCCGGCAGCAGGTGATGCAGTGGGTGCACGAGGCTCCCAGTTCTGGTCATCCAGGTATCCACCGTTCGACGCAGCTTACACGTTGCCGGTTCTGGTGGCCCTCCCTGGGCTCGGATGTAGAGGAGTACGTGCGTGCTTGCCCAACGTGTGCGCAGTCGCGGACCAGCCGCCATCTCCCGTAGGGACTGCTGGAGCCGCTTCCGATTCCCCGGCGCCCATGGTCGTACCTGTTGGTGGACTTTTTAACCGACTTGCTGGATTCGGGGGGATTTACTACCATTATGGTCGTGGTGGACCGGTTTTCCAAGGGGTGCCGGCTGATTCCACTAAAAGGACTGCCCACGGCCATGCAGACGGCCGATGCCATATTCCAGCATGTGTTCCGCAACTTCGGCCTACCCGAGGATATCGTGTCAGATCGAGGCTCGCAGTTCACCTCCCGGGTGTGGGGGGCGCTGTGTGCCCGTCTGGGCATCGGGGTGAGCCTAAGCTCAGGTTATCACCCTCAATCTAACGGGCAGGCGGAGCGGCTCAACCAAGAGATTGGACGCTTCCTCAGGTCCTACTGTAGCAGGGAACAGCATCGGTGGAGTGAATTCCTGCCATGGGCGGAGTACGCCCAGAACTCCCTTATTCACTCCTCCACAGGACTAACACCATTCCAGTCCGTCTTGGGCTACCAGCCACCATTGTTCCCTTGGTCTGGGGAACCTTCTGACGTCCCGGCTGTGGAGGAGTGGTACCGTCTGAGCCAAGAGGTCTGGGAGCGCGCCCATGTTCGACTACAAAGGGCTGTGAGGAGGCAGAGGATTCAGGCGGACCGCCGTCGTCGACCGCATCCGTCCTATCAGGTGGGACAGAAAGTCTGGCTGTCGACCCGCAACCTCCGTCTTTGCCTGCCCTGCAAAAAGCTTAGCCCCAAGTTCATCGGCCCGTTTGAAATCATTTGCCAGGTCAACCCAGTGGCTTACCGTCTCCGGCTCCCAGCATCTTATCATATATGCCCGACCTTCCACGTGTCGCTGCTCAAGCCAGCGCACCCTGCGATCGGAGAGGCGAGGACCGGTGCGGCGCCACCGCCACCCCTTGACATTGTGGGGTCTCTGGCGTACCAGGTGCGGGCCCTCCTGAACTCCAGGTGAGTTCGGTCCCGTCTGCAGTATCTGGTGGACTGGGAGGGGTACGGCCCCGAGGAGTGCTCGTGGGTGGACTCCGGGGACATCCTCGACCCATCGTTGATTGAGGACTTCCACCGTGCTCATCCTGAGAGGCCTGCTCCGCGCCCGAGGGGGCGCCCTCAGCTTAGAACCCCGGGAGTTGTTCCTAGGGGGGGGGGCTCTGTCACGACTCGCACTAGAGGTGACCGCGAGAGGGAGCCCTCGCCCGTATTTTGAGTTCACTTCCGGAATACCTGGGGATTTAAATACGGTGCGCACTTCCTGCACGACGTGAAGTAATGTTCTTTATGACAATATCGAGCGTTTACCCTGACGGATTACTGGCTGTGACTTGGATTGTTTATTGGTTATTCTTTTGCTCTCTCTGTGATATTGGTGTGTTTGGTTTTTGGACTTTGGACTGTTTTTGGATTTCCCCTTTTGGATTACCCCTGTCGGATTATATTGCTTGGACTGTGGATTACTTGTTGCCGATTTATTGCCTGTCCCCGACTTCCGATACTGTGTTTTCCCTACTGCCGGCTCGGCATATGGATCCGGACACTTCCGCCTCTGGCGGAGCCCCGTCACACTTTTACATTTTTTAGATCACTACTTTTACATTTTTTAGATCACTACTTTTACATTTTTACAGATCACTACTTTTACATTTTTTCAAATCCCTACTTTAAAATTTTTTCAGATCACTACTTTTGCATTTTTTCAGATCCCTATTTTAAAATTTTTTCAGATCACTACTTTTGCATTTTTTCAAGTCCCTACTTTTACATTTTTTTCAGATCACTACTTTTACATTTTTTCAAATCACTACTTTTACATTTTTTCAAGTTCCTACTTTTACATTTTTTTCAGATCATTATTGTCAACTGTAGACATAAAAAGAGTCATTGAAAAACCCCCCCCCCCCCCCCCCCCCCCCCCCCCCCCCCCCCCCCCCCCCCCCCCCCCCCCCCCCCCCCCCCCCCCCCCCCCCCCCCCCCCCCCGGGGGGGGGGGGGGGGGGGGGGATCACTACTTTTACATTTTTTCAAATCCCTACTTTTACATTTTTTCAGATCCCTACTTTTACATTTTTTTCAGATCACTACTTTTACATTTTTTAGATCACTACTTTTACATTTTTTCAAATCCCTACTTTTACATTTTTTCAAATCCCTACTTTAACATTTTTTTCAAATCCCTACTTTTACATTTTTTCAGATCACTACTTTTACATTTTTTTCAGATCACTACTTTTACATTTTTTAGATCACTACTTTTACATTTTTTCAATCACTACTTTTACATTTTTTCAGATCACTACTTTTACATTTTTTCAAATCACTACTTTTACATTTTTTCAAATCACTACTTTTACATTTTTTAGATCACTACTTTTACATTTTTTCAAATCACTACTTTTACATTTTTTCAGATCACTACTTTTACATTTTTTAGATCACTACTTTTACATTTTTTCAAATCACTACTTTTACATTTTTTAGATCACTACTTTTACATTTTTTCAAATCACTACTTTTACATTTTTTCAGATCACTACTTTTACATTTTTTTCAGATCATTATTGTCAACTGTAGACATAAAAAGAGTCATTGTAAAGCAAACTCTTGAGTAGCTGTCCAGCAGGTGACTTTTTTAGATTTGCTTGTATATAAGTCATTTTCTACTTTCTACTTCTATTATTTTTTCAGATCATTACTTTTACATTTTTTCAAATCCCTACTTTAAAATTTTTTTCAGATCACTATTTTACATTTTTTCAAATCCCTACTTTTAAATTTTTTAGATCACTACTTTTACATTTTTTCAAATCCCTACTTTTACATTTTTTTCAAATCCCTACTTTTACATTTTTTCAAATCCCTACTTTTACATTGTTTTCAGATCCCTACTTTTACATTTTTTTCAGATCACTACTTTTACATTTTTTTCAGATCCCTCCTTTTACATTTTTTTCAGATCCCTACTTTTACATTTTTTTCAGATCACTACTTTTACATTTTTTCAAATCCCTACTTTTACATTTTTTTCAGATCCCTACTTTTACATTTTTTTCAAATCCCTACTTTTACATTTTTTTCAGATCACTACTTTTACATTTTTTAGATCACTACTTTTACATTTTTTCAAATCCCTACTTTTACATTTTTTCAAATCCCTACTTTTACATTTTTTTCAAATCCCTACTTTTACATTTTTTCAGATCACTACTTTTACATTTTTTAGATCACTAATTTTACATTTTTTTCAAATCACTACTTTTACATTTTTTCAAATCACTACTTTTACATTTTTTAGATCACTACTTTTACATTTTTTCAAATCCCTACTTTTACATTTTTTAGATCACTACTTTTACATTTTTTCAAATCACTACTTTTACATTTTTTCAAATCACTACTTTTACATTTTTTAGATCACTACTTTTACATTTTTTCAAATCCCTACTTTTACATTTTTTAGATCCCTACTTTTACATTTTTTAGATCACTACTTTTATGTTTCTTTAAGTGAATAATTACTACAGTAGCAGTATTTTCACTCAAGAGCATTTTGTACTCTCTCCTCCACTTGCTGTTAATAACTATTCCATACACTGTCTTACATTAACGAGTAAGTGCATCATCAAGGTACTTGACGTGCACTTCAGTATACTTGGAATTTTCAGTTTGTTGGAATTTCTAGAATTTTCAGTGGAATGAAAACTGGAATTGTTGGCATTTTCCGTGTGAAACACACTCCTCACACTATTTATACTACACACTGGTACAGAATTGTGCATAAGTATGCTATTCTGGGACGCACCCAGTGCTATCACAACTACAAAGACAAACTCACACTCT
The DNA here is from genome assembly GCA_033459395.1 of Hemibagrus guttatus. Taxonomy (NCBI): domain Eukaryota; kingdom Metazoa; phylum Chordata; class Actinopteri; order Siluriformes; family Bagridae; genus Hemibagrus; species Hemibagrus guttatus. Next base: position 12,405,863 of record JAUCMX010000014.1, on the reverse strand, counting down.
AATCCCAGGCAGGATCAGCCATTTTCTCTGGAACACATGTGGCTAATCAATAACAAGCTTCACTCCTCTTCAGTCACAAACCAGCAGTGACCTTACAGCCTCAGTCATCCATCACTCCATCCATCTCTCTCTCTCTCTCTCGCTCTCTCACTCTGTCACTCTCTCTCATTCTCTTGACACCCCTGAACTCTGCTCTGCCATCTCTGATACTTTCCAGTTGCACACAGATCCAGCTGGAGTCTCTCACTTTAAGAGCTTGGGCTGCTCGAGCCCGAGCTTCTCTGAGATACATACATACATAAACGAGTTTTCCAGGGCACTGATAAACATTGGCAGGAGTAGTTCATTCAGCGGCGGAGAGCGCTACATGTACAGCAGCCCAGGGACATCCAGTGGTTTGGTGAAGACATATTACCAGGATGGGAAGGAGAAAGGTGTCGTGCAAAGTTTTTGACTCCTCAAATTAATTTAGGGCTGAAAAATAAACGCAAAGCATTAACTGAATGCGGCAAAAAAAAAAATCTAATTTGCACTATTCTAAATCAGGGTTCTTCAAAAGCTTAGCAAATAATAGAATAAAACCTAATATCTAACAGTAATACCTAATAGAAATACTTTTAAATATTTGTATGCATTGTTATGATAAAGCTGCAAGTGTAGATTAATGTAAAGTTTATTTCTTTTTTATATGCAAATGAAACCCATAGTGCAAATAGATAACGATCTTGCACATCAAGAAAATCACACTTTCACACTTTTGTTTGTGGTTAGAGATGACGATTTACATTCTAAATCATGTATCACAGCAGCTGAATGTGGTTTGAGGTTCATGTTTATGCAAATCATTTATGGGGAGTGAGATAGACTTCTGTTACACGCTAGTTGCATGTAGCGCCAATGTGGAACTGCAGAAACAAACACCAAACAGGGCATTATTTATTTATTTATTTATTTGGTTGCTTGGTTTCATTTATTTCTTTTAATTACCCAAACTATTCCTTTAAATACTCCACAAAAATGGTGTAGCTCAAAGGTCTAAAAAACGTGAATATTATTATTTTATTACTAATTGCATTACATTATTTCAGATTAGCACAGCTGTCTTTACAAATCTGCTCAGTGTTCAAGAAGCTGTCTATGCATATTATTATTTGTAGTTTTTTTTTTTTTTTTTTTTGCAATAATTGCATTTGGGAAAGTATTTTCTTTGAAAGAAGCTCATCTGGGGATGTGAAATGTTTTTAAAGACTCAAATTGTGCAGTTATTATGTGATTACCTCCAGCTTATCCCTCACTAATGGAATGAGACTCTGGAGCAGTGTCCTTTACGGTACAAATGAACTGGGTGTCTCATGACAACTGCTATTGTTGCATATCAATACTGCTGTAAATGGAGAAACGCTTTCAATGCACTCATAATCTCCTTTATTTCCCCAGCCTATAATATCCACCTCAGACATTTGCTTCCAGCTCCAATCTGCATTTGTATATGAGAAAAGGAAGAGATGGAAGTTTTTTTTCTTCAGACTCCTCTGTCTAAATAAAGACCCCTTTGTCTTGAGCACTGTAGGCCTACATCAGTAGATGGAAATGAGACAGAGGCGAGACCCTGGGGTGAGATGAAGCGATCTGCGGTTTCTGGTAGACAAAATAGACTATTTCCCACCAGTCACAAATCTAACCAAGGCTTTGCTTTAGATTTCTTATTGTTAATGTTGCTAGAGGTGAAATTCCACATTGTCTTGCTTCAGTATGAACAATTTTATGTCAGTGCTATAAATGTGTACATGAGCAAAGCTACTTCCTGCTACTTCCTGCTTGAGTTTTATGACAGTGTATTACATTTTTAACAAAGCCACGAGACTATGAAAAGTTTTTAAAACATTTAATGTCACATCACTGTTGAATTCTGGATTCTGATTGGTTAGAAAGCGCTGATTCATTTTCGGACAGTAGTACAGCTGCAAATCACAAGTTTTCAGTAATTCACACGGTCAAATATGTTATCTTTACCATAGTAACAGCTCATCACAAACTGAATAAAATGTGTAATCAGTGTAAAGATCATGTTTTCGATTGATATTGTAATCAGACTTAATGTGACGTTACTTTGAAACAGTCAGAGCTTTGGGTTTTCTGTTAGGAAGTTTTTGGTCTTCAGGGAGGAGTTTAAACTTTGTGGTTTCTCAATTTGTTTTTCAAGCAGACATCTAGAGAGTTTTGTTTTGCAGATGTTCTGCGTCCTTAGACGTATTTATAAACTGTACTGTAAGTCATACTTCAATAAATTAAACGTTGTTAGTTTTGCCAAATGGCTGTAGTACAGGAGGAATAAAACACATGCTATTATAAGGAAAGAAATTCAGGGTGATAACTGGAACTCTGCTTAATCCCGCCTCCTCACTGTTGATTTTTTTCCTATAACAGCATGACATGGTATGTTTTATTCCTTACACAGCAGGAATAAAACTTCTCTTGATTTAAATATATTTTCAGTCTTAGAATTTCTGTATTATTAAGTTTGTAGGAAAGCAGAGTTAAAAAGTTTCGATTGTTTTTGAACAAAACTTTACAGAGAGGTGGCACGGTGTTACATTCGAGAGTTTAGCTGCATACAGCCCCAGGGTCATGGGTTCAGGTTACTGTCATGTAGTTTTCCTTCATGTTCTTTCTTTGTCCAAAAACATGCAGATAAGCAGATTGTCTATGCTGAGCTGCCTCTAGGTGTGATTGAGTGTGTGAATGATTACTTACGATGGACCGGTGTCCCATCCAGGTACCAAGTATTCCCTGGACAAGCACTGGACTCACACACAGTAACTTGCACAGAGATCCTTCATTTTCAGTGAGAACTGGTGATTGACAGCAACCGCTGGTGGCTAGATGTGGGCGTGTCCAGCGATTTGACAATGTTGAGAAAACTATATTGAACTATATGCAGAGGTGAAGCGACATGGTGCGGAGACTACCAATGGGAGTGACAACGATAAAGCACACACTGCTTCTCCTTCATCTGGAACGATATGATGATAGCTGCGCCCCCCCACTGATAAACATTATTACTATAGCAACCAGTAGTAGGACCACCTACTGGTGACTTCATAGAACAGCGACTGGTGACCTGCACAGATAAAATCACTGTATGTGTGCTTTAGACATATTTAAAGACACATGCTTTATGGTGTGATGTTATTAAGCCCCTTGTTGACAAGGCCAGAGAGAATCATGGCCTGAATTATTCACTAGATTCACATTGAACAGCTGAAGCACAGCTTCTATCCACCCCAAACAGAACTCTGTATAGACTATTGATTAGGGATGGAGTGTGTCATCTCCACAGTGGTGTGGGGGTGGGGTTGGTATGGTGGGCCATGTTATCATGACATATATTTATTTTAGTCACACTTGTCAGGATTTAAAATCCAATAAAATAAACCAGGTTTCTGCATTTGAATGACAGTATCATCTGAATGGACGTGAGATCTCTTAATTGTAACTCGTGCTCTCTGTCCCCCGTAGACAGAGTGGTCCATGCGTCCTCCTGTTCCTGAAGCAGCTGTGTTTTATATGTTTTACTGGAAGCTCATGTCAATCTGGGCATTTAGTCAGCGTGACAGCTTTTACTACTGTAAATGAGAGTACAGCCTGCAGCTCTTGTGTGTGTGAGAGAGAGATTTCTGAGAGGTTACCAACACACACACACACACACACACACATAGATATGTGCATGCTTTTCTTCAGGCTCCACTGCGGGGCATGTGTGGGCTTCTCAGACCCCAAACACACCTGGAGGTGTCAGTTTCAGTACTGTGTTACAACTCTGGTGGAAGGAAGTGATAAGATCTGGTTTAATCACAATTTTCAGCTCAGTGACACAACGTGTGGACTACCTGTATGTAAAAAAAGAACACATCTAAAGATAAATCTGGACTTTGCTAGTGGTTATTGCTTTTGACCTACTTGTCTTACAAAGTGTGCATTTCTACTGACAGGGTTAGAGAGCAACAGAAAAACTGTGCATTTACTAACAGCGAACATTTTCTAGTATTTTTCGTATGTTCTAGTAACATTTCAGACAGGTTCTGATATATTTTCTTGAAAAATGTAGAATGTAGAAAATGGAGAAATACTGTACGTGCTAAAGACTTTCTTCTCAATGTTTCACAAAGTGTTCCATCTTAAAGTAATGGTTGATTTTTTTTGTTTAATTCATGTTCGATTTTATCTATTGATTTATTAAATTGTTTGTTTGGTTTCTTTTTACTTGATATTTTCTGTAATATTAAAAAATAATAGAAATAGATTTAAAAAGTAATAATTGCTGTCAAATTCATTCATTCACCTTCAGTGAGAGAGTTGCTTTCGGCTGCTCCCTGTTCGAGGTCGCCACAGCAGACCAACAACTTGGCAAATGTTTTATACCAGATGCCCTTCCTGACGCAACTCTCCCATTTTTCCGGGCTTTGGACCGGCACTGCATCCAGTGGCTGGGAATCGAACCCAGGCCTTCTGCATGATAGGTGAGAAACCTACCACCGAGCCACTAAATATTTTCACCTTCAGTACCCCAACTAAATGCCAGTCCATCGCAGGGCTCCATGAACACACACATTCACATTCACACCTACAGGCAGTTAACATGAACAAGCCACTGATCTGCATATTTTTTGGACAGTGTGAGTAAACTGGAGAACCTGATTCATTCGGAGTCATGTGACACTCCACTGATTTTGTGCTTTCAACAAGAAACACAGAGAGACACATGATAACACATTATTATCTCTTGTTCCAAGTTGTGAGAACACAGTTGCTAGACCATGGTTGAAAATGGACACCTAGCTAGAAGACAGCTAATGCCTAATGTGATTATTTTAAGCAGCTAGCTCGATATTAACACTTTTCTGTGGAAAACAAAACTTGCCTCAAATATCTTGAATATCAATATTTTCTTCAAGATGCATTGGTACATGAATTTTATACACACACACACACACACACACATATATATATATATATATGATACATACATAGAGAGAGAGAGAGAGAGGGAGAGAGAGAGAGAGAGATCCACATTAAATAACATTTAAAGGGGTAACTATACACAAAAAGTTTCATATGATCATCAGGCTTTAAAATCCACTGCAGCAAAATTGGCAAATCACTTTAAGAGCCATGGTTTTGAGTGATCCACCAGAGGGACACTAGTAAAACTACATGTCACCAATTCACGACTCATTAAATTACTGTTTCTTTGTTTATAGTATGTGTTGTCATTGCTGTTAATTTTCTTTATCCTGTTCTTTTTCAGTTTATCCTGAATTTACTTCGTTCTATGTTTCTAGGTTCTGCGTAGCTCAGAAGACGCAGTTATTCTCTCTTCAGTTGGTTTGAGAGCGAGATCATTCCGAAATGCAGGCCAATAAGGCCTAAAGGGCGCCCCCTCCCTCCTGCTCGCTCTCTCTCTCTCTCTCTCTCTCTCTCTCTCTCTCTCCCTCTCTCTCTCTCTCTCGTTCGTGGCTTTTACGCGCTCGGCGCTTCACTCCGACTAGCTCCAGTGCTGCGCGTCACGCAGTTTCTCTGCACCTCAGCTCCGACTCAGTAACTTTACGCGTTTCGGGATCTGTAAAGGCAGTGCTGCTCAGTGCGACTCGGTGCTGTTTTTACGCCTGCGTAACTCAGCGCTTTGCCTGCTGTGTGTTTGCGGTTCTCTCATTTGTTTCTCGCTCAGTTTGGAGGCGACGCGGAGAGCGAAACTGCGCTCTGAAAGAGGAACAGAGCAGAAACGCAGGAGCAGCTCACCCTCAGCCTGCCCTCGTGATTTTCCTGCGTGTGTGTGTGTGTGAGTGTGTGTGCTGTTCATGCATGCACGGATTTGACATGTTTTAATTCGCAACTTTCATTCGTGAGAAGGTGCAGTATTAAAAAAAATCGTACAAAACAGTTTGTCGGCGCAGGAACAAGGAAGTATAAAGGATTGTAAACAAGGACTGTGAACAGCTTTTATTTGTTGATTTGGGTGGATTTTGTATTTCTTGTTTCTCCGGTAACTGCTCCTAGAAGGGATGCGCTTCCACTCCGCCCGGACTACAGACTGAAAGCCGGCACGCTGCAGCGGTGCTTTAATAAAATCTACAGTTCTCCTTTGGCACTGTAACAGCTCTTGGACATCTTCAGAGCGGGAACAGTTTATGCACAGACCTGTGGAAGTGTTCATCAAGGATCACATGTGAGTTGGCTGCCGGTGTCCCCGGTACCGCGTGCCCGTATCAGGACTGTGTGCGCGCTTGAGGTTGTTGGAGATGGCTCCGGTGGGGACGCTGCTGATCGGGGCTGTGTTACTGTGGGTGTCGGTGTTGGGTGAAGAACCAGCCGCTAAAGCCGTAGCTGACCGATACGCTGTCTACTGGAACCGTACGAATCCCCGGTGAGTGCACACGTCAGGGTTTGGGTTAGAGGGGTTAACCCGAGCTCATGCAACGAATCTTAAACACACTGAAAAAAAAAAAAAGAATTCACTACACTCTGACAAAAAAAGACACCAAACACACTGGAGCATCTTTTTTTTTTATATTATTCTCATGGGACGGCGCACAAAAGTGTTTTATCTATAATTAGCTCTTAGATTAAAGTGCTCCTTATGTAATGATGTACCTTAAATGATTTCTAAAGGTATAAATATGTGAACTGCTCTAAAAGCACAAATATTTGGTGTTTCTGAGTGCAGGAATCTTTGGAGAGCCTTTAAAACAAACAAACAGACATTTATGTTTTAGGAATTTTTGCAGCAAGATTTCTGAAAGGGCTTTTAAATGGCAGCAGAAAGCTTTTGGAGTTACTTTTTTGGACATCTTGCTAGGTCTAGGCTCCATTCTGTCTTCAAAATCATCGCAGAGGCCTAATTAACATCTAAAACATCTTCACCTCGACTTATGCACTATTATATTATATTTTCCAATATCACCTGGACTTTTACAAAGACTTCATTTACGGCAGATTTATTTCTCTTTATATGTTATACACCACTTTTACTGTGGTTTACTGTCAATCTGGCTTTTAAGGTTCAAAGTGAAGGCTAAATCTTTAATACCTTTACTGAGATGAATATAATTATAGAGGAATGCCGTGAAGTTTGAAAAGTTGTATCTTACCTCTGATCTGAACATTTCCATCCAATTTATTGTACCTTACTATGTAACTGCTATACAGTCTTCTCCTGACAGTGTGAGAACCTCGAAACAAGGTCCCTTTAGGCACTGCAGACTATATTTACACAATTATTTACATTCATACATTTCTGATGGCAAGCGGTTTCATGGTGGAAGGAGCTCGGCACATCTGCAGGCACTTTGTAAAGACAAGCCGATGTGGTAGAAATATCGGATGATCCTTGAAGATATTTTAAGAATACCTGGTGTATTCTAAAAATCTAAGAGTGCCGTAGAGCATTTCACCGTTTCATCATCGTCTAAAAAAGAAAAAAGCAAAGAGCAAATTAGCTAAGAAAAAAAAAAGAGTGATTGGGTACAAAAACACATTTTAATCAGTTGTGAGTAACACTGGAGTCAGTTAGGGTTATTCATATATCAATATGATAACGTGAAAATGACCCGAAACCTTTTCATTTAAATATCATAGAGTCATATTTTGGTTCGGCACAAGCACACACACACACACACACACACACACACACACACACACACACACACACACACACACACACAAACATCCCTAGATTCCTCACTGACAGTATTGTTGTTCTAATGCAGCCAGGTACAATGTAAATATGCTTTTACAGACACATCATTAGTTCATTAAAGACTAATTATAACCCCAATGATGTTCCTCTATAACATTATTCCTTTATTTAGATATATAAACCATGCACTCCTTATAATACTACACCCCTGTGACAAATTTAAGTATATTAAAAAGCCAGTTCAGTACTTTAAACAAAAACCTGAAAGTTTATTTAATGATACACGGCAGCTCTGATCTGCAGTCAGAAAAGAAATCATGGATCTTTAAAATAATAGGTCAGTGTGACGATGTGGAATACGCCAGAGTACATTTTTTGTTTGACTAAATTTTTATAGACCACAAGCAGGCTATATGATGTTGGAAATGGTTTATATGACAAATGTAACTTTTTTTTATTTAAAATAAATAACTTTCTATGTGGCTGTGCAATAAAACATCATGAAAAACATCATATTTTTGATTAGTTTTAAACATGGTACAGCTATTTTGCTTTACAGAAGCTGTGAGAGTATGTTTAGGCTACGTTGCCCTCAAGTACATTAAGGTTAATTTATCGATTTGTTTTTTTGGAAACATCTTTATTTGGTTTTATTAATTAACCCAACTGGAAAGTCCTTCTTGTGACAATTTAATCATCCACTTTTTTGTTATATTGGAGTGCTTGTGTAACTGAATATAGAAAGATACCCTCATGTGACATGCTGTAGTATTGGTAAAACACTGGATGTTATTGAATGAGATTTGAAATATTTTCGGATCTGATGATGTGTGATGTCATCTAACAGTGTTTTTCCATATGCAAAGTCAAGTAGCTCAGTCAGGATTATTTCCATTTTAAGCTCGTTAGCTGCAAAGAAAAATAATGACAAACAGGGCGTCTACGCAGCAGTAGCTTTTACAATGATTCCACAGCCCTGACAAATGTTAGTATTGGGCCCTGTGCTTCTGTAACTCTCAGTGAAATGCCGTTGTGTCTTTTTTCCTAAAGTTGCTATGTTGTAATGTTGAGTTATACACTATATTGCAATATTTAAACTATATAATAGTGTTATTCTTCATTTTAAATATAGAGGAGCTTGCAGAAACAAGGAGGTTTTGAGGGCAGTGTCTGTGCTGCTGAAATATAGAGTCCAGTAATGTCGAAACTTTTCTCTCTGAGTCCTTATTTGGGACAAATTTCAAGAAGCATTGCATGTGTCTTACTCAGAGAAGACATTTCTAGAGCTGTTTCCTTGTACACTGAATTAGAGAACATGGCAAAATATGATGAAATCTAGGTAGATGAGTATAATGAAGTCGGGTTTCATTAGATTTTATATGACTTATGAAAGTAAAAAAAAATAAGTGAGACCAGGTTGAAAATTTATTATTGTTTCTATAGTAACGGGTCAATCACAGGGATTGGATGGAAGATGTACCACATAGTTCTAAACATATGCTAATTAAAAAACAAACAAACCATAGAATCTTCTTATTTAACGAATAAAATCTCTTTACAGTCTTGGTAATAATTATGGGAAAGTTTTCTTTAAGGAAGTGTTTCTTTAGTATTTAGGTATTTAGGGAAGGAGTCTCCAGTTATAGAGGTAAAGGTAAAGTTTTCCGAAGGTTTTGTCTAACATTACAAACTGCATTTAAAAAATATATCTTATTAACTTTAAGAGAGTTGAGTATTGCCTTCCTCCTCAGAGAGAGTTTTAAAAAAGTATTTAAAAAAGTAAAACAAAAGCACTAATCCTTCCCTTAACCTCAATGTTTGCATGCTTTTCTTGATTTTTTCTTGTGACTTCATACCAATTAATGTTGTACAAATTGTTACTCACTGATCTGTTCATATTTATTCATGACAAAGTTTTGAATCCTGAACTTATTTGTGAAAAAACGCCAGCACAAATTCTAAATGTTTACATCAAATAAGTGCTGCCTAAAAAAGTGAACGACACTTTTGGGAGAAAATCCTACTTTCAGGTCTCATTTATAAGGCATCAAAATGTGCAGAATCCATTGAAATGTAGGACTAGAGAGCAGTATTTCTCAAAGTGGGGTCCATGAAGCAGAGCCAGTGGTTTCTGTGATTATTAATTTAGTTGCAGTGATGAAAATCACAAGCAGTTATGATCAAAGTCATTATATTCATTGATTTTTTTTAGATTTATTAGCCTGTTTGACTGGTCTGTTAAATTGAATGGATTTAATCCAGACCTCGGTAACTCTAAAACAAGTTGCCGATAAATGGAGAAAGGATCGGTGGAATGTTCATGAATAAAAAAAATTTTATGGCTCTTATAAATAGCAGAAATTTTATTGCATCACATTTAAATAATGAGGCTAATACTTGAAAGTCAAAATCTGTGAAATTTGTTTTGCAGTTAACGGGTTCCTGCCTGCTAAAAAGTTTGCTTGTAGAAGGATTATATAAGTTTGTAACTATCCCACCCTTTTTTTTTTTTTTTTTTTTTTTTTTTTTTTAGAAAAGTTTGGCCCTGAGAATGCATTGAAACTGGCAGCCGTAGTGTTCACAGCTCTTTGCAGGAGTCCATGGTTTGTTTCTGAAACGAGCTCTTCCCCATTCCCAGGTTTCTTGCTCAGTTGCCATGGGGCTCCTTCAGTGCCCTGCGCCCTGCGCCCCATGCTGAGCGAGCACAAAGGCAGAGGCCTGGAGCGGCACTGAGCAGTGGTGCGGCCCGGCCGGGGGTTTGCTCATGAGAGGGGCGCATGCCGAGCTCGCGCATTTAGCTCAAACAGCATCGGGGTCTGTGTTAACCATCAACCAAGCAACCCAGGGCCCTGGTTAGGGTGTAACCTCGGGGCAAACCTTGTCTCTGAGGCTGTGCATGCACAGGGGTGCTGTGTGTGTGTGTGTGTGTGTGTGTGTGTGTGTTAGTGGCACCCTGCCTGAGTTTTGTCTTGGCACAATGAGGCCCCTCTGGTAAATAAATGAGCTACTCTAAATGAGTGTCTCTCATTCGCATTCATGCGCTCACCCAGTGGCCTAATCCAAATCTGGCTGAGCTGAATAATGTAGCAGTGCTGTCTGTCATGACCTTGGGGCCCTGAATCTGGCCATCCGTCAGTCATAACCCCACCCGAAAGGAATCACGTCTTCTCCTCGGAAATCGTCATCAAGAGCCACTGACTCTATTGCACCATGCTATCAGCATGCCATTAAATCCTTCTCAAAAAGAGTGAACAGTTTGAAGAAGAAAAAAGAAAGTGTGGACGATGCGATGTTTTGATCTCTAATTATTGAGCGTTTTGGATTAAAATTCTTGTATCATGACTTTTCCGCCTTCCATCCAACCCTTTAGCAGATCTGTAGCAGCTGCATCTTTGAACGTAGCTCATTAATGTGCACAAATTACAGGCATTAGAAAGAGTATTACAAGAGATCAAATCCAAGATTTAGCCAGGCATGCTGTGAAATATTAATGCGTCTGTTTGGTGGCTGAATGCGATGATGTGCATCCGAAGAGTTTTAATTCGACTTTTAATATGTTTAATGATGTTTTAAAGAAACAGATGCACTTAATTGTTTCAGTCTTTATGATCAATGCCAGTGGGGTTGGATTTCATTCATTTTCATACAAATGGTACGAAAATGCTGTTTTATTCTTACGGTACGTTTATCTGGCATTTATGGAAGGAATCTCCAGTGTCAGTGTTTGGTAACAGGGAACACTGTTTTTTTTCCTGAATTGGAAAAGTCTTAAAGACTGTGGATTTTGTGCTTTCAGCGTGGCTGGAAGATTAAATTTATTTTTTTGTTATTTTAGGGAAGAAGGAGATGTTAGTAAGGGAACGACTGTACATTGATGTCTGCTGTAACATAAGTGCTAGCAGGAACGAACCAACATTAAACGTAGCTGTAGATAGATTAAAAGTAGGATTTTTTTTCTATGAAAAAAAATTGGAATCCTTGGAAAATTACAGTGTTATAAGATGAATAAAACACTTGGGGAATTTCAGTTGCACCCCCAATTTTCAATAATCTTCCTTTTAGCAACACAACACAGAAAGTTTTATTCTTAACTTGATCCTGTAAAACTTGACTTGACATTTTTCTGAAAAACCTAAACCTATAGATGCTCTTGTCATCTCTCCTGAGCAAAATAATCTACCATGATATTGTGTATGTGATGTATTTTTTTGCTGTACCACTCTTCAGTATAGTGTAGTGTAGTGTGATGTGCTTTTGCAGGACGTTTGTTGGTTTGTTTAAATCCGTAAAAGAACAAAACGTCCCAAAATTCATCTGCTCTCATTTGACTCACGCTGCAAAATAATACACTGTGCATTTGTCCAGCATCTTGCATTTTGTTCAACATTAAAAAATGGGCCTTGTGATCACGCCTATTGCTGAAATTCTTTAGGGGCTTTCGAAAGGAAATGCTGCTTTAGTTTTAATGCAAAATTGTGTTTAAGCTCCAAGCCATTCAGATGCGAGTCCCTCCCTCCCCTCCTACCTCCCTCCCTCCTTCCCTCCCTCCCTCCCTCCCCTCCTACCTCCCTACCTCCCTCCCTCCCTCCCTCCCTCCCTCCCTCCATCCATCCCTCCATCCTAACCCCTCCTTCTCCACGTTACTCTCTCACAGGGTTTTCGGCGCTGTTAGGAAAGCGGTCGGTCAGGGCCACTTGCAATTACAAAATTTGGGTCAATACAAGTTTTTCCTCCAAAGCCTCCTGCTTCATTTTCACATTGGCTTGAGAATTGTGTTCTGAGAAAAAAAAAGCCTATTATTTTTTCTGACTCACTTCTTCCACCCTGATTTACAAAAAAAAACCCCCAGAAAACAGTTGTATACTTCATAAATTAGATATATCGTTAAAGTAATCTTAGATTTCGGATTGATTTATTCTGTTAGGCAAATCCCTGCAGGGATTTTTCCCTTTTGCAAGGAAATAATCCAGTATTGACAACGGACCTTGTTTATTTATTGCTTCAGGGATGGATCAGTGGAGAATCAGTATTAAATTCCAGTCTTAATCTTCAGGGTGTTTGTGTATGTGGTGCCATGGAAGCTGATACCTTCAGCCATCAAAGAGATCCATTAGATAGATCTAAGCACTCAACAGCTGGAGAGAAGGATCTCGGGAAGTGCGGCTCCGTTCCACAGTGCTGTTTTAATCCTGGATAATTCCTTCCGAAGCTCTTGAGTGACAGATGTGAAACACTTTTTTTTTTATAAATCTCACAGATTTATAGCCTGCTAGTGAGCCACACCTTGTTTAAAGCACACGTGTAGTGGGCCTTTAGAGAACTGTGAAATGGTGTATTATTGGATATCTTTTTAAAGCCCTACTCGTTTGCATCTCAAGAGTCTTCTGAAAAGTCCTCAAATGTTTTCCTTGATGTTCCAGTTCAGTTTTAATCCCCAATTAAAAGACAAAGGCTCCCCCCTTTTCTGCGGTTTGTGGAGAGTCCATGTTGTGATAGCTGTTCTGTGGTGGTGTTCGGGTCTGCGTGAACCTTGTTCACAGTGTTTACCTGCCGTTTTTTTTTTCTTTCCTGTTCCTGACTCTTTCCTGGAGGCTGCCCGGGTTGTGCTTGGATTTAAAACAACATCCAAATACCAAATATTGACTGGGTTTTAGGAGCTCGGCTGTGTCCCAGCTAGTGCCCAACCTGTGTGAAAGGCTGCCATTGTTCATGGCTTAGTGGAGCTTTGCCAGGGTCTGAAGTATGCACGCTTGTACACATGGGAAGGGCACAGCAGGGCTTGTAGGCATACGGAGGGGCATAAAAAACAGTCTGGAAGTGCCTCAGCCCCTATAGACTAGAGGAAAAGGGAAGTGAGGGGCCAAGGCGGTATTGCCAGTGCTGGAACTTTCTCAAGGGACACAGGGTCAGTGTTGCCAGATTAGCTGAGATCCCTTGTGATTACTTTCTTTAATTACTCTGAATTCGAAAAAAAATGACCTTGCTTTATAAAGTAACAACACCATATAGATATTCTGATAAATTAGGACACGGAGAGTATCATGGCATTACTAGTACATTTAATAAAACCTTCACCACCTCTGCAGGGCTGTTCCTCGTTCTTGACATCGATCTTAAAATAGATATTATTTCCACGTTTCCTATTAATTATTATTATTTGCATTTAAAGATAAGTAAAGATTGAACATCACTGTGATATCACCGTAGGTATTTTAACGTTTTTGGAAGTTTGTGTTCTCTGTACTGCAATACAGTATTTTACAGCTCTGTAGCGTTCTCCAATCTGATTAGTCCAAAAGTGTTGATTAAGTTTTTATAACAGCAGCTCTGACAGTAGTGCTGACAGTAAGGGAAAAAAAGGTTTATATTAAACTCTGAAAAATGAAAAAGATGTTATCATTTCTATAGTAACAATTTATACAAGGAGCTGTGTGTATATATAATTTATATATATATATATATATATATATATATATATATATATATACATATACATACATACATACACACAATTTTCATTGATATGTGTTTTTTTTTTTTTTTTACTTTTGGAAGGAATCTTTATATGGTTTCTCAAGCTTTCCCTCAAAAAAATTCAAATCACATCATCAAACTGCTGCGCTATAAAATAAATGAAACCCTTTGGGACGTGCTGTTGTAATAAAATAATCACTTTTGTTGTGCTAAACGTATTTCCACTTCTTCTGTGATTACAACACTCCTCCATAAAATGGTTCCTCAGGAATAATTTAGTTTGTTTAGGATTAAGATTTCTGACTGAGGTCTACTTAAAGCCTTGTAAGTCTATAAGGTCGATTTGCCAAATTTGGAGCGGAAACCGGTGCATTTCAATGCTGCATCCCTGCACGGCGTGTCAAAAAGAGCCGCAGGGGAACCACACATCCTGCTGTTCAGTGACCCGTCACACAGAGAGCTCGCCTGACCTCCTACCTCCTTTTTATTCCATCATGGCCGAACAGGATCGTAAGATGTATGCATGTTCCAGTGAACAGTTATCTGATACACGGTGATATTCCACAAATATTGTTATTGTGGATGCCTAGAAATCTCATCACCACCACTGGGTTTGATTAAGCAGAATAAAACACAGCTGTCTATTAGAGGATTGCATGAGCACTGCATGTGTGCAGCATTTCCACAGTGATGGAAATCCCATAATTCAGTTCACCAGATGGATGTTTAATGGATGTTTAAAAAACGTGGCGAACGGCTCTGTCGCTCCTGATTGAGAAAGATTTTTTTTTTCAAATGTGTAATTTAAAAAAATAAATAAATAAATAAAAGAGTTGATCTGAAAAATCAGCTTAAACATGGAGGTGATTTTCAGGATACTGGCAGACACTTAATAAAATAATTTGTCCCAAGACTGTTTGTAGTAACGCAGCTATTCCCTTAAAGAGGAAAAAAAGGCAGGATTTGTTTTGTTGCCTTAGTGATCCATCTCTCTCCTGGGACTCTTCTGTTTTTCATCCCTTCATGTTTACTCCTAGTAAACTGCTCATACTTTCAGTTCCTCTTTAAAATGTGAGTGTTGAAATGGCTTCTTCGCTTCCTTTGAAGGTCTGGGTGAAGGTATTAACAGCGAGACTCTAAAGGGCTTAAGAGGTCATCGGCCCATTGTGCGGAGACACAAAACACTTCCTCTGAACCCCTTCACCCTTCTGTCTCTCCTCCACTGAGCCACAACCTCACTGGCCATTCATATTCATCAACCTCAAGCTCTAAAAACCCCGATAAAGTTCTTGAAAGGATCCTAAAGTTGGCTAAACCTGCTTGATGTGCATTGTAGGAAAACACGGCGTGCGCTAACGACCGCTCTGCACATTCAGCTGAGGCAAAAGCTCAGAGCGAGAGCTCTTTGTTGCCCTTCATTACGGCACATTTAATCGCAATAGGAAAAAATGATGGAGGCATTTGTCCGACAGACTAAGCTAATAAAAATTAAGCTACTTGGCAAGAGGAAGTAACAGAAGGAACACTGTCACTGTTCATTGTCGAGTTCCTGTGTTTCTGTCATAGGAAACAGGAAGTAGAAAATAGGAATACTTAGGTATGAATGAACTACTAAACACTTCATTTATTATTTTATGGTATTTTATATTTTTTCTAATTTATATAGTGGCCTTTAGAGAAAAAAACAGGAACCATTATTTCATTTTTTTTCCATTGTCTGTACCGCTTATCCAATCTATTCTCGGGTCACGGGGAGCCTCAGGTATCATTGGGCATCAAGGCAGGATACACCCTGGACGGAGTGCCAACCCATCGCAGGGCACACACACACGCTCATTCACACACTACAGACAGTTTAGAGATGGCAACCAACCTACAATGCATGTCTTTGGACCGGGAGAGGAAACTGGAGTATATGGAGGAAACCCCCGAGGCACGGGGAGAACATGCAAACTCCACACACACATGGCGGAGGCGGGAATCGAACCCCCAACCCTGGAAGTGTGAGGCAAACGTGCTAACCACCAAGCCACTGTGCCCCGTGGAGCTATTATTATTATTATTATTATTATTATTATTATTATTATTATTATTATTATTATTATTATTATTATTATTATTATTATTATTATTATTATTATTATTATTATTATTATTATTATTATTCATACCATAACCAATATAGAATTAATATGCCTAATAATCAGTATGCTCCTTTCTGCCTGTTTAGCAGGTGTATATTAATTTCTAATAATTGTATATCCACAAAAACTTTATTACGGTTCTGAATCGGTGCTTGTCAGACTGTGTAACCATGGCAACACACATAACAATTCAGACAACTTGTGTGTTTATGCTTTTCGGTTGCCCTTGTTATTTAATTTGAGTTGAGAGTTGAAGATGTTTTAATTAGAAGCAAGTGTAAATAAATGCATTTGGCTTTTAAATCCGACTTACGAGCTTTGACAGCATGTAGGAGTAAGTCAGGATATAACGCTTTGTGTCTATCAAGGATTTTAGATCACTTTCTGCTACTGACTGTGATACCTCAGTGATAACTCTGTAATGCGTTGTTTACTTTTCCGTAGACGCAACCTTCTGAGCGCGAGGTGATGAAGCTACCCGATCTCATAATTGCTATAATTGCAAATTGACATGAACTCACTCTAAGACCAGAGTGAGATAATTACACCTGCTGAGATGTTGCTATAGCAACAGCCATATAATACTAGACTGTTGGTATGTATTGGAATTGAATGTTAGCTAAATAAAGTGATCAGTGATGATCAAGGAGGAAGCAAAACATATGCAAAGCCTCTGTTTGTATGCATGGTATAAGCATAATCTATCAGGATATTGTTTTCAGTCTTCACCTGATTACGTTCAGATATCTGGACTCTCGGTTTCTTACATGGAACAGTGTTTGTAGAGATATTAGATTAACTCTTCGGCTTTTGTTCTGCTCCGTCTTCGACTTCTGCCGAATCAGCAAAAACGCTATTCCTGACAAGTAACATCATGACAACATGTTTTTTTAGAGTTTATTTTTGTAACTGAGACTTTTATTATGATTAAAACATCTCAGAGGGAATTGTGGTGTCACTTTATATAAAACAGTTCATTAAAATGTAATTAAAAAGCGAGCCACCGCACTCGAGTGCCGTGTTGTGTGTCATGTATTCGGTGCTTTTACAGAAATACTGTACACTCTTGTTTAACAGCCATCTTGAACGTCTCGCTGTTTCTTACTGTGATTTTTTGAACTAAGTATCTCTAACTTGATCAAATAAAATAAAAAAAATTAAAAAAAAGCAGAATCTTGTGTGAGAATATTTTTGTAGTGAAGCTTTTTATGTGAATTATTATCCTTTTGGGAAAACCTCAAGCATTTTCTCCTGTCAGATTTGAGTGCAGCTATGGGATAAATGAAGCATTAAAAACTGTTTGCGATCAGTTTGAGCCAATAAGCCTTCACGAGCAATGTCGGAAGAAAAACCAGGTCAGGACGTCCATGATCGGAATTTCAGGGTGGACGTTTTGTCTCGGTGCTGTGTTACGTTTGGCTCGACCTTCTATCCAGTTTTTTGTTCCATTTCTGGGCCTGTTTTACATCTTTACGATTAACATGTGTCAGTTTAATGCTCGACGATATGACGGGGTTTTAAAAACAGTATTTATTATTTTCTGAGTCAAATGGTTGTCTTTTATGAGGACAGAGAGCGATGAGGCTACGCACGCGAGCAGCCATTTCCTAACTCGCCTCCATTTTGTGTCCTGTGCAGAGCTGCGTTTTTTTTTTTTTTTTTTTTTTTTTTTTTTTTTTTTAAGGCACACCAGGAAACCAAGTTTAACATTTTTTGCTGGCAGGACTGACATAATATTTTCCAAATTTGGAATATTATTGATGCCCCACTTTGGACGCTGGTGCGAAAATTTTCTATATAACGTAAACAATTCCGAAACTTTGCACCGTCATGTGTGATGGAAGTGCCAGCATGCTGGTCGGTTCTAGCGTCCTGGCACTCAGATCGCTGGTAGAGGGAACGTGCACACTTGTCCTCCTCCTTCTCCTCCTCCTCCTTTATGCCTGTGTGCGGGCCTGTCCTCAGTTATTCTTGTGCATAATTGATGGAAAAGTTAGAATAGCAGAAGTAATGCGATGAGAGGGTGCAGCGAAGCGGCAAGGCGGCCGAGCGCTGAGCTGAGAGGGAGATCGCGTGCATCGGGCAGCAAACACTCGCAGCCGAAGGAGAGGGCATCTGGAGTAACAGGTCCTGACACTGAGCCGGAGGAACATGTCAGCATGCAGTCTGTCGAGTCTTGCCGATTTTCATCGAGCAATACAGCATGTCATTCTCCTCGCTCTGGCCTGGCTGAAAATAAACTGAAGTGTCACTGTCATAAGAAAGAGGGAAATAGTGGCTGTTTTGTGATGGTACGCATGGAGTGGGTTTTGTTAAAGGGGCTTTGTACAGGTGAGTCAGCAGTGTCACGTTACAAAGAGGTGCTAATGAGCGAACACCTCAGCTTTGTCTCATTAACAAAGGGGGCGAGAAAGATGCTAGTCAGGATCGGCCTGCTTCAAAGCAGCCTGGCTCACGCCCTGACTTTCACAAAACCCTCCCTCTGATTCAATCTGGCCTGCAACTGAAACTTGACCACAGTGATGACAAAGCAGTGTGTGGAATTAAATGGTGCTGTTGGACAGACTTCCTAATTAAGGCTGGCTGTATACTGGCTCGTAATTCCACCGTCAGAATCGATTTCAAACAAAAAATATGGCTACTTCATATAAAGAATACAAACAATGTGCCACTTGGGGCCATTGTTTTGGGTACCGCTGCTCACATTTATTGCTTTTATTTCATTTTGAGTGATATTTTTGTGAATGTAAGTAGCTGCATCAGTGCCAAAACTTCGTCACAGAAATCATATCACACATGGGAAAACTTCTTCTGCTAAATCACTCTAAACTTATCTGTAACTAACTGCAAGTAATAAATATTGTTAATGATGACACAAGCTTCGGGCTCAGGCGAGTGACCACTAACCAAACCATCTTAAATGAACACAGCAGACTTATATTAAAAATATTAATGTTTTTTTTTTAAAAATAAACATCTCTGGCAAATAAACAAATTCTCAACTTCCCTTCAACAAAGTTTAAAACAATCACATAGAATTCATTTAATAAATTATATAAATTTTATTTATTGAAACTCCTACAAAACACCTTACACTCACATTTATACTTATATTTTACCTTAATCTTTTATTTTCTTCTTATAATATTGATTATTTTTTAATTATTACATTTTTACTAATCCATGTGCAAGACTGCAACCCCTCAGATATCCAAAGTCAATAATAATAATAATAATAATAATAATAATAATAATAATAATAATAATATTCAAATCACACACACACACACATATACATTTATATAAATATTTTTTGTAATAAAGTTAGCAGGAATGGTTCTGTAGTGTGATGCTATGAAATTAATTTTTATGTATTTATTTATTTATTTGGTGCAGTGATAAACAAGAATTATCACTAGCTTTTTGCTTTATTTGGAGTTTTCCTACAGGTGGAAAGTGGTTATCTAATCACTGTAAAGACTCTTATTTTTTAAAGTTCTTTGTAGATTCCCATAAGAATAACCAGAACCCTTGAGGAACCCCGTTTTGCTCAGAGCACAGCACTTTTATGAACCAGTCACAATGCCAATTAGATAGATAGATTCATATTGCAGAGATTTTAGATTTAGTAGTTAGGTTTCAGAAGTTCAGGAGTTAGAGTTAAAACTATAAAATATATATATATATATATATATATCACACACACAAACACACACACATATGTTTGCCTTTCTATCTTTGTAAGGATGCTCAAATGACTACTATTATTATTTTTAAATTTTTATTATTATTATTTATCATCATCATTATTATTATTATTATAGCAGCTAATAAATGCTAGATTGCTTCCTAACCCATAATAATCAAAAATAAACCTTTTATTTTATTTATTTATTTATTTATTTATTTTTTTTTTATTGACATTTTTAAAGCAGTTTTCTTTCACAAGGACCCACCAATACACACACACACACACACACACACACACACACACACACACACACACACACACCCCCAAACTTTATTTAGTGAAAGGTTCATTTTGTGCCTGAGTTTAACACCACAGCATTTTTGTTATAGCAAAATATACATATAATAATTCTAACACAATACTGTATGCACTGTAAGCGTGTCATTTAGTTGCGAAAGAAAATGAGAAAGACTGCGTTCAATCAAATACAGAACAGAACAAAATAATGAAAACCTTTTAACCTTTTCTTTTTATCGTAAACACGATTTCTCACCATCCAAACATGTGCCTAAACCATATATTAGAATAATATTAAAAAAGCATGAAATTTAATAAATGTGTAAAACACTACAAATTCTGATCAGTAATAGCATTTATACTGACCTTAAATGTTGTAATATCCTTGTAATACCAGGGGATAAAATTATCCCCTTAAATAAATAAATAAATCTGGCACAAATAGATGTTTGGGATTGTTTACTTATTTTCCTCTCAGCAATTTCATCATTTTTAAATTTTAGATTAGATTTTAAGCTTATTGTAAATGATCAGAGCACCGGTTCCTTCTCATGTAAAAAAAAAAAAAATCACAAGGTAATACTTTTCTATTTATTCTTATTATTTTAACTGATAAAGGTTAAATACAGTGACAGCACTGAGCAGTATCACGTATGATTCACACTTCTTCTAGTCACTGGCTTTAATTAGTCTCTGAGTGAGCGAGGTCCAATTATAAGAAGCAGTTTGTATTTTATAGATTGGAAAGTATATAATAGACATAAGTGAGCCATATGGTTTACTTGGAGTTTATGAACCTGTCATTTCTTTTCTGCATTCCAAATAGATAAATGATCAATGTGTACTGCCACAATATGAAATATATCTCAGATTTTTGATCGAGCTTTTTTTTCGTTACCCTGTCGAAAGTTTTCCAAAAAAATAAATCCCACCTTCTGTTTTTTAATTAATTTATACTTTATTAAAGTCTGTCTACTTTATTATTCTTCGCATCTCTGCTGTATCGACTTGCCCTGAAAATCAATTATACAATGTACTGTTCTAATCAAATTATCACCACTGCCCATGAGGGAAGGCTGCCTACGTAGGCAGCATTTTTAGCAGGTTTTGAACGCTCAGTAATGATTTAACGGCTGTATAAAGACTTGTTGTATACAATTCCCTTTTGATCAACAAACTGCATTTGAAGGAAGCCCTACATGAACCACTTCTGAAGTTACAATACATTTTTTGCAAAAAGTAAATGAAAAAATAAATGAATTGTAGATTATTATATATGCTTTGGCACTGAGGGGTTAAAGGCAACCTTTCCGTGACTCTCACTTGTCCTCTGTTATGCCCCTCTGAGCATCAGTAATGATTCAAGGACCAAAGTGAAAAGGGGAATAGTGCACTGTATGCGTGAGCAAGGCTTCAGCGAGAGCTCGGGTGGTGAGGCTCAGGCACGCGATGCACATGGGACACGCAACATGCATTTACTGCACATCCTGCATGCATTGTCCTCCAAAACAATAGCCTACAGCATTATGCCTCTTTGCCTGAGTGGCACTCTTGGAAAAATTAATTGTGGTATTTATTTTAGTATTATATTATTTTCTCAAGCACTCACCCTTTAATTATCAAATTATCCGCCTTGTTTCATTTTGCATTTAATATCATCCTTCAGAAATTCCCCTGGATGCGGGAAAAGCAGGTTCGTTACTATCTTATAACGAGTGCTCACTTTTCTTGAACTAGGTCACACAAATCAGTGGGAGTGGTCCGAAATGTCGACCAATAGACGCTCGGATATAGTCTCTGCAGATGTTTGGTGACCAATCAGATTTGAAAGGAATAAATATAGAGCACACGATTGCTTTGCTCGGGGTTTTATAGAAAAGTTCATAAACTGTCAGCTGCTACCGAGTTCTCATTTAAATGTTGAGATGGTCTGAGAGCAAGAGTGAGTGTGTGTCCTCACTCGTGCACGCGCCCTCACTCCTGAGGACCTTTCGCTCTCTGTGAGATGTGCCTCTTTTGCCGTAGCTTCTCCACCAACACAGAGCATGCGTGGGTTTAAGGTACTGAAAAACCTCTTGGAAAAAAAAGTGAAATAAATAAAAGAAACGGCCCACATTTCCAGCCGTGTAAGAGTTGTACATTTACGTAATCAGGTGTGGGAGTTTGTAGTTTGTGTAGCACAGCATATAGACAATCATTACAGCTTTTAATCTTTTGCCTCTAAGCATTAAACTATAAAAATTTTGTTTCAAATTTTAGGTTAAATGTTCCCAATCATTTCTTCCTCTCACTGCAGATTCACAGCTGCATTGTAAATATGAACGTTTTTTTCTCCAGCAATGATTTTTGCACTGTTTAATGGCAGTTATGTAAATATCTTGCTCGAGTCATTGTCTTGGCAAAGCAACAATGCCACCTCCAAGCCAATGACCTCATCAGATTTGGGTCCTGAACAGCAGCATTATTTTGGTGCTGCAACATACTGTTTTTCAGCTTCCTTTCATGCCTGTGAACCCGTTTACGAGTCCAAATGTTGGGTTGGGTTGGTTGGGTTGGGTTTCTGCACATAAATAAACAAATCAAAAGCCAAAAAACGTTTTTTACTCTTTTCTTTTCGTTTTTTTTACACATCGCAAAAATCATTAGAGCAAACATGAAGTTGGCACTAAATCAATAATTTGCTCTCATAAATAACTACTTTAGACCTTTTTTTCCTCCTTTATCACATATTGAAACACATGGCAGTTCAGCAGGGCTACAGCTCTGTCCTTTGTCTCAGTTTACACTATGGGTCTCAGTTTTATAGAAACAGCTCAAATCTATGGAAAAATATAACAATTGAGAACACACCATGGCTTCAAACTCTGCATATTATCAGATTAGGAGCAGGAATTTCGGTGCTGGAAATGATGCATCAGTCCTCCTACAGCCCTCAGTTTCATTTATGCTGCCGTAATGGCCATGGAGTGTGTTGTAAGGCTGACTGTTAGATATCCGAGGGATAAAATGATGCAACACACATTTGGCCAGAATCCAGGCTCAGTTCTCAGTGTTCTCAGCCTCTTTTACCTGCTCAGATGTTACTTCTGTTCACTTCTGTTCCGGTGGCTTGAGGGTTGTAATTTGAAGTTGCTGAACTTTCAGGTTCATGAGATCCTTCGGTTATGTGGAATCGTTTTCGAAGCAACGTCAGTGGGGGAGTGGGGCGGGGTGGAGGGTTGTAATTTTGCTTTAACAATCATGGTTCACGTACTTTTCGAAATAAAATTCAAAATTCAAGGTTTCTAAAAGCATTTTATTTAAAATGAAGTATAAATGTATTTTCGGTATTATTAATAAAAAAGAAATGTTTTCAGAGTACAAGAAAAATATATAATTGTTTATTGTGGCAGGCATTTTGTAATATCTAAGAATAAAATTATTTAAAAATAATTTTAATTGAAAGTAATTATATAAAAAAAGCAAATTTTCCATTTATTTAAATTTTTTTTTATTTTTTACATATTTTTTAAATATATGTATCTTTTAGGTATTTTATATATATTTTATATTTTAATTTAAAGGAACAAATGAACATACATATTCTGTATATTGGATATTTCTCAATCATTTCAAATATATATGATGACACAAATTGCCGGCTATATCCCACACTCTTACCGAGACACACTATAAAATAAAGTGCTTTTTACTCTGATTCTGGTTTGGATCAACATTCAGCATGTGAAGTATGTAGACAGTGCAATTACACAAGCGGGGAAGAGGGATAACATTGAGCACAAACATTATTAAGTACAAGATATGAACTACAATAGACATGGCAATAAATACACTGTGGCAGTGAGGAACATGATCTACAGTCGGATCTGCTGTGTACGGATATAAAGTGGCAATGCGATTTATTTCACTTGAAATCAGATATCGGATTTCCGTCCTCGGGTGACCCTGCTGAACTGATAATAATCAGCTTGTGCTTTTTTTTTTTATTTCCCAGAAGCCTCTGCATGCACACCACCATACTCACTGTTTCCGGTACAGTCTGTGACTCATATTTTTTAATTATATCGCTTCGCTTTCCTTATTGTTGCTACTCCTGTTCTCATTTATGCTGTCTTGTTTTTTCGACATCACTTCCTGTGTGTGCTTGGTACGGCGGAAAGATCGTCAGTGAGTCCAGATGATCTTCAGATGATTGCGAGGCACTGCATGATTTTAATTTGAGTCCCCACTCTCGCACAGTCAACAATCCCTCGTTTTACTTGCGGTGGAAACGTGGGAGCAGACAGGGTGGAGACTACAGCTACAGCTAACATCGCTAACAGTGCACATTGCTCTGCTATTACACTTATCAGATGTGGCACGTCCTGTACTGTTTGTATGCCTTTAACCCTTTGTGACCTACAGAAAACATTTCTGTTTTTGCATGGTCTTGTGTTTTGTAGGAGACCAGTTAATGAGATGTGTTGCTCAATAAACTCTTTTATACACAATAGTAGTCTGTAAGCAACAAAATGGCACATGATTCCTTCTTTTTCATTCTCTGTGTCTGTGCCAGCAAATTAGTGAATGAAAATTTTTTTTAGTTAAATCTCTCTGATATCTCTAGTCTTACGAGAAAGAAACTGCAGGTCCTACAAACACAGAACTAAGATGCAGCAGTGCTCTAAACACAGCATGGGCTCTTGCACACTGCAGCTACACCATTCAATTTGTATTTATGTGATATCTTGACCCTGTGTGATGAATTGACATCCCATCTAGGGTGTATTCCCTCCTCGCTCGTACCATTCTCAGGATAGACTACGGGTCTACTGTGACCCTGATCAGGATGAAGCTCTTACTGAAGATGAGTATATGAATATTTGAATATTGGCTCCATCTTAAGTCCACATCTGTAGGATTATTTGTGAGACAAAAAGCTAGTTAATTTACACTAAATCAGATGAGTATATCTAGCTAGAATGGACACTAGATTTTACTGTGCACTCGAGCGTCTAGTGTATGAATTTTAGAAGGGTCGTATGGTCTCAAATGAGACACTAACTGGAAGTATAAGCCTTTTCCCAGTCGGATGTCAAATGCACATAACGTGACGCCGCTGGCTTTAAAAGAAAACAGTTAATATATAAAAATGTTCAAAAGTAACAACATGAGCCAAATTAAAAGACATTTCCAAGATGTCATGTCCACAGAAGTGTCTGCTATCTTGAAAAATTTTTCTCATCCATCGCCATCGCCTGGTAGCCTCGCTCCTTTTCCTCTACATAAGCAAAACTGTGAGTGTTGAGTGCATGAAGTGTCCAACATTTCTTCTTCTTTCACTTAAATGAGCGCATCATCCGGCTACTAGAAGTGCACTTCTTCTTCTTGGAATTGTCAGTGTGAACACACTACTCACACTATTTATACTACACAGATTTTGAGACGCACCGTCAGAAATCAGAGTAATGTAGCTCACTTAAAGGTGAACTAAGTAAGAGCTATACCATCACCGATGTCACATCTATTTCTAATTATTAAGCAACAGTTGAAATGATCTGCAAAATGCATTTAAGTAAAAAACACACAATTAAACAAAAGTAATTGGTCAGTTGTCTTTAAGGACTGTCTTTGGGTCACAAGTATTTACTGCCTCCATTAGGAGCAACTCCATTGTGTTGACTTCAGCCCTGAAAGAGACGAGTGGCAACAGCAGTTTCAGACCTCATTAAACAGTCTACATGCAACACATGTGTGTGTGTGTGTGTGTGTGTGTGTGTGTGATGGGAAAAAGCGAGAAACAGATTAATGCTGTGTTATTCACCACCCACATAAACAGACTAAGACAAACAAAAGCACTCATTCATTTGCATTCATTTCACAGAAAACAGAAAATACTAATTAATAGTTTGGGTTTTCCTTTTTTTTTGTCTCAGGACTAGTTCTACGTTCTAGCATTACCTCAAGAAAGCTGTGCTTTGACTACTCCACATAAATAAATATATATACCTTAATAGATCAGTGTAAATGGTGTAAGCTTAGAACAGAGAGCGTGAGTAAGGAATAAAACATGCATATCTAAATATAACGGCATATAAAACTTAATATAGGCATAAGAATCAACATGAGGGATGGCTACAAATGTAAGCGGCTTGTTATTGTTGTAGCTCTCAAACGATTACTTATATTAGTGATTTTTAACAAATCCACTAGCTAGTTTACAATCCTGCTTGAAGTACAGTGACAGAAACACACATGATTAAACTAACAAATAAATATATTCACCTTCTACAACATGAGGATGTAGTCAAATCACTGGAAATTTATCACCCTATGATTGCCCAACCCTGTGTCCATAATATTCTTATGCACGACCTAGGGCGCTAGGAAGCTGATAAAGATGCACCCTACTACGCAGACGAACATGAACTCTATTATTTCTGGCTTTTCTTAAACCAAGCCGATAAACCATTCTGTTTTTGAGGACAGAAGAAAGAAACAGAAGCTGACCCCATGGCAGTGTTGCAATGTTAGATCCTGAGGTTTATGATCCAGGGTCACACTCACATCGGCGAGTTCCTGCCCCATACCGTGCAGTAGTGCATTAACCCCCATGAGCGAGGAGGCTCCAGCCTGAGCTAATCGCCGCTCTGCTCGGAGATGTTTATGACGCATTTAGAATGTTTTATGTCTCTTGGAGCATGTGCACGAAATCTCCCTGATTATCCTGAAGTAATAATTCAGGTTGATTCGTGCTGCTTTTGGTGCGGGTTTAGAAAGGGCACGTCGAACCTGTAAAGCCAAGCTGTTCTTCTTTGCTTCACTTCCTTTTGTAAAAATAAACCCAAAAAGTACAATACGTATCAAATTTCGGGAAATTCCACGTTGTTTTAGAGCGCTCATTGAAAACTAGAGGTACGAGGTTTGCTAATCTGGTTCATTTCTTTCAGGTAAATCAGTAGACAAACCGACTGCATGTTCGGCTGCTTAGTGTATTACTCACTCGGATCAGTTGTCATCCACCAGCTTTGTTGGTGGACAGAGCAATTATTTATAGTGCGTTCACATCATGCTGAAGTTACAGTAATTATGAGATGACAGTTCAGAGCTGCTGTTTTAAGCCGTTCGTCTATTCCTACTCAGAAACGACTCACTATAATGGACAAACCGTATTAATCGTGCGCTTAACGTAATCCTGTATTTTCTGCTGTCTTTCGCTTGTTTGCTTTAAGACCGAAAATTAAATTCTATCATGCTGTATATTTTTTGCTGTACAGTTTTCCTGTAGTTTAATACTGAAGAATGACAGAGAGTTTTGAATTCTCTGAGCTGAAATTTACATTTTGTGGTTTCTTGGGAAGCTGCAGGTTCGTTTTGGTTTTCAAGGACGAAAGGAAATGAGACCTGTGGAGTTTGCAAGTGTACTTTAGTGGTTTCCTCTGGGAAATCCAGTTTCCTCCTCCAGTCCAAAGACATGCTTTGTAGGCTGATTGGCATCTCTAAATCGTCTGTAATTGTGCCTTGCGCCGTCCCATTAATTCGGTCTGAGTTGTGCCTAGAACCTCCTGGGATAGACTCCAGGCTCTAGGCCCTGACCCTGTGTAGAAAAATCAGTACAAAAAATGGATGGCTGATTCAACTGGAACTGATGACTTTGTTCAGGAAAATATTCCTTTTTTCTTCATTTCTTTTTCTACTGGTTTTAAACACACTCAATCCTTATAGTTAAGCACTTATAAGATGAAGGGGTTAAAAGCGATTTAGATTTGTCTGGGCAAAGAACTTCTTATCCACTGCCCAGTGTTGCCTTTTAGTGTGAGGTCATGTTGGGTGTATTTTTGGAGTTGAAATAAGTGTGTGTGTGTGTGTGTGTGTGTGTGTGTGTGTGTGTGTGTGTGGTAACCCAGGTCACTCTTCAGCACTGTTAGCTGCTGGCGCTCCTCGAATAACCGTGCATGACAGAGAGATTTGCAGTGTCAGGAAGAAGTCAATTCAGTCTTAAGCAGTCATTGAGCTCTGAACAAATTTCTCCTACTGGCCTGCAGGCTGTAGCCAATTTACCTCCTTAATATCACTGTTCTTCTTTTATTTTATAATGAGAGGCTAGTTTTTAGTCATTACATCCCTCATTGTCTGTAACTGCAAGCTGCCAAAGAACTCATTCACATTACAGACTTAATGGCACTTGCTTCGTGTTAATGAAAGAGCAGATACCTGATAGCTGAAGCAACCCGAATGCTGTTTGTTAACACTCACTTTCCTCATGGTGATTAATGAGACGCAGGCACATCCAGCTTAGTCGTAATCGGCACCTTCTACAATTCCGGGCCAGCTGCACGCAATCACCGGATAGGCAGCCTGGATACAAACGAAGTGAGAGTGGAAAATCGGACAACGATCACACAGGTGCTGAATAAGGCCACTCTCAAGCCTCAGCTCATCCCTAAACCCTCCAGTTACAGAGCACACAAACACGACGGAGTTACCCCTGAGGAATCTGCTATCGTTCAGGTGTTAATTGAATTGCTGCGTTTGTCAAAAAACAGTCAGAGGAGAGAAGAGAGGAGAGAAGAGCTCGCCGGTATCTATGACTGCATAAAACCCACGAGTCATGCCGGTGATTTGAGTGAAAAAGGGCTAACTGGGTGATATCCGATATCCTGATTCATGTGACTCATGTGCTGCACTCTCCAGAGGCTCTTCAAATGAAATGTTGTGTGTCCTGTTAAAGTGTTTGTGTGGAAACACCATGTAGCCACTTAACCAAATGATGAAAAAGCGCACGGTTCTACCTTTGACCTGACGTCCATGATAGACCGCGGTTTCTGTGTTTACTGTCAAGTTCTCGCTTCAAGGTCTTGCCAGTTTTGTCTTCATGTAAAGGTAAAAATACATCCGGGGCTATTTCAGCACGCATATTTCTTAGTGGTCAAAGCAGATCTGCGGAAAGAAATGGGGGGAAACAAGAAGCCCTAGGCATGCGCTCATCCATTTTTTTGTTCTTTTTTTTTTCATCTCAATGAATGAATTTAATTGATGATTCAAATATGTGCAAGACTCCATGTGGCAGCCATTCCACACATTACACTCACCACAGACACAAACGCAGCAAAGCCCCTGAGCCTTTCTCTCCATTGTAGTCTTTAGAACATAAAACAAAAAGATACATCCGTAATGACAATATAATTAGACAAAAATAGAAAGGATTTTTCATTAGACGTGCCCTTTATATAAAATAAAATATATATATTATACTTAAATGATAGCTTTAAATAGTCTTTCTGAAGGAGACTCATGGGAGGAGAAATATAATT
Source organism: Hemibagrus guttatus (assembly GCA_033459395.1). Lineage (NCBI taxonomy): Eukaryota > Metazoa > Chordata > Actinopteri > Siluriformes > Bagridae > Hemibagrus > Hemibagrus guttatus. Next base: position 12,376,268 of record JAUCMX010000014.1, on the reverse strand, counting down.
TAATTTAAAAAATTTTTATTCTGCGATTGAAGAGAAAAAGAAAATGGAGATTTATAAGGGAGCGTCTTGAGTAATCATTGACGCTCTGATAAATGATACTGTGGTTTATCTGCTGCTTATTATTATATATTAAAAAACAGAACTATGTTTTATAATAATAATAATAATAATAATAATAATAATAATAATTATTATTATTATTATTGTTATTGTTATTATGATATACAATAAAAAAATTTTACAGTAAAATAAAAAAAATATGATCTGATGAATACATCTGGGACAGGATCAACAGTAATGTAATGATTTAGGCAAGAGCGAGTACGCTAATAAAACCTGACATATCTCTGTGGTCCATGCAGGAGTTTTCAACACGTCTGCTCGAGCTTAATGCGACTGGAAAAAAAGCTTGGCTCGTTTCTCACCAGGTGCTTCGTCACTGAACTTTTTTCGGAACAATCTACACATCGATAAAGACAAAAAGTGGGTTCAGTCAGTGTGTTCATGCTGCATTGAGTGACTCGGGTTTCCGCTGCCTCCGGGCCATTAGCTGCTTAAATAAACCTCATGGTGAGGCATTTGCATTGTGTGAGCAAATAAATAAACACAGACTCTGCAGTCTGGGACTGACCCCACCCTCGACCCTGTGTTTACATGTGTGTGTGTGTGTGTGTGTGTGTGTAAATATATATAGTGGACCTTTTATTGGGTCCTCACAAGGAAAGGTGCTTTATTTAAAAAAAAAAAGTAATTATAATAAAACAATTACAAAAAATAGCATATTATATTTTACCATTATATTTTATTATATATTTTATTATTATAAGTTTATTTATTAAGATTATCCATTAATTGCATGAATAAGGGTCCCCAAAAAGGTGGTAAAAGGTGTGTGTGTGTGTGTGTGTGTGTGTGTGTGTGTGGATAAAGGTGTGTGTGTGTTTGTGTGTTTCAGCCTCACTCAGCAGCATGGAAACTACACGTCAAGAGTGTGACTATCAACACAATTGCTTTTTTCGTGCACCGGTGTGTTCTCTTTCTCACCCCAGCTGTTGAAGCGACCTAAAGCCATGCCGAAGCTGATCTGATAGGCTAGACGTGCCGTCTCTTCTCATATTAGCCGCCGCTGTATTCTCATGTGTTCTGCCAGCTAGATTAGCAGCTAATCCCATTTTGCTTTGGCTCACATGGATTTTTCACTTGAAAACCTTGAGAAGTGCTTAAGCGTGCATCGGTGCATGCATCCATGAGTGTGTGTGTGTGTGTGTAAGCGCCCACACATGCCCCTTGAGTGTCCAGCTAATTGTGTGTGCCAAAAAAGGCCTTTGTTGGCAATTTCCTGTGCAGAAATTCAGTCGGCAGAGTCGCTTGGTCGAGTTCACCCTGCATGACCGGTACAAGCGCTGCTTTTGTTGCTCTCCACGACCTCTACGAGACCTCCATCACCATAACAAAGTAGCCGACACTAACCCCAGCACAGAAGGTCCAGATACCAGATCCAACATCAACATCAGAACACTTGTCTCACATGAGTCCCAGACTAGCATTCAGCACATTCGGTATTTATACTTGCAGTATTTTTTCCAGTCTGTTGTCTGGCACCCAGACAGAAGCATGCCACATCATTGCTACACTCTTTAAAGTCTCAGATCCAATGAGTTTTCATTGAATTTCATAGTCTATGATCAGACACTTACCTTAACGATGACTTTTTCCAAATGCTGATTCAAATGGATTTTCATCTCTTCGTCATTAATTTTTTCAACCTGATCAAGTTCCTTCCTTCAGTAATGAGAGTTCTCATCTCTTTTGTGTCTGGCTGTGACTCTCCCCAAAAAATCCACACCTCCTCCCTTAGGACGTACCCTAAATCACACTACAGTACCTCCATTTCTCTGCTCCGGGATGCAAATGTGCTGAAAAATGTAGTGCTTTCAGCTGTGTGTAATCTTCTACTACTGCAAACACTGCATCTGCTGGCATGCTCTGAACTTTATCATACACAACAACTATCAAACACACAAGAACACAGCACTGGCCATCAGGATTAAACCGTACAGTGTCCTATTTTTTGCATTTTCCCTTTTTCTTACAGCAATAATGTGATAAATAGTGTCAATATGCAAGATTTTATAGAAAAGTCTTCCTCAAAAATGAAAGAAAAACAGTTTGTGGATTTGTTTCCTTTTGATTTACATTAAAGATTTTGGTACAGAGAATTTCCAATAATACTTTGTTTCATTTGCACCACTGCCTTGTGTATTTTTAAATGCTTAATTATATCATGATACTCTCATATTTTAACACTAGGTTATTATACTGTAAATATTTCAAACGCAGCTAGTCTCTGAACGTTCTAATGACCTAAATTGTGGCTAAAGAAATGCTCAAATAATCCCGTGATTAACTCTGTCTGTCACGGCGCTGTCATGTGGCATGGACTGAGAGCTGCTTTTATGAGTCTGAATACTGTCGGGTGAATCAAGCTGTAAAATATCCAGAACAGCCATTAATCCAGTTCAGCTGTATATCAACTAAAATACATAAACACATGAATTTATGCTGCCACTCACCATCTGTTCAATTCCAATAAACACTCTCAGATGGATTTTTTTCATTAGGGTTTATGAGTTTCGAAAATAAAGGAAAGTTTGTACTGAAACGTTCATATGGTGTTTTGTAGGAAACGTTTATTTAATGTTTATGGAAGGAGTCTGCACTGTCAGGGTGTGGTAATGATCAGAGGTTGCTCTAACTGTTACATTTACAGCGTTTGACAGACAGCGTTATCCAGAGCGACTTATATTTATACAACTGAGTAGGTGAGGGTTAAGGGCCTTGCTCAAGGGCCCAATAGTGGCAGCTTGGCAGCTACTAACAGTAACTAACTTGCTTTGTAGAGATTCAACTATTTTAGATGTAACTACAAATGGCTGAAAAACATAACTTTTTTTTTTTTTTTTTTAGAATAAATAACTAGTAATCACTGGCACATTGAGTGGAAAAAATCCTTTGTTTTTTTTTTCTTTACTTAATGGACCACTTTAAGTATTGGATCTCTTGCTTTGGCTGAGTTTCAATATTTAAAAAAAATTTATTCAAAGAAGCTGACTGTCAAGATTACAGTTATAGCCAGTATCACAGTGCCAGATTATTAAAAGATTATTTTTTAGAGACATGTAGCTGACAGGTTAATTATGCTAGCTAATTGAAGACATGTGCGCTTGAGCACTTCAGTAAATAAGCGCTGAGTCTCTGGGTTCCACTGAACACTTACTTGTTTGTTGAGTTAAGGCGAGGTTGTGTTTGGACAGGTTTGTCTTCGTAATGTGCGTTTTCCTTTGCCAAGTCTATACCAACTCCTCCGAAACCTAACTTACCTAACTACTTAAGATGGACCGCAAAAAAGTACCAAAAAAACAGAGTGGTCTCCAACAAACAAACAAACAAACAAATAAACGAATGAATAAATATGAAGCACAGACTTCCTGTGGGAATTACACTTACACATTCCTCCTGAGCTGTAAAAGAGCTGGTGTATATATAATTCCAGCTTGAATGAGCATTGTGAGCTGACCGCTTCTCCCATTTTTTTGATTTGTGCTGAATACAAATACGAAGTGCCTGTTCAGCTGCAAGAGCCCACAACATGAAAGGCTTCATTGTGACACCGAAGAAACTCGGGTGACACCTAATCACAAAATAATAGGGCTGAAAATCCCAGGATCTCATGGCAATCTCTCCGGGTTATCTTGAGACAGCGTGACCTTTGTGACATTGATAGGATTTTGCACACGAAAGAAGAACAACACACACACACACACACACACACACACACACACACACACACACACACACACGGGGCAAACACATGGCTAGGAGCACATTCATTCACCGGCTGGTTTAGCAATGTGTGTGTGTGTAGTGCTGGGTGGTGTGTGGTTTTCTTTGAAGCTGTAGGGATCTTCGAGCAGACAGTTTCATGATGTTTGTTTCTGCACACAACTGACCTTGAGGCTCTGGCTGAACACACCAGGGTTAATAGTCTCAACTTGTTCTATGTTTCTAGGATATCTTATGCAAAGCCAATTTTATGTTACATTCGATGGCTACTGGGCTCTGCCCCAAAAATTCCATGGCACGTCAACAACGTTGCCTGTGTTGTTAACATTAAAGTGTCTGTATCATGGCTGTGTTAATGGCCAGATCGCGGATCGGTGGAATCATCCCAGACGAATCCGGGCGTCTCCCAGCCTCTCAGTTACCCTGACAGTCGCCTCTCATGTGAGGCCAAACATGTGCTTTCTTTTAATGTGGGTCTTATGATAACCCATATTGTCTATGTCTCTGACGCTGTAAATAAAATAAACATCTCAGCTTGATTTTCAGCCAGATGGATGAGGTGATCCTGTGTCTCGTTTTAAATCTGCGTGGGCCGGCTTGAGGAACAGCGTTCCCATCAGCAGCACTCGACTCCAGACTTTCGACTCGAATGAATTCAGTTCTGGTGGAGATTCTAAACTAAAAATCTGTCTTGAGTTGCACGTTACATGTAATATGATCCAACGTTATGCGCATGTAAAGAGCAAGGTTTGATGTCGACATGACCGACGTTACCAATACGTTGAAAAATATGTGCGTCCCATCAGGTTTGTAATCATTCATAATCAAGTTCATACTCGCTCAAGATTATGGTGCAAGGATGCTTTGATTGTTAAATATAACATAAAATGCATAAAATTATCTACTGATAAAACAGATATACACTTAACATTAACATTTCTTTGGCAATAACAGCTAGGAATATAAATTTTTATTTATTTTTTAAATTCTTTTTATTTTATTATTATTTCTATTAGAATTCCTACTATCTCCATGTGGCTGTCTTTTATTTATTCTTTAAATAGATTCAAACCTGCAACATTTGCATTCTAACACATTCTTAGTGAGATATTAACCCATTTTGCAGGTAGAAATTTTATTAAAACTCACCTTTTGTCAATTCTTATTGAAGTAAACTTTTTTGGGATTGAGTTGTCAGTCAGATTATTAACTGATTTTTAGGCTGCATGTAAACATAGACAGCAAAATTAAACTCATGCATGGGCAAGTTGCTTAACGTCTAAACATCTAGCAAGATTCACGACAATGCTTCAAAAACAAATGAAACCTTTAAGTCTTTGGTATAATCAATATCGGTTTTATACAGTCCCAGAATTACGTCACACTATTTTCAAAAATTTTGATCTTTACAAGTCGGCAGTTGTTATCACAGTAAGCGCAGACTGACGAGCGTGACATCATGTCTACGTCCTGTATTTCTTTTCAGTGCCTAAAAAAGTCTAGACATTCCAGACAAAAATCTGGCAGAGGCACCGTTTTCATGTCTTTCGAATGTCTTTGTGCTCATTGAGGTGCTGCCTTTAAAAAAAACTCTTTTTTTCTCAGCTTTTCAAAAGCGGTGCTATGCTGAAGCATTCTTGATAATAATACTAAACAGATAGCTGTCCTTTTCATGACACACTTGTCCTTTGAGCCGAGGCACCAGCTCTCGAGCATCTCTAATATTTTGGATTCAAAACAAGAATCCTCTATTTAGGATTTGTTTAAAAGAAATACAGCAGATGTTTTGGTAAAGATGCTACCTGTCGAATTACTTTTGATTAGTTACACGAATAGAAAGCATTTTTTGTTGCTTGTCATAAATAGATGGCAGTGAGCAAGAAGAGCAAACTTCTTCGTCTCGTTCTGACGCTAGCAGACTGCTGTTTAAATAGCAAACACTTCCCATATCTTATGTTGTATGAGCTAGCTAATACAAGACTTCCTCACAACGTATGCTAATAAATAGCTAGTTAGCTGCAGTTATCTTACTGATGGCTTTTGTTCACTAGATAATGATTGATTTTATTCCGTAAACAGTGGTCTGTTTTCTCTACTAATATTTTGGGGTGAAAACTTGTAAGCAGTAGTAATAGACAAATGTTATGTGATGCCAGTGAGCGCACTAGCACCTTTCTTTATTTCTTTTTGTTTGTTTCTTTTTTTTTTAAACCCTACACACACAATTAGACATACACCTTCAAGCTGCTGCCTAGGGTTTGGGCTAATTAGAGTCCTGCATCATTTTCTCTGGACAAGTATGGATTTTAAACTCAATGGCATTGATACTGCATGCCTTTCTGTCATGTCATCTGATCCACTCACTAAACTGTCACTCTGGATCCCCAGAGTTTGTTAGAGGCTAATGCAATGCTACCCCTTAGCATCACGTGCAAATGAGTGGCTCAGGCCTAATCAGCAGTGGGATTTGTAGGTTTATAGTAGTGTCCCGTGAGACCGTGCCAACTACCACGATGACCTTTCCTCTGCTGGAGTCTGCCAGGTCTCAAATGCCACTCATTGCAGCGCGACAGCCGCAAGTCCCATCTTGCACCGCATAGTATGAATGTCAGACACACACCCCTCCCCCCCGTCACATACAAAAGCAATTACGCTGGTACTTCCTGCTTGTTTCACTCAGCATGAGCAAAGGGAGCTGAGCCTTCATTCTTGGAGGAAAGGGAATACACGGTACATGGTACATAGCGCTGGCCCTTCCCGCTCATTCTCCTCTAAAGCTGCAGTGAAAAGCCAATTGTTCTCCTGCCAGCTTCTGACTGAGATAATTACCATGTACAACACAATGTCTGCCCCGTACGAGCGGCCTGGGCTTTTTTTTTTAATGTGCAATCGCTTTTGTTAATAGTGTGAGAATTTGGGTCATATGGTGGTATTGCGATATCTGTTTGTTTGCGTGTCCCTTGATCTCACCTCGGGAAAGCTTTCCTCTTCAGCCTGATGGCACCAATATCAGGTGACTGGAGCCGGTTCCAGCTCTACGGTAGTTGTAGGGTAGGTGAAACTAAACAGACTGGTATTCTGAGTCATGCGCTGCCACTTACAGTGAAAGCAATTATTAATTCGATGTATGTGTGTGTTATGTGTTTGCTTGGACAATATTTGCATGGAAGCGTGAGGGTGTTCATGCATACATGTTAATGCAGCAGAATCTACACAATAAAAGACAAAAAGAGTTCAGGCAAACACACCTTTGCACCTTTGCAAGCCAGGATAAATCCTGTAACAGTACCTCAGGCGATCGAAACGCACTGCACACTCCGTCTAGTCTGTAGAGAAAGACAAATTAGACAAATTCTGTAGCTTGTGATGAAAAGCAACATGCGCATCGTTATCTGTACATTTAAAAACTGGGAGCTATGAGCTCATCAGGGCATGACTTTACCCCCTCTGGTATTCTCTGTCAACCCTGCCAGAACCTGAGAGCAGCTCAATTGACTCCTTGTTATCTGAGATCTGTGAACCACTGGCAAAAAAAAGATCAATATTTCATAAGGATATGCTTTTAATCTCGATCGGCCGCCAGCATGTCGGTGAGGGGCCAGCGTGTCTTTTTCAGGGATCGCGTGTATCTACTCCTGTCAGCTGTCATTCTGACGGTGACAGGCAGTGGCTTGATAATAATGATAGAGTATGGGATGGAACTCTGCAGGAATAAAAGCAGCTTCAGACAGTGAGTTGTTAGTGCTCCTGTAGTGCAGAGCTAGACTTTTAGGCAACCCACTGAGCACAAAGAACCCCTTTGCTAGACGTTTATGGGATGTCTAGATTTTGGTCACAGTGAAAGATTTTAATGCATCTCCAGAGGATGTAGAAAAGACGACGATTGTGGTTGCGAACAAGACATCAAACTAAATATAGAGCCAAAAGCACAGGACTTGCTTACATGGGTTAATAATAAAGTCTTCTTATGGGCCAGTTTAAATGGAATAATTTCGCCAGCGTTTCTGTCTTTAGGAAAAGGGCCAGACTGGTTCAGTAAAGGACGTCTTTGCTCAGTGGATCCTCACTGGGATTAGCTTTATTTTGGAAAGGCGGAAAGCTAAACCATGTGAGCCTGCTTAAGCATAAGCGTTTGTGAAGAATGTGGAATATGGTGAAGTGTAAACCCAGTTCCTTGGCTTTAAAGACGTTTTCTTGGTCGCTTGAGCATCGCTACATGAATTTCAGCCGGAGCACAGCTGTATACGATCACCTTTTCCAATGTCGCTTACTCTGTCTTCTTGAGTCATATTCATCTGTCCCTCTTTATGCCGTCTGTATGAGTGTAAAAACTAATGGAATATACTGGAAAACTCTAGCGGGGTCGATGAATCACTGACCGCTCTGGAACTGAGCTGCACATTTGGTTACCACAAGGTTGCGGCGGTGCTTTGTGGTGACATCAAAAGCAACCCGGCACACATTAATCCCTGACTCGGAGAGGAGGGAGGAGCGGGGTGGGAGAAGAGCCCGGTGTCTGTCACTCGCCATTAGAGATGCTGCTTCTGCTGCATGTCATCTCTGGAGTAAATTTATTATTCTTTGCCCCGTTAGGTTAGAGCCTGCAAAATGGCAGGACGCAAAGCCAAGTGGATAGAGGTCCTGATCAATTCTGCTGAAGTACTCTCCATTTGGCTAATGGGCGCGGTGTCGTTAACTGCTCTTGCTGAGTCAAGTGTCACAAGCTCATATTGGATTTTATCTGAGTTGTGAGAGTAGTATCACTCCCTCTACGTCTTTCCTCATTTTGTCCTTCAGGCTGCTAATAGCTTAGATCTTAGATTAGGAAGAAATAGTACAAAAAGTAATGTAACCTGTAATCGGTCAGCTAGATATGTTTTGTTTGACCCCTAAATCTTGTTTTGTTTCAAATCCTGATTTACACTGATGCTACTTTTCTAATCTAGCTAACAGCTATTGAATGTGAATCTGCACAAACTTGTTGCATGTTTAAAGCCTCACTAAAATGAAGATATAAACCTTATTCTGACTGATTTGTGATTGAAATTTAATTCAAAAATTAAAAATTCACTTTCTTTAAATTGTTTAATTGTACCTCAGCACCACAGGCGTATTGAGACGTCATGATGCCCCTGGGCAACAAGCGCACAAGAATTAGAATTTTGTATCTATGGTTATGTTGGTGCCCCTGGAGCCTTGGTGCCCCTGTCACTCACCCAGTTGCCCATATGGTTAATTCACCTATGCTCAGCACTGTTAAATTCTGGGGTCTGATTGGTCTGAAGGGTTGAGTGTTGATTAATATTCTATAACTGCAACAAGACATTGGTACAAGACATTTCAGGACGTGCCATTACCGGGCGTTTACAGTAACTCTGCTTCATCACACAGCCCTGCTGTTCATAGCAACACTGAAGTATTTCAAATCAGTATTCTAGCTACCTCATATGTACAGACATCTTTGTCAATACTGTCTGAGGATTGCTCCTTTTTTTCTCCTAATTTTGCACATTGCAGTGTTAGCAACCAATAATGTACCTTCCCAAAATCTTTTTTTGGAAATGTCTGCCCACACACAAATAACTGCCTCGGGTTGAGGCAGTTATTAGTGCAAAATATTTTAGATGAATTAGAATTCTAATACTTTTAGACTTAGATTACATAAATGTTTTCACAGAACATTTCCTTTAATATTCATCCATTTAAAGGCAAATTGCTCATATGCATAAACCTTTTACAGTGGGGAAAATGCTGAAATGGCCACGTCCTCATTCTGCCAATTCAGTAAAATAACAGCTGTTTAAATGTTCGGCCACCCAAACAGCTGTGGCTGAATAATGGGATGGAAATGTAATGGAATACAGGAACCACATTGAAGCCTCTGAAGTCTTTCTTCTTTCCTCTAATCTCACCCTTTCTTTTTCATTTTCTATCTTTCCCTCTTTTTTTCTTTCTTTGTCTCCTGACTCAGTATCGCTCTCTCCATCGTGTATGTATGCCTTGGGCACAGGTAGGCGATTGAGCCACTCTGTTTATATAATTGGTTGGGAATGTTGCGGGACCATAACAGACTGTCTATGGGAGCCTAAGGAAGAATTTGTGTCTGATGTCTGAGCTATCGGGTAGTGAAATCTATCATGTGCCAGCACGGCATGTACTTGCACGTTTTATGCAACCTGGATTCGCCAAAAAACACCACTGCTCATGGCAGACATCTGTGGCACGTTATATCCGTTCACGAGAAACATGTGGGAGTGATGTAATAAAAAAGCGCTTCATCTGTGTGCACGCTAACAAGACCCGTTGCATTAGCAATGCCACCTTCACCGCGTATGTTTGTGTGGTGTGTGTGTGGTGAAGGAGACCAGCAGCAGAGCATGGATGCTTAAGCAGATGTGGGGCTGCCGGAGGCTCATCCGCTCCCCTCCTCTATACCTGCCAGATGGAGGGATATTGATGGCCAGCCACCGTGCGCCGGCAAGCGGCACACTCATTAGCGGAGCAACGGGGGTAGAGACGGAGAGAGATAGAAAGCGAGACACAAAACAAATCTCTCATGGCTCATTCATCATGCAGATCCACCGCTTGCCCTCCCTGAACTGAGTTTGAGAAAGTGGAAGGGAGTGAGAGTGAGAATTAAGTGAGGTGTACAGCATGAGATACAGTCTACAGCGTAGAGTTGATGAACCGCTCGTCCCTCCCTCACCTCTGGACTTTATTTAAGGCCCAGACAGTGCAGAGACAGAGTGTGTCAATAATTCCTGATCTGTGTTTTGTTATTGGATTAGGGAGGTTTGGGAGGCTGGGAGAAGCACCTGCATGACACTGAAGTCTTTGTCCCTCTGGACAGCTTTGCCCCATCTGTTAGAAAACAGAGGCTCTTTTTCGAGTCCCTTTTTAAAGTGTTTCTTTTCACACTTTAAATCTGGATGTTACTGTTTCATTGTCTCATGTAGCTAGCAGAACGCTGAGCTTTAGCTAAATGTGCACCACACTAATACATCTGATACTGATGTGAGTGTGTTTATGTGGACACAAAAATCTATAACAGGATCAGATTTTGGCTATTAATTAATCCAAGATGTTTACACACACTTTACTAAAGTGATAACAGGAAATATTTGGGTCTACATGAATCACACAATAATTGCTTTTCTTCCTAAATTAAATGACGAACGTGTTTCTACAGCTGCATTATGACCTGCCAATAAACCCACCAATGACGATAGATGTGATGTAGAATTAAAACAAGCCAAGTTCTTTTTTTTTCATAAAAAACGATTAGTCATGTCAGATACACTCATGGAAACCTGGAATCTGATCATGATTGGATTAATGAGCCTACATGAGGCTTCCCTAATGGAGACAATTAGGTTTCCTTACATATATACGTCTGATAAGTAATGTCATATGAGGTCGTCTGTAGTTATTATTTCCGATGTCTCAAAGATCAGTCATGATGTGCTCTGTTTTTTGCTCCAAAAATTCAATGTTTACTACATACATGTTAATACAAATTGAATGTATTGACCTTTATTATAAATTCCATTGTAGTCAGATTGATTGCGCAAGCTGTGTGCGATCTTTTGTGGTTCACGTGACTGTGACATACAATGGAATCGAGACAGACGAGACTGAAATCCCTGATACAAATGATTTTACCTCACCTCCCCTATGAAACGAGTAAAAAAAACCCAGGAAAAGTTATGTCATTATTATAAAAATATGTCAATTTGGAAAATCTAGATCCAGAATCCCACGGTTTGGCTGATATTGCGCCGATACATGCCCAATTTCATATATTCTACTAACGCATTCTCATTTCGTTCAGTCAGAGGATGGAAATTTCTAGTCACCAGGCATACATAGTGACATGGCTGTAAATTCTTGTCATGTCACTTTGCAATGTCACTTTGCAATATCTATTGTTCTCATGCTGTGTTTAATCGATCCCTTCTGGCTGTGAGGTGAGGCTGTGAGGTGAGGTATAGACTGAGCCAGCTCAAGGGCAGGGTTTGGGCTGCTGTTGTCCTTCCTGAGACCTGATCAGGACTGTGAGAACAGTGCTTGATGGTGGATGTGGGGGTGGGAAGTGCAGAGAGATGAGGCTTTGAGCCCAGCGCTAATCAGCCCCTGGAATTCCTGACCAGCCCAAGGTGTCTGTCTGAAGAGGCCGACTGTCAACGCGGAGGGTCTTCTCCCAGGCCCTGAGTGTTCCGCAGATTAGATTCCAACATTCCAAAGATAGAGCAGGAGTCGCTCATCCTCTACCGTGCAGTAGCACCGGAGCGGGAGGAGTGCAGAAAAAGGAGTTGTGCTCTCTGAGACCCAGATAAGGGTATCTCAACCTCATGTGCCATGGACAGTATCCATTTGTGTAACATCAGGTTGGGCTCTGAGTTTGACAACTTGATGGCATCTCCATGTGGAATGGTATCTGGTTCCATCTCGCAGGAAAAAGAGCTACACCTCACTGGGTGGAGGTGCCGAAGGAGGCGTGTTGGCGAAACTACCATCGTTGTGATTCACAACAAGAAAATGAATGGCTTTTTGTTGAGGCATATTTTCACTTTCTGGATTATGACAAGCCGATCGTTCGCAACACCCACTAATGTGCTGTTTCAACGCATTACGGGGAATTCCTAGTAGCTATTTCAAACATGTGCTCTGAAATCTCACCCCGGCAACAGCATCTACACTTTTCAACATTGGCCTGTCACCACACAGCAACCTCGCTCTGTTATTTAGCCTGCAGGAAAACACACTAAGGCTGGAGTTGGTTTAAAAAATATTCCAAAAATATTTACACCTGGATTGGTTACAGTAAGCCATTGTTCTGCTAATGTATTAAAAGAAGTTTCCTTCTCTCTCTCTCTCTCTCTCTCTCTCTCTCTCTCTCTTTCGGTTTCGCTCATGTATTCTGTCTCTATCCCTCAGAGGCTGCAGCCAAGCCCATTGATAAAACAAACATGCTTTGTGTCTTTCCTATTAACTATTTCCACATCCTCTTAATGCTCGTTGTCCTCAGTGCAATCATCCCCAGGGCTGATTTACCACTGTGCCAGTGATAAACCTCATGTTAGGACAGGTTTACACCGAAGGATATCAGGGACCTAAGCGTTTCTTTGTGAGAGGTGAGCTTAAGTCTCGTTAGATGAACGTTTACGGTGCCTGGGTTTCAATTTGGAAACTCATCCAGCTCTCACAGAGAGGAAAAGAGCTCTGCGCATCTCATATTTCAAATCCTCTTAGATGAGCAAGATGATAGTGCTGTGAAATGGAGATGATCATGTTTACTCCAAACGGCAGCACACATAAACGGCCTCGGGGTGGCAGGGAATTCCTCGAGGAGGGAAAAGACATGACGAGACGATGAAAGACAGCTATGGACTTTTAATTGGCTTAGACTAAGATTTTCTGATGTACATGATATCGTGTAACAGCTCTGCTACTTGCTGAACAAAGGCAGAAAGGCTGAAAGTTCTTCAACTCCAGCCACTGAGACTTGAAGAAATGGCTAATGCATGATCATACGTGGGAGATTACTGCTAAAAGTAGCCTGAAAAAGAAAATTCTGGCTTTGAGAGCAAATTTCGCCATCCTGAGTGAAATACTTTACAATTGAGCAACAATCGCGTGCAAGATAAGACATGTTTTTTTGTTGTTACCTATCTTCAGTGTGTAACTGCTCTCTACTCTCTGAAAAACAGTTCATTATGGTGTTTTTGGATGGTAAACCATTCCAACTTTGTAAAACAAATTTAATTGGGATCTTTTCTCAAATTGAAGAACTTTACAGTGATCTATGATTTTTTCCACAAGAGTGTAGTCCATTATTCATTTCTTCATCTTGATTTATTGCTTTATCCTGGTCTGAGTTGCAGTGGATTCAGGCAGGTAGTGTACATGCTGGATGAGTCAGCAGTTCATGCACAGAAAAACATTCAGAATCTAAGGCTTCATTTACCTACTTGCATGTTTTTGGGATGTGGGAGAAAACCAGAGAACCCAGAGGAACCCTGTGGACACCAAGGCAGAAATGCATAGAAAGTCCACTCAGAAAATAACCCAAGTTCAAATCTGATGCCGTGACGCAGCAGTACTACCTGTTCTACCATTTTCCCCCACACAATTCCCTAATTAATATTACCCTATGAAAAATATTTCTGAAGTATTTCTGAAGCAAATTGCTTTTACTATTAACATTAATTATATCATATATAACATTAACAATGTTTAGAGTGAATACCTTTTTTGTTTTTTATGAAAAAATAAGATTCCTGCCCATTTTTTGTCACAGTAAATAAAACCAGTTGCTTGGGTTAATGTAGCAATTCAATAATGACTCCCCCCCCCCCCCCCCAAATCATGATGTCATCATTTCATGCCTCCCGCATTTTTGTGATGTAACTGAATCAATACTGCCAAAGAGAGCTAGCTGGATGAAACCACCAGTGCCTGGGGACATGAAGTACGCCGGTAGTGACAGCTGTAGTTCTGGGTGCGTTGTGCATTTTTCTTAGAGAGGAAAAAGCAACGTTTTGTCTTTCATGCTGCCATCCTCTCATTCTTTGGTAAACATGTGCAGCTGCTTTCATCGCCTTTTCTAAAGCAATCTGGAAACCACTAAGTCCCTCTCCCTTTCTGCCCTATTTGCACTTGGATTTGTAGAGAGAATAACCAAATCTTCCAATGCTTTGTGTGGTGTTTGTGTGTGAGGAGCGCACTCTAAAAAACATGTTAAATGCCTCAGCATGACCTGTCGATGGAAGAAAGACTTGGCAGCCATGGCAGTTTCCAATGCAGTAGTGTGAAAGACTTGCTGTTAACGCTGCAGCGCTGTGAAAGACTCATTAGGGACTACTGTTCTCTTCTGCTGAGGCAACAGCTTTCTCGCTGAAAGATCCAGAGCAAAGCGATGAGGGATTGAAGGACACAATGACGTTGCATTGAAACGCAAGTTGCAGCCACCTGCGTGTGTATCGGATCTTGAACACGGATTTTACTGTACCATGGAAAAAAAAATATTTCTCTCTGAATCCCTTAATAGAAACCTGACGCACATCTGTTCGCCGTTTATAAGGCATGATCAATCTCCGCTCAAAAACAAAAAATGTAAAAACGACTTCAGTGTTATACTGCATGCACACATCTCTCTCGTCGTCCATCTCCATTTTGTGGCAGGGCTTGACAGTCCCCGGCTTTAGCAGGAAGTCTTGAATAAAGAGAAGCAGAAGGAGGCCAGCAGCCCACATCCAGATGGTGCTAAATACTGATTAAACCTTGGATTTTCAAACCCCGTAGTTTTTTCCAATTAGCCGTTGTGTAGACAACAAGCTGAAGTGCCTGGCGATTGGAGAGGCCCCCCTGCGGGGCTTTGTCACCTGACACTTCCCCCACGCTAACAACCCCGTAAGAGGCTCTTCAGATGACTCGAAAACATTCGAGTGGCTGAATTTCAGAGTGACAAGTGTGAAGGGACAAGAGCCAGCAGGCACAGATGAATGCTATGCATCACAGCACTGAATGTGGGCCCGGCTTTTTTCTCTGCGTGTGTTATTTATTGTTGTGTTTGTGTACGTGGGTTTGTGTTCCGTGCTTTTTTTGTGCAGATACTGATCCCTCAGAGCATTTAGCTGTAGTCATGCGGTTAGTTCGAATTTCCCACCATTCAAAAAGACCACCAAATGATTTCCTGTACTCTATTGTCCGAGTTATTTTTCTGTGGTTTATCGCTGTCGGTATATACTTTCTTAGCCGGCTCACAATAAGGATTTTACGTCTTGCTTCGGGATCTTTTTTTTTTTTTTTTTTGCTGAATCAATGTTCACCTTCATTTCTTTAGCACCGAAAGAGGATAAGAGAAAGTGCAAAATCATCAGCGGACATCCGACCGCACTGCAGAACTCTTCCACCTTAATACAAAGTACAAGTTCTCAGGTATTTCCCAAATACCAGAATGATGCGAGATTACAGGACAAAGCAAGTCTGTCAAAGCATTTTTAAGAGGTTACAATAGATTACAGTCAGATGAAAATGAACAAAGAGAAGGCAAAAATGACCAAAAAAAGAATGCTATGGACCCTCTAGTGGAAGCTTAGCATGCTTCACTGGTCATTAATCAAAAATTGACTATATAATATAGATACCGTGATAGATTATGCCACGATACACTTTTTAGGTTCATTAAAACAGTTTATCGAAAGCTGCTAATTAGAGGAATATTTAAAATGTGGTTTGGGTTTTAAATGCAGTTGTTTGTTAGCAAACCTTGTTAATTATAAGGTGTCACTGAAATGTCTTTTTTTTTTAATGATCCTATCATCCTATCCCACCCCTAACCATCAGCATATAAATCCCCCAAAAAGAATACTCATATACAGACATGTGAATCTCAAAATAAATAAAGGAAAAAAAATCCTTCAATATACTGCGCAAATAAGCACCTTTGCATTTTCTTTCATCTCCGAAAGGAAATTCAAGCAGGAGCAAACACATGCGGGTGCCCACTCTGAGTCGAGGGTGGACGAGAGTCTCTCTCCAGGCCTGGAAGCCGTTTTGCTGCGAAATGAATAAGCACAGATTCTTTGTGTTAGGTCAAGGTTTGTGAGTCAAGCGTAGGCTGGGACTGTTTCAGCAGCACAAACCTCAAGCTTGCTGGATTGCTTCATTTTCCCACTTAACAGTTTATTGATTTTACGATTCAGTTATAAGCTCTCTCCAAGCACTTATGAGCTGCTGAAGTATTCGATTCAGTAAAGTGATATAATTTATACCTTATTAGGATTTTATTTGAGGCTTCCAAAAGCACTTCATTTTGCCTTGGGACAAAAACAGAGCTACAATTATGTCAATAAGAGCCAGATGCATTGGACTTCAGTGACAGCTTAGCTACAGAATAATGGAGTTCCCATAATGTTCCAGTTATCTAACGAAGCTTCAGTAAGACTGACAGACTGGATCCTTTTTTGTGTCGATCTACATCTTATCATTAGCATATAGTCAAAGACCTCGATTGGTGCTTCTAAGTTATGTTACTTTTTTGTCCTGTCCTGTCCTTTCCTTTCTCTTTTTCTTTCCTGCCCTGTTCTTCTTTTCCTTTCCTTTCCTTTCCTTTCCTTTCCTGTCCTCTCCTGTCCTGTCCTTTCCTGTCTGTCCATGTCCTTCCCTGTCCTGTCTTTCCCTTCACTTCCCTTGGATTTATGTCCCCTCTTCTCTTCTCTTCTCTTCTCTTCTCTTCTCTTCTCTTCTCTTCTCTTCTCTTCTCTTCTCTTCCCTTCCCTTCCCTTCCCTTCCCTTCCCTTCCCTTTTCTTTCCTTCCCACCACTGCCACATACATGTTTGAGAAAAAAAAGTTTTTTTAGTGATTTTTCCCAGACGCATAAATAAACCAGTCATTGGCAAACATTTACTGAGTAGACATGAGTCTGTTAGTGATTAGACAGGCCAGGAACAACGTTAATGTTAAAGTGGAAAGAGTTGGGGATGCACTGTAAGTGCTATAATAAGCAAGAAGGAGGGCGGATGCTCAGAGTCTGTAACACAACTGTCATATCTCCATTTCTCGCTGTGTGTGGGGCTGGATGAGGCCCTGCCGTGCCTGTCACTCGACTAGACGGTGTATTAATACATAGCATCATGTGTGTGTCAGCTTTGCTATCTCATCATTCTGCTCTGTTGCTCTTCTGCTTGCAGGGCAAGGCCACTCTCTACGTCCCTTAAAGTGAGAACAGCCAAAGAATTTGTGGTCCTAACAATAGAGTGGTAACTACTGCATAGCAATAACCCTTTACTGAGACAACGAGGTAAATGTGGTGGCGTGCAGTTTACTGAGTAGCCCTAATCGCTTTAGTCTGCATGCTAAATAAATAACGGCGCATATCTGATGCATTACAGGCCAGTATTAATGTGCAGCTGAACTCAGATTCATGTCTAACAAGCTAATCAAGCACAGCCATGACGATAATATGCTCGCTAAATGTCCTTCATCCTCATCAAACAAAAATAGCCCAAATGTAGATTTAATATGTTTCTATTACAGGGCTGCAATTGAAGACTTCAAAACGAATACCACAGCAATTGCAGTGTTTTGAGCTGGGGTATTATCTTACGATGTCAATCATGCAACCGCGGCTCATGCAAAATATTTTCTCAAAAGAGCTTGTTGAACTTGGAGCCCTCAGGTCAGGATGTAGATATGAGAGCAGGGTTTTGTGGGATTGCGCTAGAAATGACCACCTCCTTTAGAGAACACACTGTGTTCAAGACCTGGAATGCCCTTGAATCAGAATGAGCTTGCAAAAGCAACTGACAAAACAGTAAAACAGATTTTACTCTTCAGATATTTCTCACATATCCATTTTATGGTTAAACAGAAAAAAATGAAGTCTTAATGAGTTATATAAACATGAACTATACATGTTTCAGGTTTAGGATTAAGTTAATAACTGCCTGTTGTTAGAGTTTAGCTAGCTAGCTGATTAGCCATAAAAGCAGCTAGCTGGCTGGTGTTACATCATGACCATCATTGAGCAATTAAACATAAATAATCAGGCACTGTATTAAGCTTAGTAGTTACCAACCAGCACACTATAAAATAACATAAAACATGGCAAGGTTATGTGATGAAGTGGAGTTACATCAGGAAGTGCTTTTTTTCTTACTTATACCTCAGCAATTTGCCAACAAATACTTCCTATTAATTTATTAAACCATTATTCGTAGTAAGACCTACAGGGGAATATCCACCAAACAAGTTTGTTCATGTTTTCATGGTTGTTCCCTAACCTAAGCCTTTCTTTCTTCACTTTCATGAAAAAAATGTAGCTTATCATATGAAAGTGCTGATACTGAAGCCTCCATCTTTAAATGTTAAATTAATGTCTTCTTGCAAAAAAAAAAACTTTACCATGCAAATAAATACACGTTTTAGCGTGGAGTGACCAGCATCCCTGAGAAAGAGCTGTTACTATAGAAATGCTGACATATTAGGAGGAGTGCATTAATATAAAGCTGCAATTTATAGCTGCACTGTTATCAGAGTTACTGTTATAGAAAATTAATCAACACCCAAACAATCTGAAAAGAGAACTCATCATCTGCCATTACATTAAATTACTTGACTATTTGGGATATTTATTATTCACATACTTTCAGGTACTAAATTTAAGTAAGTAATTAATAGTGGATTGTAATTTTTAAAGCATTTTGGCAGTCCTAGTAGTTGTTCTTTTCACTGTCGTCTCCGTCCATTAGGCTGTTCTCTGTTTGGTGAAAGTAGGACACAAGCAGAGGAAGCTGATTTATGGGCAGGTGCTCTGTCCTGCTTTATCACCTATCATCAGATGGAGATGGTAAATCCTGGTGTTTATGAGAGGAGGATGAGGGACCTGGCCAGGCTGGGGAAGGCGTGGACTTGGCTCAGAGACGAAGAGTCAGCTGCCAGACTACAGTTTGTCCATGTTGCGCATCCTGAGCAGTCTGATAGAAAGTCAGTCAGGGGGATGAGATGTTTCTCAAGAATAGGTGAAAGTTGATCATCTCTCTGAGATGGAACATCTATCTGAAAGCATGTTTCTCAGGTTACTGAAATGTTTGCCAATGAAGAAAAATTAAAGATCGTGTTTCAGACAGTTTTCTCTTTCAGAAATTCTGTGATGCATGCTGTATATTCAACTCTGAAAAAAATCTGGATTTTATTTTAATTTGACTTCTCATTAGAATATCAGGCCACACCCTTTAACAGTGTTTTCAGATTTGTCTGATATCTTATCTTACGTTCCGTTATGAGTGAACTGTGAAAAAGAGTGTGTGTGTGTGTGTGTGTGTGTGCTGGCTGAGGGCCCTGTGGGCCAGCCGGCTAGCTGATGGAGGAGGTTTTGACAGGCTCTGAGGGGAAAGCCTGGACAGGGCAAGAGAGATTGAGGACACCAGGTGTCTGGGGCCTGGGCATGCTAGGCACTCCGAGGGTGCTCTAAGTTTAGCAGTTACATTACGTTACATGCAGTGTTTTTCTGTAGCTGCTGCATTTGTCAAAGATAAAATGGTCAGCCAGCCAGCATGTAGACCACCCTCTCACTCTCTCTGTGCTCATTCCGGGCTCTACCAGAATAGATAGCATCCATTCACCTCAGCTGATCGATCCAAACTGGACTTTAAAATCTCCTCCGCCAGGCGGTTTCAATACAATGCACTGTTGACAGTTTTTCAAATTGCCCATAAACGGCTATCCGAACACCACAGAAAATTAGTGTGGCTTGTTGGTATGACTCCAGGGTTTGTGGCTAGCTAACTGCTTCCTTACTTTAATTGATTTGCCTTTGACTCGACAGCGCGTATGTGCAGATTTGCCTCAGGCTGAAACAATGCCATCAGTGGAAGACACTTTTGCCATTAAGTTAGACTTGGACTCCCATTTTAGCCCATGTTGCTTATTTGTTTCGCTGAAAGGACAATCTGTTCATGTTTGCCAGACCAAGAGATTTA
Organism: Hemibagrus guttatus; assembly: GCA_033459395.1. NCBI lineage: Eukaryota > Metazoa > Chordata > Actinopteri > Siluriformes > Bagridae > Hemibagrus > Hemibagrus guttatus. Next base: position 12,355,940 of record JAUCMX010000014.1, on the reverse strand, counting down.
CCTTTTCACTGAGTTAATCACACTTCCTGTATCTCAGCGAAGTGCATAACCTTTTAAGACACCCCAAAGATGGACGACCCACAGGTCATGCTTTTTAGTCCCTGCTGAATAATAGGGCCTCCATTAAAATAATAAGCACTCCATGCCCCCTGACCTTTGTTTCTGACCTCACAGGAGACTCGGTGTTCATCAGTCTCACTAGAGTGTATTTTGTGACAGGTACTCTTTCTCATCAATCTAGTTATTGGAGATTGATAGTGCATTGAGATGCTTCCTGCTCAGATTGTGCCACTCTAGGTAATGAGTTTTTTTACGTTAGTGCAGTGCATCATTTCAAAAGGGCACAAAGCTACGGAAAAACTCAAGGTATGCAGACCGTGAAGGAGCTTTTATGTTCCATGTGCGCTTAACATTGTGAGACAGCACCATGGAAACCGTGTGTGAAGGTCAGCTGTCAAAATGGTGTGGGTTGACGTGTGTTGGTTGTCAAGCCTGAGGGTTAACCAAGATGGGAGTGACAGAGTCCTGCTGGGTGGGGAGGCGATAAGTGACACTCGCCATGCTGCGGCATGCACTCATTGCTAATCAGGGTGACATGAGAACGGTCAGCTTTACACACACCATTCAGAACACCTTCTATAAATTTTGCATGTAAAACACACACCAATCTCAGACAAACTGATAAAGCCATTCCCACTCACACACACTATCTTTCCCTCCATCGAGATAAGACATTGAGAGGTACCTCAAAGTTCGGTGCTAGTAACCAGAAAGCTGTGAGGTCAAAGGTGATCCTGTGACAGGTAAAGATCTATTGGCTCTTGAGATTGTAAATTCAAATGCCAGAACTCCCACAGAGTCATTGGCCCCCTGAGGTCATGAGTTTAAACCCAAGCCACTGCCACTGTTCAGCCCTTGGGGTTGTTAGTTTGAATCTCAGAATTGCCATTGAAGACTCAGAATTGCCTCAGCTGCTATATGCTTAGTTTGCAATCTGCCTGAGCTCAGTGTCACTTTGGATAAAAGCATCTGCCAAATAAATGAATGTTAATGTTAATGTCATACGTCTTTCTTCTCCCTATCTCTGTCAGACAGCCACAAAAGATTTATCCCATCTCTGATGTAGTTCTTTTTTCCATAACTCAAATAGAGACACATCAATGTGTTTTTCTTGTAAAGAGCAATATTTCTTGTCTCTGTGCATAGAATTCCAAGAATGAGTCTTTGTTCCATGGGAAATGCATAGAACAAGGGAGCTGTCTTATTTATTCATTTTTTTTTCCACTCCACCTTCATCTGCCTTTTGAGGCTTTTGCCAAGTACGCCCAGCACGGAGCTCTGGCAGACTATTGTGTGGGTGTAACGTTAATGCTTCTGGACAGACATTTGTTTGGAAGCAGAGGATGAGTGATATGTGAAGCGCTGGAAGATGTGCCGTCGCGTCCGCTGTGTGAATGATGGGCCAACTGTGCAAGATCGCTCTAGGCCTGCTCAGGGAGCTGTAATACGAGATGGAGGCCCTCCATCTGTGGCTCTGAAAGGGCCACCGGGCCAAAGGCTTAGCTGACCTGTGCCCAAGGGAGCCCTGTCAGTAATCATCTAAAGAGCTCCCTCTAGAGGCCTGGGAGATTAAGCGCTTATTGAGTGAGAGCAGGTGGGCTGAAGGTCTGAACGTTCAGCTCTCATCGCAGCTTTATCACAGATTGCTGAGTGATGATCAGTCTTTCTCCTGCTGTCTTAGTATGGCTAGGTCTGAAAAGTCATAGTGTGTATATTACTCATACGACTTCTTTAGGCCTTCCCTTCCTTTGCTCCTTGTTTTTCAACCACTTCATTGCATAATTGTTTAATGCTTTTTTTTTAACTTTGGGAAACAGTAAGTTAAAACTTTGGGCCAGAGTAACTGAAAATCCTCAGTGTAAAGTGTGTGCTGTTGCAGTACACCACACAGTCATTTTGAATGTTTCTAAATGTCTAATGTAATTTATTTGATCCATTTAAGTAGAAACATTAGTTCACTGAAACAGTCCCAAGTACCTCTGCCATTTTTCAATGCATTGTTGAATGTCAGGAATCTGACCTTGTGGTGACCCGTTTTCCGTCATGAAAACACCAGGAGAGCATTCACAACCAGTCCTCTGCCTTTCTTTAGATAGAAGCTTGCCCCGGTCGTCACCTATCCAACCTAGGTCACAGAGAGAGATGTGTAGGAAGAAAGGGGATTAGCATCATGGCAGTGCTTTGCTACGTTTCTGTAGTTTGTGTTAAGTAGCAGTGATAGATGGCCAAGATTTTCTATCTTAACGACAAATTGCGATTGCATTGTGTGCTTTATTGACCAGCTGGCATCATCACTCTTCAGCAAATGAATAGAGAAATGAATTAGTGTCATGTTGATGAGTTGTTTGTTTTGTTCCTGTAGTTTAATGGGGTCGGTTCTCTTCAGGAATCACCAGAGCACATCTTATGGTCACTGAAGGCATATAACAGTAGTGATGAATGCTTCAGTGTGATGATGAAAATGTTGCAGTGTGACAACCTTAATCCTCCGCTTTATTGATTTTCTGATATATGACAGGTCCATCTTCTTTGCTTTGGGCTGCATGGCCCAAAGAGCAGAATAATCCTTTGCTGTTTGTTTTCTTGGATTTTTTTTTTTTTTGACAAAAACCCTTGCCTCAGTGACCCAGGAAAGACAACCACTCAATATCCTAGAGCAAAAAGACCTTTTCGGCCTTGCTCTCCTTAATCCTCTATGACAGCCTCAAAGAATCGCTGATGGACAAGTGGATGGCTGTGTGCTTTGGCTGGGATCATGTGCTAAATTGAAGTCCTGATTGGGGTAGTGAATGGTTAAAGTAGAGTTTCCCAGGATGCAAATCGCTGCATAGGCGTAATGTACACCAGGTCAGTCAGCAGAGCTGTCTCGGGGCTTTGAGACATATGTTGATGATGTCTCGTCAGCGCCTGCCTCGAGCAGAATCACCCTTGCAGGAAACGTAAGCCGTTAATGATTTGGCCGAGAAAATGGCTGACTTTTCACCATCGGTGACCCGTGATGGATGGAAGAACGGCACGAAGAAGCTAAAAATCTAAAGATACCTCACAAGCAGGACCTTATTATGTTTAGTGAAATACATATGCATGATGTGGAAAATTACGGGCAATAAAAAGCAGTAAAGTTGAAAGAGACAATATTTTTTCTTAGCCTAGTTTTAGCTAGGATGAAGTAGCACCCTGGTGAATAATGGTTCTTGAATGTATCTCCACAAGTTTTGTGCATAATGAGTTTGAGAAACTCATTCGTACACACTCACAAACAGCAGGCACAATCAGTATTCCAGCGGTGCATTTGAAATCCACATAATGATAATCCAAGTGCTCTTGAGCTCCATCTGGGCTCAGTGGTCTTTTATTGTATCTAATGAGTGGAAATCTTTGTGTCGATGCACCAGTAGAGCTTCTGTCCACAGCGGGATCTCGACGTTAACCTCACATTAGTTGTGAGCTGCAGGGTCGCTGCTGGGTTTCTACTTACCCGAGGTTCTTTCACTGGGTTAAAAATCAGCCAATGCTCTAATGCATCCCTCCAAGCTACAAAACACCTCACATTGTTTCCTCATGCATGTCCAGACACTAGCACATGATCCCATGCTGGAAGCGAGCAGTGTTTAGCTGTGAGACGTGACCCAGTTCAACTGTTCTGCAACATTATATGCCACCTTGGGGAGTACATGTTTTTAAAATGCTTCCTTGCCTCATTGTTCACATCTCACATCACCACCCCATAACCCAAAACTTCTGTTACTTCCACAATATTCAAGAAGTAATTCTTGGATTAGCAGCTTGCGTTGTCGTCTCTGAAGTTCTTCAGAGTCTCGTTATTCACTTGGTCGTGTTTTGCCCTTAAAAGCCTCATCGTTGCCCTTAAGAGCCTCAAGACGCTTTAAAGCCCCAAGGTCAAGTCTAGGATTATTCATTTCATTACTCATTATCACCACACATGTTTTAGATTCCTTCATGATGTATAGAAATCTTTATCTATGATTCATCATTCTCTATCTTTCTTCCAGCAAGGGATTTTAAAAATTGATGTGCCTTATTCACTTTTCACAGATTTTACCGCGGTGACTACCACCTTGACGTGTGCATCAATGACTATCTGGATGTCTACTGTCCCCACTACATGGACTCCGTGCCGGAGGAGAGGACCGAGCGCTATATGCTGTACATGGTCAACTATGATGGCTACAGCTCCTGTGACCACACAGCGACGGGCTTCAAACGTTGGGAGTGCAACCGGCCCTACTCTCCTAACGGGCCTCTCAAGTTCTCAGAGAAGTTTCAGCTCTTCACACCATTCTCGCTGGGCTTTGAGTTCCGACCAGGCAGAGAGTACTACTACATATGTGAGTATAGTCAAGCGTTAAAGCACATAAATCACAGAATGCAGGTGCATACCAGGATTATTATTAATGACATTTAAAACTATAAGAAGCATTTTTGAAACTAAAAACAGGGTAGCATCACTGTCTCATAGCTCCAGGGTCTCTGGTTGGATCCTGAGCTCAGGTTACTGTTTCTACAGAGTTTCACATGTTCTCCCCTGTCCGTGTGAAGTGTGTGTGAATGAGTGTGTGCTTGATGCCCAGCCTATGGTATTATGTATTCCTGCCTCATGGCCTGTGTTCCAGGATCTGCCAGAACTCTGACCACAGGTTGTCAAGTGGTTACTGATGATGACTGAAAAATGACTGAAAAACAAAACTACACAAAGGTTACAACCAGGTTTCTGAAAAGTACAACTGAAAAGTACAACCAAATGAAAAGCAGTGCTACAAAACAATCACCAATTGAAACTGTAATAATAATAATAATAATAATAATAATAATAATAATAATAATAATAATAATAGCAAATGTATTAGTTATTTCTTATTATATCATTACAATAAACCAAATGTGATTTTATTAAAACTATTGCTACTAATTTGAAGTTTTAAATGTTCTTAATTGGTGGATTTTATTCTTTCTAGATATAAATGCTTAAAATGATGTGCTAAATAGTACAAGTGTATTTCAAACATAAAATGACTGAAAAAGTCTAGAAATAGGTTTAATAAGGTATATTTTGTTTGTTACATTTTTAGAATAGGGAATATTACATCAATGTGACTATCCTCAGGATATTTCTGTAAAGAGATACTGATTTATTTTATTTTTTGAAAGATTTTTCTTTTTCTTTTTTTGGTATTTCTGCTGAATTATGGTGAAAATGACCTCCTTTATTTCATAGAGAGTAACCCAAATATAGTAATCATTTTTTTTTGTGCAGTAAAATGATTCTATATTCATCTTTTTTAATGATTATTTTTATAGCCTATATTATGGTTTCTTTTTACAATTTTACAATTAATAATCAGTTGCTACATCTGAAACATTAAAGTATCGTCTTAACTATTTTATTAACAATTTCACAACAAATCTGATTTTGTGAATTGATTCTAGCACCTTTTTTTTATTAACACATTAGTCATGACCTCATGGTACACGGGTAAATTTGTGGACAAGTGGCTGATTCCAAGCAGGGAGAAGAAAAGCTGTTGCTGAGAAAAAGTTTGTGCTTCAGCAATCCTGACAAAACAGACTGAAACAAAAACATGAACTCTGATGGAAAACCGTCTTTCCTGTAAGGGGTCTTTGTTACGGCCTTAAAGTTTCAGCTTTCGCATTCTCGCAAGAGGCCTCTTAAAAACAAGCATCTAAACCCATGTTTTTACAACTGGAGTCAGATCCCTGTAGAGCGAGAGGCGGAAGACAAAATAAGACGCAGGAATGGTCTGACTGCCTGGACAGCTCGGGCTCTGGAGATAGCTTCATTTATGCAGGCGCACGCAGGAGATTTTGGATTTAGCATGATTCATCCTGATGAACTGACAGATCATGTGGGTACGCCAAAACAACGCAGTTGTTTGTTTGGCATATAAAAAGATTGAACGAAGGAGAGAATTGCACAATAAACAGTGATTAGGTGTGAGATCACAGCAGATCAGAGTGTTTTCTTTCTTTCTTTCTTCTTCTTTTTTTTTTAAAACATGACCATGTATGAAAGGAATTGCCGCGATGTAAAACGGAGCTCATTATCCTGAAACTTTGAGTAAGAGCAGTAGGACGTGTAACCAGTTGAAATGTTGGAGCTGTCAGGTAAACGGAAGGTTTTACAGGAATAGGCAGTGAGAGAATATGAGCCTGTGCACAGCCCACAGCTCTTTCCTGTGTGACTCAGTTTTATGACTCAACAGTTGCGGACTCGCTTTAACAAATAGCCAGTTACTCCGACCTACGGATGCAACCGAAGGGAGGATGAAATAACAAACAATCTGTCAGCAGTCAGGCATTTTTTGGCTCATATTGGAGTGTACAGTGGAGTGTTAAGGTAATCATACACCCACATAGCAGGGAATTTAATTTCAAGCAGAAAGCAACTGCTTAGATTGCAGTCAAGCAGATCGTATCAACGCCAAACATTTCAGAATTGTTTGTAAAAGCGAAAGTGTGTGAGCTAAACAGCTTTGGGCAATTGGCTTACTGCATGGAGCAAAGCTATTAATTGTCGGGAACTGCATTTTCCATAGTAATGCAATATTATGGGATTTAAGTAGCGATACTGATATTCAGTTCATATCCTGAAGCCAATACACACCTGATCCATCTGGATTAGTGTTGCAGATATTTATTTAGCATTAAAAAGTTCTTAAATGGGCTATCACTGGGCTGTAAGGGGTTAACAAAGTAATTTTGTCAAAGTAAAAAAGCAGCATCAATATCAGTATCTGTCCAGTGCTAACAATTTTTATAGTTTAGCTAACAGCATGTCTCCAGTTTAAGCTAGCTTTAATGTAGTTTAAGTAGTTTAGTTTAAGATAAGATAAGATAATCCTTTATTCATCCCACAGCAGGAAATTTGCATAGTTACAGCAGCAAAGGGATAGAAGCTAGGTAAAGAAAAAGATATCAAGACAAGGTGACTTGAAATTATGAGAGATATTACAGAGAGACTTAAAAAGACAACATAAAAGATACCCAACTATATAAAAAAGTATATAGATATACAATAATAGTTTTAATTATAATAATTTTTCAGTCTGTTATGAATATATACAAAATATACAGAGGACTATAATAATACTAATATCAACCATAATAACAACAACAACAACAACAACAATAATAATAATAATAATAATAATAATAATAATAATAATAATGATAATAATAATCATCATCATCATCATCATCATCATCATCATTATTATTATTATTATTATTGTTGTTGTTATTAATTGTAATCTGATTATAAAAATAGAGAAACTATCAACATTTTTCTGATGTAAGTTAGTGTGCTTAGATAAACTTTTATTTGTGTAATGGTTAACATAGATGACAGAATGTGAGCTACAATGTAACTGTAATTAGTAGTTTACCTTCATATTTAAGGTAGCTGCCAATGTAACACTAAATCAGACCAACAATTTCTTAATAGTAACTTTTGTCTATTTTTATTGAGCTGAGAAGTCCTGCTTGATGCCTTGTAGCTGTGATTTTGTATGTGTCCTCCTTTGTTTAGTTGGATTTACATATCTGTGTGTCTGCATGAGCAACACTGTGTGCCTTTGTTACAGCCGGTGATGGTTAATCACTGCGAGTGAGAGGTCGCTCTCGCAGAGCCTCGGGGCGACACATTCGGCCTCAGAGCTGTCAGTCACAGGCCTGGCCTGTTCAGGAAGCGATCAGTAGGGATCAGAAGGCCGGCCCCTGCAGGGTCAAAAGTGACCATGTTCTGATGGTTGCGGTCGAACTTTTGATTCCTGAATGGCTTAGGGCGGCATGTTTTTCCAATATGGTATGGGTGGAAGTCTGATCTTAATCTAGGAGGATTGAAATCCAATTTCAAGGGAGTTTTTTTGTCTCTCCAAACTCCTGTGATATGAGGGGTGGAGTGGGGGTGCGTTGAGGGAGCTGATGGGGGCGCTCTCTGTCTGATATGAGCGTGCTTCAAAAGAATCTGTACACTATCATGTTAAAATCTGCTCATATTTCTACTGAAGATTTAAGATTTAAGATATGGCGTCCTTTAATGAGTGACCACGTTGGACTTTATGTTGTTCTTTTAGAGCATAAGAATGTGGCGTAACAGAAGACAGCAGGGTGCCTTATCTCACTGATGGGCATCAGTCCATCTCCTTATCATTCATCAGACCTCTCAGTTTCATCTCGTCTGATCTCATAGCTGAAATAGTAGTGTTTGTGAGGTTTGTCTTTGAGTCTTAAGTGTGGATGCATGGCTATGCTGCAGATGTAATGTCTGCTATGTGAGTCTGAAGAAATGAAGAAGCTGCTCAGGCTTTGGCAGCATGCAGTGGCCTTGAGTCTGGGTTAGTGTTGTCTTGAGTTGGTCTGAACTTGCACGCTGAGGTAAGTTACATGATCCAAGCTGACAAGGGTATAATTTCAGTGATGTACTGGACTCAAGTGTCTTTTATGCAACATCTGCATAATTATCCTAATGCAGCATGGTCTGGGATGTTGGTAGCTGTTCTTTTTCACTATTGCAAATTTTGAAAGGTAAATGAAGGCACTGGGAATCTGTCGTTCCTCTGTAAGCATGACAGGTACCACTTAAAACAGGAATGAAAAATTGAAGGAAGTAATTTGGCCTAAATAACCAGTGACATCCTGTAACTGCAGAAAGAGTCTCAATGTGTGCTGTAAAAGTAGTAAAAGATGGTAATAAATAGAAGGCGGTGCTAGACCCGCCCAGAGCCGTACCAGATTTCTTATGGGATGTTTCCAATCAGTGCTGGGCTTCTGCTCTGAATATGGCTTGACTCGAGACATAAGGCAAAAGTAAAAAGTAAATATGCTTGTGGGGACACGATTAAGGGTTTACAAACCCCCAGTTGTGTCCCTGTAGACAGAACATAAGTGCTTTGATTTAACCCATCCTCTTCCCACAGTATGGAAGGAAGGATGAAAGGCGAGACAGCAGACAGATTAAGAGCAGCTGGAGACCCCACGCAGCAGAGAATCATGGGGGTCAGAGCTGGCAGCGATGCACTGCATTCTGGGAATATACACAGGCTTCTGGGATTAACAAAATGTCCGCAGTTCACATGCACATAGACGTCTGGTTGTAATATTAGCTCATACATGTATTCCTAATTGTTCAGATTATGATTCTTCTTCTCTTGTTTTAACCCATATGCGTTGAGTCAGCCCAGACTTGTTTGATGCCCGAGGTTGAGTCTGTCTTTCTGTATCATACCCACCTCAAACCACATCCAGCTGATTTGTGGCTGATCCAATAAGGAATTTACTGTCATCTATTAGCACAAATGAATGTTCTTCATTGTATAAGTAAACTCTGAAGCGTTATAGAAGCAGCCATTTTGGAAAACTAGAATCATTTGACATTTTGGTAATGCTTCTTCCTCAGAGCCTTGTCTCCTAAAAAAAAGCTGGAAGTAAAATGAATAGTAGTAAAGTTCAGTTTAAGTTCAGACTCGATCAGCTACATCTTCATGTCTTCTTTGAGGCCTCTCCCAACAATTTTCTTGGTATGGGTATAACTTCCTGTCCATACTGCCTACACTAGGCAGTAGTACAATTGCAGGAGAAAGAAAATCGAATCAATCAAAGCAGAAGCATGGTCGTGTTTGACTCAGTATTTTGGCTTTGTAGATGAAACAGTTTGCAGAAACACACCCTCCTGGATTCATATAATTGCTATCTAGACAGAACAGTTATTACAGACAGCGCTCAGTGAAAATAATCCTATCCAAATAGGGCTTAAGAACTTCTGTTTGTAAATACTGACTCTTTCTGCTGTAGTAGCAAGAAGCTAAGGACGGACATTCTAAGCAACAATGCAATTTGAATTTTTTGGTTTTTTTGGGAATGTTTTACATATTTGCTTAAAATACCACTTGTAAAGCCGACATTAGACAGATACTGAGTGAATAGCCGTTGTAGATCTCCAGTAAAATCAGTGGCATTGATTAAATGGAGGTCGTTTGTATCGTCAGTCAAGATCTTTGTCTAACAGGTGTGGCTCTGATCACCTGTCATCTGCAGCTGTCGATGTTATTAGCACCCAGTAGGACTTTAAGTAGCAAGCGTTGATGTATGTAGTAGCCAATCATGATTTAGAGGCAGGTGGAAAGATCATGTGACCTCTGTTAGAGGTCAGAAAGGTCAGAGGCACTGTAAATGACTCACACATGGATGTTTAAAAGCATTTTGTTTGTGTTAGTTAGAACAGTCAATTTTAAATTGTGTGCATATAAGCTAAAACTATGTAAACTAATTGAATCTGTAGCCATCTCCTGTTTTGCACACAAGTTCTGCGTGTCATTGAACGGAGGCATTGATTTGAAATGTTTTTTTATTTCTCATTAAACAGTCACCTTTATTCCTTGTGTGTTCTGTGAAAGAAATGGCATTTCTCTTTCTCTTTCTCTCCAGATTCCACGAGCCTCATTTGCATTAGCTCCTGACAGCAGGAGATTACATTACCTGCTGCACAAAGAGAGGGTGGGCAGTGAAGGAGCCTGTCTCCCTGCTCTTTTTTAAGCACTAATAGGCTTTCCTTTATGGAAAGAACAAATTGAGAAACATGGCCCATGGCTGACAGGCCGGTAGATACAGAATAGTCGATGTAGCACTGTCCATGTATATGGCCAGGAAATGAAATGAATGCTGATTGCGTTCCCCTCTGAGGCCCGTGTGCTCGCACAGGCATTTAAATGAGACCTGGAACATGTACAGAACTTGTGACATCAGCAGGTCTGCTTAGGCAGGTAATGGCTAAGAGGAGACTGAGAGTACTCCAGTATCATAGTGCATCTGCAAGGGGTTTGTTTTCTATCACTTCACCATTCATGATACATCACAGCATGCTAGCAAGCCTTCTAGCTCAGGACAGAAAAATTCTAATAATCCAGTTGTTTTTAATACTTTCACAACACTTATTTAAACTTTCTGACAATTTGTGATATTAGCATCATGTTTAGAAATAAAAGTACAAAACTGATTTCTGTACTTAATTATCTAGAATCATCTGGAAAAGTATATATAGTGTGCATTCGTAACTAATTTAAGCTACTACCTGTGTTGAAGACCTCATTCATTGATTCACTGATTCATTTATCCTTTCTTTCTTTTATTCATCCTCATTTATTCATAATTTAAATTCAAAATGGATCATTTCTGTCCTGAATGTATGTATTTCTGTACATAGCCTACATTTCTATAAAAGCTGCATTGTGGCAGTGTTCACTGTTAAGAGCGCTGAATTGAACTGAATCTTTAGACTCATGTACAAACCAGCCACGACTTCTTGAACTGCAAATATAATGTTATCCACCATCTTCCCTATACATGAACTCACAGATGTCCGTGATTGGCTCGTGTTGCTGTGATTGACAGGGGAGAGAGATTATAACGTCCTTCCCACCCAGACAGTATGGACACATTAGCTTTCTTGGACTCCCGGTCATAGATAGTTTTGGCATCTCCAGGATTTGGACTCGCTACAGAGCAAACGCATTTCTGTTGCACCACTCAGGAGCCATTCAGACATTTTTTAAACATAAGGTCACTTGTCATCAGATTACTACTGTATACCAAAATGTCTGTCAGACAAAATCTACCATGCAAGCAGTCTAATCAGGGCACTTGGGTTGTTGGGTTGTAATGAGTGTGATATACAAAGACATTAAGAAAGGTGTTCTCCTTCAGAGTAATGACTCTACACTATGATAAATGATAAGACAAAAGCTCTATTCAGACCGGATTCATTTTCCAGACATTTGTCTCTTAAGTAATGTTTCTGGAAGATGTCTGCGGTGATTAGGATTGATTCTTGCATGATAAGTGATCTCTCTAAATCACAGAGAATATTCCATGTTTAGCTACTACATATACTTCATTTTAATACAAACAAGCCGATTTTTTTCACCTTTATTATGGCCATTCTATCTGTGCAAGGAACTGAATAATATTGATACTAGCAGCAGCATCCCTTCTCACGCCCTTTAAAAAACGATATTTTTATCATTCTGTGTTTTAAATGAACTCAAATAGAAAAGAGCATGCATCTCCTAGAGTGTGTTTATACTGAAGAAATAAAATAAATAAATAAATATATATATATATATAGTGGAATCTTTATCCATTGATCAATTTTGCATGGATATTTATTATCGGAGGTTTTTCTACTGCTCATATTATAGAAGGTAAAATAGGGCATAATCTTTCATCTGCGAAAATTCCTGACATAACAGATTGATATTACTGATATGATGGACAGAATTAAAATCCCAGAGATACTCCTGTAGTAATTACATTAATCTGCCTCCTCATGTAACACTAATCCAATTCAAATTTAAGTGCTTAGCTAATTCAGAAAAAATATATAGTTGTGCCTGACATTGAAAGAGCTTAAGCATCAAAGGTTGGGAAATGATACAGCCTGCTGTAGTGGTGTTCAAAACTGTGACAAGGCCAAAGAAACATTTGAATATTTATTAAGTGTAGCTCTTCAGATGTTTGTCTTTTTCCTTAAGGGTAGGATTTAGTTTGAATTAGAATGATGAAAGCATATAATTTGCACCCTGCATACATGTGATTGTTCTTGCTGAATTCCAAAGTGCAGCTGTCCAGATACGCGACAAATTTTCAGGCACTTTATTAATTCCTAAACAGTTTAATTGTCCACGTTACTTATCCACATAGTTTCGTCCTGTGTGTTCTCATGGTTCCACTCTCAAAAATAATTTTCACGTCTGTTTTGACTTTTGTTCCACAACACTATTTTCATCACTCTACAATCACTGAGGCCCAAGCGGCCACTTTTTAGCTTGGGTTATTTAGGGTTAAATATTTTACAGTAAACAGAAATGCTGTGACTTCACATGTGGCTTGGATTCAGCGAATCTAGTAGTAAACATCTTAATTGTTTCCACAGCCTCTACGGTCGCTGAAAATGGGAGAAAGACCTGCCTGAGGCTGAAAGTTTTCGTCAGACCAGCAAGTAAGTTTTACGAGCTCCCTGTGGGGTTCATTTAGCTCTGTTTCATCTTATCAAGAGGGGAATAAGAGTGATGAAACGATGACATCATGATGCCTGTCCTAATAGCAGCCTGTTTTATGTTCCTCTAACAGACAACTGCGTGAAAACCGTCAGCGTTCATGACCGGGTCTTTGACGTCAATGACAGTAACTCAATAGAGCCCAGAGGTTCGTATGTTCAACTACTTTTCCTTTGGTGGTTTTCGTGATCTATTTTCCTGAATCTTCATTCAAAATAATTCCCATCTCCTTTTTAGACGATACGAGCCACGAATCCGCCGAGCCGTCCCGAGGGGACGTCAATTCCGCCGGACGTGTACATATGGCTAGTCTCCCGCTAGCCTCGGCCCTGATCATCGTCATCTCTCACATATCGTTATAGCGGCCTACGTGAGTGTGGGTGCAGTAACAGGTCCCAATCTTAACGCAGAGGAGGACTCTTAAAAGAGCACTTTTTTAAAAAGTAGACATCAGGCGTCCTCATTATCTCCACTGAGATTCAGAACGTGTTCCTCTAATGAGAAGACGCTAGAACTCCAGTCGACGTGAGTGGGATCTTCTCATCCGGGATTCATTACAGGAAGGATCTTGGAGGATATCGGTACACTTACCAGATACATGTATATGCATACACACAACTTCTTTCATCAAGCAATGACTTACCTTAAAGCGGAAGGTTGAAAAGACATATGTACTCATTAGTTTTTTGGGGTTTTTTTGGACATTATATGAGCCAGGTGTCTGATTTCTGGAAACATGGGAACATTTTGGACACAACTGTGTACAGGACTAATGGAGAACTGGTTTCAGAGTGTACCTTCTAAAAAAAAAACAAAAACAGAAAGAGAGAATTTTTAATGGGGCGAGCCTTTACCTGAGGACTTTATTGTTGTTTTTAAGGAGTTTTCTTATATAAAAAGAAATAAGCACTCGTCTGTTTTGTACATTGTGTACAGTTTAAAAAGCGGAATACAAAGTGGAGACTGTATTCTTGAAGTGAATAAGTGCTCAAGTGTAGTAGCAACAGTGGTATTTTGTTATAGAGTTTGGAGCCTCACTGATCAATTGTTTAAAAGAATATTTGTTTGACAAAAAGCATTTTTCCCTATTTATTACTCATTATTTCACCCACTGCCAATGCAGCTAATAGTGAGGTTTCACCTTGTGTTCACACTAGCAATCAGCAATGTAGGTGTGGCCTGTCCAGCTTGTTTAACTAAAGGGTAAAACACTCGGGTTCATGATGTTAGGGGAAAATAATCAACAATGGGATGGAGTGATGTGACACAATGGATCATTTTCCTATATCAGCATGTAATATTTAATCCTCTTTATACCTACTACACTACATTCAAGAACAACACTTTTTGTAATTTTTTTTTTATCCATTTTTAGTTACAGTTGCCTTACTAGACTCTGTTTTTTCTCTTTCAGTTGAACTTAATAAGATAAAAAAAAAAACAAAGCTTGTCATGCATGTCAAATCTAAACCTTTCAGTGTCGGAAAACTTAAACTTACACCTTTACATCTGACTGTTACAAAGCGCTAGAGACTCCGTTCCATTCCATAAATAAATAAATAATAAATAAACATCTCCTTACTGACAAAGTCACCTTAAGAACGATTACAGGTTTTTATTTTTTAATGTTGTTTGTTTTTTTGTATTTTACGATTATGTGGAGTGTCCAGCATGAAAGTCCCTGTGAATGAGCTGTTATATATAATAGAAACTCTAACATATTAGAACAAGCGCAGTAACATACACAAGTGATTTGTAGCTGCAGTATGGTCAGGATTGTTGTATAAAAGATTAATCAACACCTCTGACCAATCAGAAACAAGAACTCAACACTGCTGTAGTATAAGCGCTGGTCAGAAATGGTACTATTCAAAATGTTTACAGGTTACTGTATATCTTCTATCTTCTATCTATAGCAAAGCATCAGCTGCTCAGCTGTATGAAAGAGATAAATGTAAGTCGCAGTGGATGGTACATTTGCTCCAAATGCTGTTGAATTGGAAGGAATTGAAATTGTGAGTATAGAGAGACAGAGAGATAGACACTGGCTAACCCTGCACAATGATTGGTTCAAGGAATCTACAGAACACAATCACTTACTTAAAGCCTTATATATGAAATCACACACATATCCACATTATTTTGGGACATTTTATCATTCTTTAGTCATGTCTCAAGGCACGGCAGTTTTTTTCATCATACCTGAAACTGCTTAGTGTTCTAATGATGTATGTAGTAATGGCTTTATCCCATTATCCACTGTGCTTTTTGTAAAGGAAATGTTGTAGCGCATAATTTCCGACACAGGATTGGATTTCTTGCTAATTTGCGTTAATCTGATAGAGTCCCAATTCATTTGTTCATTGGAATCACAGCTTTGTGTCATAAAACTTGCACAGGAAAGATTTAGTTTGCTTGCTAGTGTGAACACAAGGCAGTGAAATACATACTTTTAAAAAACACCTTGGTTTTGTAGTCATAATCTGACTTAGATGTTAGGACAGGTGTAGACATTGCCATCTTTTTCCAGCGGTTTGAACTGGGCCCATGTTTAAGGCAAGTACCCCACTGACTAATTGACTGATTTAAAATTTGCTATCATTCTAAAGCCTATGATGGGAATATTGTGAACATTTCAGTATGCTATCATTATCACCTGTTGCAAATTAAACAAAACAAAATAATGAAACGTAACACCTTGCATATCTGTGCACAGTTTAAAGCGTCAGGGCAATTTTTAAAGTCTCGAGTAAGCGTATAAATCATTATCTTAAAGACATTAAAGTGTTCATTTAACACCTCTAAGTTTCACTTTCAGCTTCTTAAAGATGTAAACATGATATGTGCATGGGAAGGTGTTGCTGACAGAGCAGTACACTGTAGCCGGCCCTGGTGGCAGCTGGAGGCCTGGAGTGATTTAATAGACTGTTTGAAGTCGTCCAGGCCGACAGGAATGCAGGCCACATACTGTGGCCTCGTGTGGGTCATTTCTGGAATTAAAAATCGACTGGCGCGTCAGACCATACCGGTGTCCACTTCAGCGGTAGGCTAGCGTTACGAACAAGTGGGGAGGGGGGCAAAAGTCTATGTTGCAATCGATAGAAATGGGCTTTGCAGATTGAATAAAATGGTAAATATTTGCCTCAGTCTCTGTTCCGGTTTAGATTTCCCGCACAATACAGTTAGAGCGCGAGTGACTGAAGAGGCTGTAGCTTTTAAAAAGTCCTCTGAAGATGAAGGAAGACATCGAATTGAAAACTAAATGTCTACAATTTTAACCTTACCACAAATCATCCATGTTTTAATGATGCTTTTTAAACGTAACTAATCTAACCACATGAATTTTATAGCTAATCAGTTGATCCTTGCAGTCGAAAAACCGCAGTCGAAACGTTTGAAATTTGCGGTTTTACAAAATAGGCTGAACAATAAAACTGGAATTTTGATGCAGCTTTTTACAGCATAATTATCATTAGTTATAAGTTATTCATTATTCATTAATGAATAACTTCATAAAATCTCATTCCTTTCAGTTTCAAGAGAGCAACTTTTTATAGCCCTGCCAATCCTTTTTCAAGGTTATGTTGAGCTGCAGTAACAGTCAAGAAAAAGATGAAAATTTTTCACTGAAAAAAACCCCGATTTTGATTGGAGATTGATTGCAGTGTGCTGCTGTAACAAAACGATTTTTTTTAAATAACATAGGAGAATATTGATCCTAATTTTATGGATACTGTGTATCCGTAGGTTGTCTATGTGATATATGATACAGTGATAATAGGAGCGAGATGTTTAACATACAAAAAAAAAAGATGCTAAAGTACAGTGTTCATGAACATGTTCATTTCTTTTATATGTGACGCTAATGATTTTCCTGTGCATGATTTTAGTGGTGTGCTTGAACTAGGATCAACGAAAAAAGTAACAGGAGCGGGTGAATATTACTTTCATGCAGGGGGATATGAAGCTTGCAGAAGAAAAGGACACAGAAAGGTCATGATCATTAACATGAGAGCATGTAGAGAGCTTGTGCGGCGATACATGACAAATTTACCACGTTCATTCTTTCATTTGTTCTTTCTTTTATTTTCAATAACTGCTTTTTCCCAAACATGATGGCTTACACGACTTATTTGTTAATATTTTTGGAACTCTTGTCGGCTATGTTTGTTAAAAAATAATGGGCAAGCCAAAAATAGCCATGTAGTCCGATACAGTTTGACCCCTTAACCTCCCGACCCTAGCTCTGGAGAGCTCCCTGTCGTGCACATTTTAGCATATTCCCTGCTCTAACACACTTACTTCAACTCAGGTGCTCAGGAAGAGAGTGTGTTAGAGCAGGAAAACACAGGAATACACAGGATAGGGGGGTTCTTCAGAACCAGGTTGAGTAAAGCGAATAGGAAATACATGCAGATAGGAGAGTGAGGAATTTACGTCTGAAACACTTGAGTGCTTATTTAGGGTCTAAGGGGTTAACCATGAATTAGCCTTATTAAATAAGAAGAAGCAGTGCATCTCCAAAATCCTGGTATCTGCAACACTGAAAAAATTTCTCTGTCATATGATACGACTGCTGTTCAGTGTTGGCTGTAACTTGTCACTTCATTTCTGTATAAAGGAAGTGCTTGTTAAAGGGGTAAAGAAAAGACAGTAGAACGATGATGATGATGATGATGATTGTGATGATGGTAATGATAGTCTTGTCTGTTTTAATTTTAACCAAGCATGAGTCATTGCACCCATTATTGTTTTGGATTGTTGCATTTCCCCTTAGCACTGTGACATGATCGCGTAGTATGTAGATTCACACTCACCTGTTTTAGACATGAGCCGTCTTCAAGAAGTCTGGCTCGGTTCCTCCGCACGCCCCGGCGCTGGTCACCTTCACTTGATGCTTGTGATCTTCTGCTTTATGTTACACACATTTTTATATCCTCAAATGCCATTGTTTGTAAATACACTTGTCAGAGCAGCTAAAACTAATTAAAAAAAAAAGATTCAATAAATCTGTCAACGTTGTAAATGTGTCTCTGGTGTGTTGTCTCTCCATTACAAAGCACATGCTCGCTGTACTATGATGTCACCAGGATAAGTTCATACAACTGGTTGCTGTAGTAATAATGTGCAGCGGAGGTAGGAGCCTCTAGCATTCCATTTGACAACAAATCAGTTAAATGAAACATTCTGGAGGGAGATTGGGTGTTTGTGTATAAAATTCAGCAGTATAATATCTGCATTATATCATACGTGATGAAGGAGAAGCAGTGTGTGCTCTTACTGAGCACGGATCACGTGCGCTCTACTCTTCACTCCCATTGGTAGTCGCTGCACCGAGTCACTCCATATTTCCATATTTACAAAGTTCAACTTTTCTCAACTTTGTCGCATCGCTGGACACGCCCACATATAGTCACCAATGGCTACTGTCAATCATGTGGTCAGAAGTTTCACTATAAATGACTGGTTTCTGGTTGCTGTGTGGATGAAAATAGCAAAAGGTTTCATTTTTTCTCTTAGTTATTATTCAAGAAGCGTACAATAGAAGTTTTGTCTATAACATTTACATTACGTTTCTAGCATTTGGCAGATGCTCTTATCCTTAGCAGCTTACATTTTCTCTCATTTATACAACTGAGGGTTAAGGGCCTTGCTCAGGGGCCCAGCAGTGGCAGCTTGGTGGACCTTGGATTCAACTTTCTGTAGCCCAACACCTTAACCACTAAGCTATCACATCCCATAAACCTATGACATAAAGGTTTCAAAGTATTGAAAGTGTTGATTGCTAAGCACCCAAAGAAAAATTAAGGAACTCATATTTTTCACAAGCAGAGCTACAGGAGGTTCAAACGTGCCTGGGTTAACAGCCCAAGTTGATTATTTCCTGATAACAGCATGCCCTAACATGTTTTATGCCTCTTATACCACGGCAATTCGTCCATATTTCAGATTAATTATTTATTAAAGAATGACACATCACATTTATTATCCATTTATATTTAATTGTCATAAGACTTTCCTGTGTTGAAAAATGGATAGCTGCAGCTTTACGTCTGACTGTTATCGAGATAATTAAATTTCACCATATCAATGATTAAACAGTTTGCTGATGTGCCATGTTATTTACTATAAAACATACCAGAATGAGTGTGTTACATTACAATACAGCGTAAACCTGTCATTTTCACCTGCACTACTGTTAGAGCTGCTGTTACAGATCAACAATCAACACCTTCTGACCAATCAGAATCCAGAAATCAGCAGCGTTCATTTCATAGAGAGAAATACTGAATACTGATTCAATATTAAACTGACATGTAGCTACAGAAATATCCGTGGACTTGTTCAACATGGAAAATTAGCTAAAAAAATGAACGATGTTTTAGTTAAGAAACAGTAAATGTCAGTTTAAGTTACTGGGATTTATGTTGAACCTAATTTTGACCTTTTAGTAAAAAATGTGAAAAACTTAGCCACTATGTTTAGTTAGAAAGCTAATTTCAGGGCCAGAAAATTTTAGTCTGATTAAATTATCAAGTTAATTGAAATTCAGAAAGTGTTTGAATCATTACTGACTTAATTTAAAATGCAATCACTCTATGTCATATACAAATTAGGATACTTTAGCAAACTGAAATAATTTGATCTGCATTGCTAAGTTTCTGGTATCTGTAAGGCTGATGGATTCCCCTGTTGTTTCAACCCACTGTCCATCCTTTTACAATTCACTGCTTACAAAGGTCAGTGCCTCACAGCCTGGACTCATGCTTTTTTTTTTCTTGAAGGTCACTACAATATTTGAGAAGAAAGTGAATGGAGAGCACGGTGACTGCACATGGACCATTAATCCCCAGCTCATCCCTCACACTGCAGTAGGAGAGGTGTTATGAAGGCTCGGGTCATGGATTATCCTGGTCAAACCCGATACAGATTAGATTCAAGTAAAGGTTGACATCTGCATCTATAATGGCAAAGCCATAGTGGATGCGCATGTGACACATCATTTCTCTCTTTATTGCGCTGTGTATTGGCTGAGCCTGTGCTGTCAGCATCCTCACTCCATTTGTAATTCACATCAAACATGGAGTGAAGGCTGGGTGTGAGGGTGCGCTGTGTGTTTCTCTACAATTACTGTGATGTTATGAGGAAAGGTGTCAGGAGTGTAAAGCAGGAGAAGTGCAGGTTTACTGCTTTGAGTGACAGCTGCTGTACCGGTGATAAATCCGAACGGCACACACATACACTTTCTCTTCCCTCGTTTAATTAAGTTAGTAATCGCTTCAATATGTCATAATTCATATCCTCGAATTAATGGGATTTGTTTTAAGTAAGCGAGAGAGGAAGCTGATTAACCCAGCACTGACACATAATTGGGTTATTACAATACTATGTGGTGCACTCAGTGGTCAATGATAATGTCAGAGTGGGGTAATAAAGACAGTTCAAGTGCATAGGCTCATTTAAAAAAAAAAAAAAAAAGATCTATCTGGAGCACTTTTATAGCTATATGCATGGAGAATTTATAATTCTGGAATCTGCTGTCCCACAGACCTCAGTGACATACAGCACAAAGCATTTTTTGACACAGAGCACCAGTACAGGTTTTTCATATTTGCCGATACTGATACTGAAACAGAAATGAGTAACATACAACCAACCAGGGGTGTCCATCCATCCATCCATCCACCTATCCATCCATCCATCCATCCATACATACAAACATCCATCTAGCCAGCCATCCATCCATCCATCCATTCATCCATCCATCCACTTACCCTACACAGAGTCTATCCCTGGGGACTTGGGGCACAAGGAAGCAGACACTCTTGACATCATGCTAACCCATCACAGGGCACAATCAGACACACACACACACAAAACCATTCACACCATGCACAAAGGTGCCAGTCAGCTTACAGCACATGTCTTTAGACTGGGGGAGGAAACCAGAGTACTGGGAGGGAACCTGCAAAGCACAGGAAGAACATGCAAACTTCATGCACACAGAGTGGAGGTGGAAATCAAACTTGCAACCCTTATGGTTGGAGGCACATTTTAACCCTCAGTGGTACCTTGTTTCCTCCAGTCAACATGCAAAATCAATAACCAGTTTTCTGAGTCTATACATCAAGCAAGGAAACAATTAACAATTAAACAATTTTCCAGTCATTTTTCATCAAAATAAAAATAATTGAACATGTTCAATTGAACCGTGTTCAGTTTTTTAGGTCAAGATGTAATTTGAACAATGTAGCATAATCACACTAGGCCATACTATTAGTTATCTATAGAAATACTGAAAAATAACATAGAATATCCAGAGCGACTTACATTTTTATCTCATTTTATATGTTTGTGTACTCATCTGCATATAGGAAATGATATAAACAGTTTGAAATTACACACATTTCATTTATTTTCTTTCTTATAAAACGTGTTTGATTTAGTTTACTCTTACATGTTAATTAACACACTAACAAGCATGTATTGAAGGTGGTCGTTATTCCTGCATGAGTTCATAAGCCTTCATTAGTTCTTGATTATTATATGCCTTAACTCATTATATTCATATTCATTCTATTATGTCATATATTGTATTATGTTAGAATTACAGTATTATCTTTAAGATAAATCCCTCTGACCTACTGAACTTCAACGAAGTACAAAGGTACTTACTTATTATGCCCGTAATACTGCCTGTGGATGAGATTAGGTGAGGAAGATATTGAAAAACCCTGCATACAGAAAGTGAGAGTGAGGATGAGAACCAGGGTGATGATGGAGGTACAGTGATGCTATCAAATCTACAGGGATAAAGTGAGGAAGATGATGATGAGGATGAGGATGAATAAGTTGTTATAATAGCAAGAATGATTGAAATACAGTCCAGGATTTTGCTTTATTTTCCAGCGGTCTTGTGAACTGCACTTTGACTCACTAGCAAAGCACAGACATTGGCAAGTGAGGAGGAAAGGAAGTGTGTGTGTGTCATCTCAGTGCTCGCAGAACTGAAGTGCTCTCACATATATCAGTACACAGTATCAGTGCTCAATCTCTACATGCTCAATTTACTGTTCATGCTTGCCTGTAGTGTGTAAGCTCCAGCATGTGCTCATTTTTAATGACCAGGCTTGCTGATAATGCTCTTTGTGTTCAGGTCAACAATCAGGTTAGCTGTATTGTTGGAAGAAGCTGTGGATATTCCTGCTCTTGATATATTCAGTTTGCAGGCTGCTTTTCTATGATCATTAATCATAAATAATCGTTGTACTTTCATTAGCAATAAAAAAAACCAAACACTATCCTTACATCAGGATACCTATGTAGGAAACCTAACATTACATAGTATCACATGATATTGCATGAATACTGGCATATGAGCATTTTTATGCTAATAGGTATTTGATCAATACCAATATCACATCCCTAATTAAAATATTTGTAAAATCCATGTCAAATAATGCTTATAACTGCAGATATTGTACGTGTAGTACAAAAAAGACATAACTGCAAAATAAAGCATTCAAGACAGCCAGGTTTTGACATAATTTATTAATCTCCTGAGCAATGAGTAGTCTCTTTAGGAATAAATATGTAAAGTAATAGAGAAGTGTGAGACCCTTTTGGCTGTTTGGTAGATGGAGTTCAATCCTCCATGCGAGTATATTGATGTCCCACCAGAAATGAGATTTACTGTTGTGGGGAACTGGGATCTGGGAGCGTTCTGTCGGCACTATGAGCAGCCATTCAAGTGACAATTCCATGTGGCTATTTCAACTTCACATAGTAAAGCATAAGAACAAGAAATAGCACCATATTTTCAATTTTTAACAGTTTTCACTTTTGAAAACGGAACTTTTTATGTTCAAGGTGCTTTATAAACAGAAGGATTGAAGAATTCTTTTTTTTTCCTTTTCATTGCTGTGAATGAGTGAATTAGTGCCTACATCTTATATTCAATGGGGCACAATGGTTTAATGGTTAGCATATTTGATTTGCATCTTCAGGGTTGGGGGTGTGAGTTTGCATGTTCTTTCCTCCTCCAGGTCTAAGTCATGGTTCTAGGGTTATTGGCATCTCTAAGTTGTCTGCAGTGTGTGTGTGTGTGTGTGTGTGTGTGTGTGTGTGTGTGTGTGTGTGTGTGTGTGTGTGTGTGTGTGTGTGTGTGATGGGTTGTCCAGGGTGTGCCCTGCCTTCTGACCTGAGTAGCCTGGAATAGTGTACAGGATCACAGAGAACATAAGAAGGATGCACAGCACAGAAAATGGATGGATGGCTGTATGGATGGATAGAGTTTCAGGAAGCTCATTATCCTATCCTGGTGAGTAGGATGTTAGGAAACCAACACAAACATGGAGAGAACATGTAAAACTCCACACAGACAGTATCTCAAACTCAGCATCACACCAGGTCTCACTACTCCGTAAGACTCTGTGCCTCCCATCTTATGTCCACTTATAAAATGAAATGAAACACTAACCATTTCATGGCTGATCTTAATGATGAGGTCATGTAAGCACTCTGAGGTGGGAAGTTTGAATACTGATCAGTGTAGTAGACTGTCATCTGTATGGCAATGATCTGAAAACAACTGCTCAGATAAACACTGGATGAACTTGAGTCTAGAGTATAGAACGTTTTTTAGGTCTGATTAGCAGCTTTGGTTAGTCCAATCCTTCCATTTAATCATCTAAAAAGTTGCTGTTCATATCAGAAGTCGATCACAACATGTCTCGTCTTGCTGATGTTAAGCTGCTCCAGTTACCACTTGACAAAGCCCTGCAGCAAGCCTCCCGCATCCATCCGTCCTGTCACTACACCAATAGAAGCTGACATGGGCCTGTTTTGTACCAGAAGGCAAACGTATAGGGTGTAAAAAAAAAAACGTTACACTAATTTTTGCTGAGGAGACAGTGGAAACATCTCAAGATGTATTGCCTTGAGCTTTCCGCCACTCGCAGACTCAGGTATGGAGAAATCAAAGAAGTTAATCCTGAACCATGGCACCAGTTTTGTCCAAATTTGTGTCAGCTGTGTGAAACATATGGAGCAGAGCTTCATCTACACCTGTGTGTGCCCGGTAGGTAAACTACAGGGGGTCCAGATGGTCTGTCATCATGGGTGGAGACTGTTTCAGGACTCGCCTCTCAAAGGTCTTTATGAGGTGTGAAGTGAAAAACTATTCAAAAAAGTTGAGCAACCTACTGAGTAAACATATGCTGTAAAACACTGTCCCCTGTGGCTGAGATTCTTGTTTACTTCAAGTCATGTGAACAAATTTAAACCAGGTTTCACAGCAGAAGCAGGTCTGTACCGCACAAAATTCCAACTGCTTACGGGATTTGCAGTTTATGCTAGTTTTAATTCGAATCATATAACAGCACTGTTGAATTCTGATTGGTCAGAAGATTCTATAATGTCCGCTACAAATCATAGACATAAACGGTGAATTTATAATAAGTTCATGTGGTGAGATTTTCCAAGATGGAAGGAGTTCAACTATTACAACTATTAGGATTATTAGGATGGATTAGGATGGATTTATTGATTTCACAGCACGTCTGTGAGTCGCTCTGGATAAGGACATTACAGTACTTTTGAAAGTATAGTGTTACTGGAGGGTATTTGTTGCTCGTACAGCCTTGTACTCGTGTGCTTATTGTTATCCAGTTCTTTCTTTAGACCTTGACTGGCTAAATATAAACAACACACCAACCCTGTATTCCTCTGAGGAAACCTATAATACTTCACATAGACATTTACATTTTAGACACTTAGATACTGGAATAGGTTGAGGTATAATTATCTGGTATATCTCCAGGAGGAAGGTCTAAGGTTTAGCTATTAGGAATTAGTTTCAATGTGATCAGCAATTAACCAGTAATTATTATAAATAGCCATAGTTGGATAGTAGTTCTGAAGGAAAAATTAAAGCCTCACTAATAAAGTGCTTAATACTCAGAGATTATAGCCATGTTAATAATGGATTCATACTAACTAACTAACTACTGAGTAATTAATTAGTAGTTATTAATAGTTAATAGGGATAAGATATGTGTTAATAAAAAAACGATTCATTTAATACTGCTTAGTTCCTTCATACTTATCTATAGGTTATGGAACAGTATTGCAAAGTTTTACCATCTTTAGTATCACAAAGGCTTTGGAACATTTGAAATACTCAACATGAATCAAATTTTGGTCCTGAATTACTGTACAGATATGCAAACTTGCCTAATATTGTGCAGGTTCCCCTTGTGCCACCAACATAGCTCTGATCCATCAAATCATACTCCACAAGATTTCTGAAGACGTTACCAGCAGATCAAGTAAGTCCTGTAAGTTGTAAGGTGGAACCTTTGTGGATCAGACTGGTTTGTCCAGCACATCCCACAAATGCACAATCAGATTGAGATCTGGGGAATTTGGAGGCCAAAATGTTCCTCAAACTATTCCTGAACACTTTTGTAGTGTGGCAGGGCGCATCACTGTTATACTGCTGAAAGAGACCACTGTCGTTAGGGAACACAGTTGCCATAAAGAAATGTACTTGTACTCAGTGTTTAGGTAGGTGGTACGTGTCAAAGTAACATCCACATGAATGCAGGACCCAAGGGTTCCCAGCAGAACATTGCCTAGAACATCACTCTGCCTCCATCCTTGTGCCATCTCTTCACCAAGTAGGCCGCACACATGTGGTCAGCATGTGCACTCTGACAGGCCCATACACAGAAAGCTGTGTGTTCTGACACCTTTCTATAATAGCCAGCATCTTTTTCTGCAATTTGTGCTACAGTAGTCTTTCAATGCAATGGGAGCATATGCAGTAGTAAGCCTTCTGTGCCCATGACCCTGTCTCAGGGTCACTGGTTGTCCTTCCTTGAACCACTTCCCTAGGTACTAATCACTGCATACCAGGAACACCACACAAGACCCGCTGTTGTGGAGATGCTCTGACCCGGTCATCTAAACATCACAATTTAGCTCTTGTTAAAGTCACTAAGATCCTTAAACTTACCCTTCAACTACGAGAACTGACTGTTCACTTGCTGCCGCATATATCCCACCCCTTGACAGGTGCCATTTTAACGAGATATCGAATGTTATTCACTTCACCTCTCTGTGTTTTTAATGTTATGGCTGATCACTGTAGTGTGTAAATGAACCCTTATGTATCATTTGAAGTCTAGTTATAATTTTGAACTTTTCATATTGATGTCCTCTTAGTAAACCTTTATAGCTTTTATAGCTTGGTCATGAGGCAACCTGAGCTGTTTGAAAAAGGATGAAGAAAGAGGGAATTAAAAGCAGTCGATTAATTCAGCAGATGATATCTTTTCATTTTTTCTTTTTTTGCAACCTCTTGTCCTTCGACCTGGTGAAAAAAAAGTGATCATATTGTAAGCATGGGGAGTATGATGTTTCTCAGCTGCTGCTAAAAAGCCTGCCAAATGCCTCAAAAAGCCAAATTCAGGACTTGTTTCAGAAATGGAACACTATTCAGTTTTTATGCGGCCCATCTGCAACTCTATTCAGCGATCTAAAAATACTCTGGCGCTACAGCAGAGAGGAATCATTTCTCTTTTCAACCAGGGAAAGCCTAAGGCTGGCTGATATTTCCACAGCCAGAGAGCAAACTGTATGCACCATGACTGTGTTCCCCTTAAATGGCAAAATGAGACAATGACCCACAAGCCAAATCAACAGCAAAAATGTAGCAATGTTTTGCATTATGTTTATATATATAAAAATGCCCTCATATGTTTAGAATGTGTCACAGAAGTTACTGAATCTGAAACAAAGGACTTAAATGGTTACACTGTTCAAGATGGATATTCAGCAGCTCTGAGAGCTTTTTGTGGCTTTCTCTTAGCCATAGTCATTATAATTTATCAGTTTGTGTGGGAATCGAGGTTTCGCTGGGGCAATATTTTTTCAATGCACTGGTTTTGAGGATGAGCCATAATCTTCACCAAAGATCTATCAGACACGATTCATGTTGTGCACTATTAGCTAAACAAACACACTACATAACATGCCACCTAAGGCAGTTCCCATCATGCATTGCTATACAGGCGGTTAGTTGGTCCATTGGGTCGGATTCTGTCCTAACCACAAGCAGGCATCCAGAGTTCGTTTGCAATGTTTTTGTAAGGATCTAAGCATGATTGTCTTGTTCATATATATCAAAACAAACCAAAACCAGTGAGAAAACGCACCAGATTGCAAAAGAAAACGTGTGAAAATGCCCTTGAGCAAGAAAATTGTGGAAAAGTTACTAACAATAATAATGTTATTTATATAGGAGTTTTAAAGGTTATATTTAAAGACCAAAAAACAAAGCTAACCATAAATCCATCCATCTTCAGCTGTCACTCAGGAACCAGTCCTGGCACACTGGGCACAGGGGGTGAGAATTCACCTAAGATGGGAGGCCAGATCATCTCACCATGCAGCTCACATTCACATTTAGAGATAATGTAGAGTAGCCAATCTGTCCATTTGCATGTTTTTTAGAGGTAGAAGGAAACCAGAGAACCCAGAGGAAACCCATGTGAACCTGAGCTCAGGACTGAATCCAGGACCCTGGTGTGCGCCACATGCCATGTTAAACTAATACATGTTTAATCTGGATATAAAAGCAGAATTGGTTCATTGCTGGTTTTTTTTTTTTCTGTGTACATGATGTTTTATTGTGAGACCAAAACCATGTCTTCAGGATGGTGGAATCTGCCAGTGAGAGACTGCTTGTTTCTAGTTCTTATAAATGGTAACAGTAATTAACTTAGTGTATTATTAAATAAATTTAATAGACAGAATACAGTATATGATGTGTTGTTCTTCTATAAATTAAAAAAAGAACAATTTGTCATAAATTGCTGTGGTTTAAAAGAAATAATGGTACATGATGTTACAAGAAATCATCCGGTCTGTTTTATTCCTTAATACTAATTATGGCTTATTCACAGCTGATGTTAATTAATGCTGTAAATATTGTTATTAAATTGAGCCATAATGTAAAGTGTAACAGCTTCCAATTTTTTAAATATTTTATTTAATGAGTTCAGCATGTAATGATTACAGCAAGCTATAAGCTTCCACTTTATTATCTTTGTAGATCCTGTACAAACGTTTCAGATTATGAGAATAAAGTGGACATTTTATTTTTTGCTCAGACTGTTTTTTGGTTTTTTTTAATGAGCAATATCCCTGTCTTTTCACTCCTGGGACACGCTGTATCTTCACTTGTTCGTTCAAGGGGCACGACTATTTCTGAAAACATAAACAATGTATTAACTGTAAAAACATTCATTCTGTCAATGACGAGAGAAGCTGGGGATGAGGGGGGCGAGAGGAAACAGCTTTGACTCTGTTTGGCATGTGGCCCAGTCGGACGCAATCTCTCAGGAGCACCTGGCTGATCACACTCACATCCCGCTAGGCCACAGTTCACAGACAGGACAGCTCAATTACAGCGCTAAGCAGAGATTACACCTTGCAATAACCATACAGACTGAACGCTGCATTATTCACAGCAGGAAGGACAGCATCTGTGTGCTTTCAGGGCATAAGTCAACTTCTGTTTTTCTTTTTATACTGAAAGGTACTATATATTCCTCAGACTCTTTTGGGGGATGAATCTTGGGTGGTATCTTAGCCCCCATGGAATAATGATCACATTAACCATACCACTTTATCAACTGCAAATGTCGTGGCAGGATTTAATTAGTGCTATAACGGCTTTTTATGGAGCTTTTTAAAAATCTTTACCGGCCGAGTACCTCTGGCTGACTCCATTGTGTGAGGCATAAGCAGTATTTTTATTATACTGTCGCCATACGGATTTGGATCTAAATCTATCTCTCTTTTTTTTGTACACACATACACAGTCGATCGGCCGAGACTTTACTTCTTCTGACAAATAAAGCTTCATTAGGCTGAAAAATAGCCTACAATGCTCGATATCACACTGGTATTATTGTGCCTCCTGTATCCACACTCAGCTTCCAATGCAGTAGTATTTAAAGAGTATTTCATTATGTTTGTTCTGATAAATGATAAGCTCCACAATACAGTATAAAATAAACACCATGTTGACTCCGTAACACACAGATGAGTCAACCACATGCCTTAGCTTGAATTCACACTTGATCATTATGTTCTGCCAAGCAACTCAGATTAGTCACTGAATTCTTGTAGATTACAGCTGACCTGTGAGTGATTAACAGCATTATACAGAATATGGAACACAGATTTTCATTTGTCTCATGCACAAAAATGGTTCTTCGGAAACGCAGGAGCAGTCACCTAAAACAAGACGTCTCAAGAGGGTCAAAAAGCTGGTTTGTTTCATAAATTATACCCATATTTGTTCAAAGATCATTCCACTCATGAATCGTCACATATTCCTACACAACTTTAGTGAAAGACTGTCACTGTGTCAGCATGTCTGTGTGACATCAGGCGAGAACTCAATGTGGTTTGAAGCAAATATTTCTAGACTTCTCTCTCATTCACCAAACATGTCTTGAATAAGTGGAAAAATATGTACATTTGATTTTTTCATTGAATCCTTCCTTTAAGTCCAGATGTGTTGTTTTGTAGTGATTCAGAACAATTTGTACTCAGAATTCTTCTGAGAACCATCTCTCTGAACTCACTTGGACATTGAGGTACTTTCATGGGTTTATACGCTTGTTAGTTAATTAGAAAAAGGCCATGAGTTTCAGTTGTGCGTTTTCTGTATTTTCCAATTTCCATTAGGGTCAAAGAGGCTCTTAGAGAATTTTTATGTGGCTACAATGACCGTGAATAACCGTGGAGCATCAAAAGCAGCTTCTTTGTGGTCAAAAGAAATGTATAAACAACATATTTTAGACTGGAAAAAATGAAAATGACTGTATTCGCTACAAAAAATCCTAAAGAAGAAAATGAAAATGTCTCTAAAGGACGAATGGCTGTTGTGCAGTTTGTGATGTCAAAGTTGCCTGCCTTGTTTTCTGTGTACTGTAATACTGAAAGCTACCCTACAGGATCCTGACACTTTTAACCCCAAACAGAACTGCTGCCAATTTCAAGGATGATTTAAAATAGTTATCAAGTCTGCACTGGCAAGATAAAAAGCATGCATGTATAATTATGTGTGGACGGGAAAGCTGATGACTTGAGCCAGTGTGGTTTATGGTTTGGTGTTGACCAAGCAGCCAGATGCAATAAGGATGTGGTTTCAGACATGCACTGCTCAGTGTGAGGTTTTATTTTTTCAAGAGAACCAAAAATCATTTCTGTTGTAAAACTTTGATCCATTTTTCCCCATTGTCTTTGAATACATTTTTTTGTGATACCAATTAAGCCACGTTCCTAACGTTCAGAAATAGTATTTTGAAAACTACAATTAGTTCTGTTGACCGTTCTAAAAAAGAAAGAACTTATTTTTTGTATAATATTTAGTGTTTAATAGTGAGGCATTGGTGGCTCAGTGGTAGGTTTCTCGCCTATCATGCGGAAGGCCCGGGTTCGATTCCCAGCCAATGCCCAAACCCCAGCCAATGCCCAAACCCCAGCCACTGGATGCAGTGCCGGTCCCAAGCCTGGAAAAATGGGAGGGTTGCGTCAGGAAGGGCATCCGGCGTAAAACATTTGCCAAGTTGTTGTGCAGATCAGTCAGTCCACTGTGGTGACCCCGAACAGGGAGCAGCCGAAAGCAAAGCTATTTAGTGTTTAATAGTATTCAACTATTCAGAGTTGAATCTTAATATCTAATTATACTATGTCCCTTTAGTAGGCTAGCTTGCTTGTATTATTCCATATCACATTTCCAGAGACCTGTTATTCCACGTAGCCAAGGATGTTTTAGTGTTAGTCTCATATTAACATGCACTGTTATACAATTCCAGTATGAGTTATTGAGAAGATATCATTTGGAGAAAATGTTGCAAAGTCAACTATTGATGTTCTCCTTAAAGTATCTTCTGGAATGATGTCCCCTTGAGCATGTCAGGATTGAAAATATTCTATGTAGAGTAATGAACTGTTAATGTTTCTTTGTAATGGCCAATAAACTAAAAGAATTGTTCACATACATTTAAAGGTGGCAGAATTTAGGGTTTTAGCATTTTTGGAAGAGAATTTTTGGAGGTACATAAAAACTACACTTTATGTCTCTTGTCTCTTGTGAGGAATTACTCTGAATTGGGGGACAATGATAACATAAGTGCAATTTTAAGCTCTGCACTGCTGGAATACTAACTAACTCTCTAATACTCCTTAGTTACTAATCTGATTACTCAACTCAAATCTCAACACGGCAAGGAATATGATAAGTTCGTTAAAGCTCAAGAGGAGGCTGCTTCTGCTAAAAAGGGACAAGTTTCATCCAAATCAAAGGTTAATGTTCCTCTCTCTATATAGCACAAGCACGTGACAGCACAAGAACATTCAAACTGTACGAGACAAAAGCTCGAGACATTTCCCAGAGAGTTTTAGAGCTTATCAGACTCAACAAATCAACTCCGGATTCTCTGTAGTGGAGGACAGGGGATTTTAGCAACTGGTAAAACACATCGAGCCTCACTACACAATACAGAGTCTGATATTTCACAGATGTCTGCTTACTGAAGGTACATAACCATTCAGTTAATGTTAATGTGGGTTAAAAACATCCCAAGAGTTTTACCAATGTAGTGTGTAGAATTCAGGTACTGTAAGTTAATGTGTTAATGTTCTGTTTATAACTGGGACCAGTTACTCTGAAAGATAGAAAACATTTAGATACAGAAAGAATACATTTATTAATATAGATTTACACTAGTAACTGAGCTCATTATGTGACTTTATTAAGATTTATTTGGAGAAATCTGTTTTAGCTGATTCTATAATTGAGGTGCCATTTGTGTTCCACTAATATTATATTTGCAATTAGTGTCCTTAAACAACCTTCGTGCATGTTTCCGATAAATCACTTAAAACATAAAAAATCTACAAATGCTACAGCACTTGGCAAACAACATTTTTGCTTTACACTTTATTATAAAAAAAAAATGTGTGAATCCATTTCACATCTCATGCTGTTACCCAAATTAGAAATTGCAAGTAGTTATTAAACCACATTTTGCATATTGCTAATTCTATGCTGTCTCAACCTATGCTATCGCAAAATGCAGCAAAGTAACCTTAAAAATGAGGTATTGTTACTTATTGTTGAAAAATGGGTAATGCTAAATAATTCTGAATGATTTTAAAAAGAATTAGCAGGGAGAAGTTAACCACTTAGCATCCTTCTGAGTTGAAGGGAATTGTAAATGATGACACCTTAAAGCTGTACTAAATCTCGCTCTCTCTGAAGGCCGTCCTCATTTAAGTGTTTCAGCCTGTGTTTCTGTTGTAGGTTGTGTGACCCGGTGGTTCAGTAGATAGTGTTGTTACCTCACAGTTCAATGATTCAATCCTCAGATCAGTTTACTGTCTGACTAGAGCTTTAGTTTTGTTCTCTTGGTTCCTCCAGTCTCCCAAAAATGGGAGCACCCTTAATGATGGATTGGCTACTTGAAATTTTCCGCTAGTTTTGAATGAGCATATGAGTGTGTGTATACATGATCCTGGTGGGCTGTGATGGGCTGGTTTGCCCTCATGGGTGTATTCCTGTGTTCCTGGGATAAGTTTTGCATCTGCTGTGAATCTGATCATGATAAAGTGGTTTCTGAAAATGAGTGAGTGAGTGTGTATAGTAGGCCTCATTGCTCACTTGTAAAGAAGGCCCATTTATTTTAGCCTTTTGTCACTGCGAGACAGGCTGAGTCCCTAAAAGCCCAAAAGAAACAGTGCAAATGTAAACAATTCTGTCTGAGGTATTTTAGCCCCCACCTCACAGAGCTGCATTTAAACATACGGCTCAAGTAGCTTCCTCTACCTCCATTTTTCCATATGGCGTCTGGACAAGTTGATCTAAAGTCACGGAGATGCATATTTCTGAAATGCGTATTTCTCTTGGCTCCGCTCTTGTCAGCTTGTAATTAGGCATGCGCTCAAATAACAGCGTGTGTCAGAGATGCATATTGTCTCAGAGATGTGCTGTCTGCCAAGAATGACGGGAGGTGTGAAAAGCAGGAATGACCCTGCTGTCTCTCATTTAGAAGATGCAGCTCACTAGGAGTCGATCACTCTCACTTACAGCCTATCACTCACTCACTCCCTCACACACACACACACAAACTTACACACCCACAAATCTTTCCATCTCCTCAAGCACAGGATGCGAATATTTGACTTTCATCAGCAACCGTTTTGATATCTTGCACGACAAGCCTGAGATGTAAACCGTATCCTGTAGAAATCCTCATCTTAATTCAATTAGCGTCTCAAGTACAGAGGACACAAACCTGAGATTTATTCCTTGCTGAAATATCAATTAGTCAGCAGTTAATCCCAGTAATGGAGGCAGCACCATTTGTTGCATACACATAGGGAATGTGAGTGCGTTATTAATCTCATCACATATTCAGCAAGCCACCTTCGTATTGTTTGGCCATCAGCGTTTGGCTTCCTCCCTGAAACATGTGCTCCAAATGAGGCATCTAATGTGTTTCCGTGCTATTCCAAGAGCGCTGTTCTGACGGAGCGTGACCTTCAGATGGGCAATGGTTCATGTACAAGAGTCAGGGGAGAGCGAATAAAGGCAGCGTTTCACTTTTCACAACATGCACAATTCATCAGCGATCACCTCAGCCCTTAAACATACAGTCTGGACAAAAAACAAGTTCATCTATGAAATCTTCTGTATAAATATTTACCTTACGCTGTATCCAGGTAAAACTATGGTCTCACACGGGCTTGCTTTAGGGCATACTGGAACTTCTTGTCATCTACAAACATTTATTCCACAGCGCTGTTGGATTCTCTTATCTGACTGGTCAAAAGGTGTTGATAAATTTCCACAGTGGTAAATCCCAGTTTTATATGCACTTGCTATAATATGTTACTGTTTCTATAGTAACAGCTCTTTCACAGATACTTGGATAGCAGACACTCCACATAATAAATGGATTAACAACTGTTTTTTTTTTATTATTTAACTAAAAAATGGATAATAATCAATATAGTTGTGTAATTCTAAAAGGATATGTTCATTTACCATTGATGGAAAGAGTCTCCAGTGTCTGTGGTTTGTAAAAGGAAGTACATTTTCTTCCACATGAGTCTTCGGTACATAGCTTTCTTAGTAATGTGACAAGCTATGTTTTTTTTTTATCTTAATCAAGAGAGAAAATAGAGCTTGGTGGCATAAAATTGTTTTTTTATAGCTGCTATAACATAAGTGATAACAGGAAATAGCTTGTCTTGCAGACAAGTTTTAAAACAGTTAAAAAAAAAGTGACATTCTTTAATACGTAAAATTTGCAATAATTTGCAATCTGTTGTCGTGTAAGGGAAATAAAATGAAAAGAATCCACTTTGGGGTGGTAACATTACCTCACTTTATCAAGCCTCTTCACACCACAGCACCGTTGATTAGTCTCCTAGAACTTCATTGTGTTTTCTACCATCTCTAATAAAGAAAACTTTAGAAAACCGTTTAGCTGAATGCAGGGACGTTGTGAGGGTCAAGGGTCATGAAGCCATCTTGGAATACCAGAATTGCTTTGTTCGTGGTATCATTCTCCAGCTCTTAAAGTTTGATTGAAAAAGAAAGTGCAGGTAAGTCCAGTAATAACTGCCAATTTCTCTAAATGTTCTGCTGCTATAGAACACTTTACACTACCGATGTATGTCGTTCCTCTCAGTGTTGTATCCGTCAATAATTTCAGTGCAAAGGATATTTATTACATTTTATTTTTACCTCATCATCATTTCTTTCCCCAGAACTCTTCCGAAGAAAGTTACACTTATACGCTGAAGCAGGTACGACCTATATAAACAATATGATGTTATTCATTTTAGTCTTTTATCTTTTATCATGTGATTTTGCCTTTATTGCTTTCTACTTTTGGTTCAAATATTTCATTTAATATTTTCATCTCTTCAGAGGACCACTGAGACTTTGTTAGGGTTATTACATGCATCAACCAATAAGGTCCAAAAAAAGAGAGAAACTATAAACTCAAGCATTCCTTTTTTATTCTTTCATTGCTCTTTTACAGTTTTATGGATCCTTGTTTTATTTATTAATCCTTTGTGAGGCTGATTTAAGACCACAATACAAATAAAGTTGATTAGATGTAAAAGGAGCTTCTTTCACTTGTTACTGCAAATCTAAAGCAGCAGATTTCAGACATTAACCATGACTTGGCTCCTATTCTACATTTGGAGTATGTTTGCCAAGGTATTCTTTTGAATGATCTTAAAATCCACATTTAGTTATGCTAAAGGTTCTTAAGGAACTCCTCAAGATACAGATTTTGTGGATTTGTAATACGGGATTCATATGCCAATATAAATATCATTTAATTACCTGGTCAGTTGATTTTATGAGGGGTGTAAGATGAGGTAATGTGATGAATTATAGCCTACAGAAAGTATAAGTGCTGAGATTATGTTAAGGTTTAGTAGTGAGGTTGTAAAACCTTAATACATAAGAATGGAGAGATTTGAGTTGCATGCTCACGTCTGTGACATTATTAGGGAATATATCGCTTTCCTTTTATCCAAGCCCACGGAAACCAGCTGCGCACGAGGGCAGGCCTCGTGCAATATCACAGCCGCTGGAACACGGTCAGGAAAAAGATGTAATGAGATCTAAGGCATTAAATAAAAAAAAGTCCCGAGGAGATTTATTCTCGCCAAACAGCTCTGACTGACCACAGTTCAACCCTTCAGTCTGATTTATGAGCTACTTTATCTGATTTAATGAGCATTTTTACAATTAGCTTAGCCTGTACCGGAGTACCCAGAACCTGCAAGTCCTCTATCAGTCATGACCTGTGAAAAAGCAGCTGCTGTTTTTTAATGACTGCAAACCTGGGGTTGCTTTTTAATGGGCCAGCGGCACGACTCAGTCACAGGCACGGCTCATTACGGCATCTTGGAAGAGCGGCTACAGGTTCCTCTCTTTTGTGGCATTTCTGCCACTGACTTTCAGATGAATAATATATCATCTCTCAAAATAGCCTATCCCACACTGTAGGTATGAGTGCAGTGAGTGGAGGAGGATTGGAAAATCAATTAGGGCCTGTTGTAGGCAGCCTGTTGTCACTGACACTGACACTGGCATTAGTGGCTTAATCAAGAGAGGTGTGAAGCTTCTGGAGCCGAGGTTTCTGGGTTCAGCATGTAAGCTCCCTTCTGTGCAGGCATATTGTTTCATCAGTCAATACAGTTAAAGCGGGGGGTGATATATCATCAGCAAATAGTGTCACTGAAAAGTGAAACAACTTTCTTGACCTATAAAGTTCTGGACTTTCATCATTTCAATTTCATCATGTAAAACTAGTCAAGTAGTTTCCATATATATTACAGTACGCTCATATTAGCAAATGATAAGTTAGACATTGTGCTTGTTGTTTATCTCTTGTAGGCATATAGTTTAGCCAGGATGCACCCTGAATGGAGTGCCAACCCATCGCAGGGTACACTCTCATGCAATCACACGCTACGGACAATTCAGAGATGCCAATCAACCTACAATGCATGTCTTTGGACCAGGGGAGGAAACTGGAGTATCCCCCCAAAGCAAAGGGAGAACATGCAAACTCCACAGGCAGAGGCAGGAATCGAATCCCCAACCCTGGAGGTGTGAGGCAAATGTGCTAACCACCAAGCCATTTAAATAACGTTTAGTTCTTCTTCTGAATTGGCCCTGCTTCAAACTTTTGGCAGCGAGGTCTACAGGGTAGACTGATACCAAATCACATTAGAGTGTGGCTCTAATTGTGTAAATACTTTTTTTAATAAAAAAAGATTATTGTGAATTGAGAGGAATAAAACCCTTCAGGAAGTGATGTCGTACAAAGCCCCCAACCCACCCTGCTCCAGGGGCGCTGCATCATGACTGACCCTGCACTCTGACCCCAACCCCCCAAGGATGGGATATGCCAAGAAAGAATTTCACTGTGCAGTAATGTATATGGGACAAAAAAAGACAACTTAACATTCCAGTGTTCAGCTCTTCTGAAAGATTTGTTCGTGTTTTTATAAATGTATGGAAACGTCACCGTGTCTAAGACCACATCAGCAGTCTGTGTGACTGAAAAACTGAATGTGTTTAAGGCAGATAATTATGTAGGATTTTGATTGACCCAGACTTTAATTACTACTTAGTTCTAGACATCGAACAAATTAGATTTTTTTTCTTCTTTTTTTGCCTTAAAGAGAAAAGCTAGTGCTGATATTTTATTTATTTATTTATTCATTCATTACCGCTTATCCGATCTATCCTCGGGTCACGGGGAGCCTGTGCCTATCTCAGGCGTCATTGGGCATCAATGTAGGATACACCCTGGACGGAGTGCCAACCCATCGCAGGGCACACACACACACTCATATTCACTCACACAATCACACTATGGACAATTTAGAGATGCCAATCAACCTACAATGTATGTCTTTGGACCAGGGAGGAAACCGGAGTACCCGGAGAAAACCCCCGAGGCACGGGGAGAACATGCAAACTCCACACACACGGCGGAGGTGGGAATCGAACCCCCAACCCTGGAGGTGTGAGGCAAACATGCTAACCACTAAGCCACCGTGCCCCCCATATTTATTAATTAATTAATTATTTTATTTATTTGTTTGTTTGTTTGTTTGTTTGTTTGTTTGTTTGTTTGTTTGTTTATGAATGAATGAAGTATTTAGGTCAAGTTGATTCAAGTTGACTGTGCAACAAAGTAATTAATTAGTTTTTTCACTTTTTTGTTATGTCTGGAGATATGCACCGATCAGCCATAACAT
Organism: Hemibagrus guttatus; assembly: GCA_033459395.1. Classification (NCBI taxonomy): domain Eukaryota; kingdom Metazoa; phylum Chordata; class Actinopteri; order Siluriformes; family Bagridae; genus Hemibagrus; species Hemibagrus guttatus. The sequence goes on along the minus strand of JAUCMX010000014.1, from coordinate 12,317,904 downwards.
TAAAACCACCCGCCTAATATTGTGTACGTCCCCTTTGTGCTGCCAAAACATGAAGTAATGGTCTCCACAAAACCTCTGAAGGTGTATGGAGCTTGTAAGTTGTGAGGTGGAGCCTCCATGGATCAGACTGATTTGTCCAGCACATCCCACAGATGCTTGATCAGATTGAGATCTGGGGAATTTGGAGGCCAAGTCAACACCTTGTACACGTTGCCATGTTCCTCAAACCATTCCTGAACAATTTATGCAGTGTGTCAAGAAGCATTTTCCTGCTGAAAGAGTCCACTGCCGTTAGGGAATACCGTTGCAATGAAAGAGTGTACTTGTCAAAGTAAAATTCACATGAACGCCAGCACCCAAGGTTTCCCAGCAGAACATTTCCAGAGCATCACACTGCCTGTGTCAGTCTCTACTTCTGCAAGCAACACACACACACACACACACACACACACATACATATATCTTGGTGTCCAAATGATGTAAAAGAAAAAGTGATTCATCAGACCAGGCCACCTTTTTCTATTGCTCTGTGATTCAGTTCTTCTGCTCATGTGCCCTTTGCAGGTGCTTTTGGTGGAGGACGAGGGTCAGCACAAACACTCTGACACTCTGTGCTGTACTGTGTGTTCTGATTCCTTTCTATCATAGCCAGGTTAACTTTTTCAGCAATTTTGCTGCAGGAGCCTTTCTGTAGAATCAGACCAGATGGGCTAGACTTCACTCTCCACATGCATCAATGAGCCTTGACCCTGTCTTTGGTTAACTTTGTGCTTTTTGGACCCCTTCTAGTAGGTACTAACCACTGCATACCAGGAACACCACACAAGACCTGCTATTGTGGAGCAGCTCTGACCCAGTCATCTAGACATAACAATTTGGCCCTTGTTTAAGTCGCTCAGATACTTACGCTTGTCCATTTCTCCGGCTTTCAACACATGAACTTCGAGAAGTGACTGTTCCTGCCTAATATATCCCTCCCTTCGACAGGTGCCATCGTAACAAGATAATCAATGTTACTCACTTCACCTGTCAGTGATTTTAATGTTGTGGCTGATTGGTGTATAATGAAACTGTCAAATCTACAATTCAGATTGAGACTCAGGTCATTCAGATTACACTGATATAAAACAGTTCTGAATTTTTTAAAAAATTATCTGTAGCTGAGCATCTCATAGAAACCTACTCCATATGCAGCAGTAATTTCCTTTATCCCACCCCCACTTAGCCAGACACAGCACTCCACAGCGCCCGGCATCTCAGGAGCATTAAGAGGGAAGAAACAGCATACTGGCAGGGTGACATGTTGCTAAGCAACAAATGACTGATTTTATTAAAGTTGGACTACATGTTGTTCATGAAAGGGAGGATGTGCAGCTTTAGGAGGGAATAAATCAGAGTCGGGCTGCCTTGCTTTTTGTTTTCTGTTGTGAGGTCTCTGGTGAAGTAGCAATACAAACCACTAAATCCACCAGACTATGAAATGAGATTAAGGAAGGAAATTAATACAAATTTTCTTCCCAAGCTGGACTAATAGAGCCTACCTCAGACACAATCCCACTTTTCGAAGAATGCAGGCGTTTATCAGTATTTTCTTTCCAATCGGATTTCATTTCACAGTCTGCTATAAATCTGCAACTTTGTTAGACTTATCGTTTCCAGAGAGCACATGTAGTTAATTAAGGCAGATTTGGTTTATACCCAAGACTCCAACGTTTAAAAGAGACTCAGCCGCCATGCTTCAGAGCCATTACTGTAAGTTTGTCAACAGTGAAACGATCCATTGTAGAAACGAGTGCATTCACTTACCTGCAGCTAACTAGAACCATAAAGCACCGGCGCACCCTGCGGTTTGGTCAACCTTGTACACACGCCAAATACAATTAAATTGGACATTCAAACGTGGTTAAACTGCTATACTGCTATAGTGCCAGGGTCACATATGGTTTTTACGGTCAATCAAAGCCCATGGTCAAAGCGTGATATTAAAGAAATTATTCAACAAAAAATCTAATTTACAGTTTCCCCATTTACGCCAAATGCAGTGGAGCCAAGACACATGTGGTGTCCAACATTTACGTCATCGGTCAAGTTCAGTGTAGTGAACAAATATTGGATGCCTCTCAACATTCTAAAATCTGTGTAAATCTTTGTCTCAATGCACATGCAGTTGGTTGTTAAGTCCTAACACACAGGCATGCTGATGTGGCTGGGGACACAGTGGAACTTCCTGTTATCTAGAAATTGAACTAAATTCACTGTGGAGCTGAACGCTGGAACCTGATGAGGATGATAATGTTACTATATTTCTACAGTCAACTCTGACACACACTGCCAGTCGAGATCTCAAGAACACATGGAGTGTGTGTAGTCTACCAACTAGGTAAGGAATAATGCACTCTGCATCCTAACTTTTTCTTTTTTTAAATACTCATTAAAAAAATAAAGATTCTGTCTATTACTGTTTTGTGTACATTTCTTACCCATTCCTTAGGTGTCCTGCTGAGACTCTGATAAAAAAAAAAAATTGCAACTCTCTTCATAAATCCAACAAAATCACATCTGTGTTTTCTCTGTGCAGGAACATGACTGCTGTAAATACATGACATTAATGTCATATCTGTTTCTCCAAGCATGGTCTCAACATCATCATCATTTATGAAGGCTTTCAAACACACAGAATACACAGCACTGCTGAGCAGACAATGTGATGTAACTGTGGAGCAAATGGACTCACACTACACCTGTGATTACTTGTTGTCAACAAAGTATGCCCAAGTTGACGCCTTCCAAGCATTTCGTTGTTATCCTAAACTCACCGAAGATATGATCGCACATATCACCTGCATCTTATCTTATTTTTCCTGTTATCTCTTTAAATATAGAACAAAATAAGTGCTAAAAAATAGCTTTCACTCTCATCACTTTTGCAGACTTCGTCCTGTATTCGTGAAAATGGTTATGAAATTTTAATAGTGCCACCTGCAGTACTGGAGCACTCAGACGCGATAACTAATACAAAACAGCAGAGTATTTTATCTTGTAAGCTTGCAAAGGTGGGTTCATCTACACGCAACCCTTGCTCATATTATCCCTGTATTAAATATACTGAGACCTTAAGCAGGGCTGCACACTGCTGCATTAGTTTTTGGCTCCGAGTGTCACCTTTCCTTATAGTTACTCTCTCTTCAGCAATATGACAAATACTGAAAATGTAAGGGGTATTATGGGAAAGTCGTTCTCAAAAAGAACAATATAATAAGAATGTTTAAAAAGGCTTTTTGTACATGTTTACAAGAATGTGTAAAATGTTTGCTTCCATATTTTACCATTGTCTGGCTGATTAATGTAGGTATGAGTCCTCAAACCCAGAAATAATTTGGCATTTTAACACTTCTGGCTCCATTGTCCTGAAGTCTCTGGTTTTTTGAACAGGTTTTTGATTAAATGCCTGAAATAAATTTTGCGGTTAAGACAAGCTCATGATAATTTCATGTTTCATTTTATGACATGAAACACATCAGTAATACACCACTTGAGATGTTTTATAAAACTTTCCCGTTTTTAAAAAGGTGGCTGCTAACAAGTAGCTAAACAGGGTTATAGAGGTTGTCAGGGACATTAATTATGTTTAAACTAATAACAAATTCTCACAAACTGTTCCAAATCCTTCATTAAAAATGATCCACATAAAGAGCACAGTGGATCAGGAAACTTTTTTTTAAATAAAGATTAAAAGAGTTCACATGACCGTAGTACTGATGAGTGTATTTAGAATTCATAAAAGTTCTGTTCATTAATGAAGATTATCTTGATGAACAGAATGTGTCAAAATCATAAACTTGTTAATCACAGAGCTTATTTTCCTCAATAATCCAAAAAGCCAATGGAGAAATCCATTTTGTTGGCTTTTTACTGAGGGAACCAGAGTGAAGATCACTTCCAGGTTGCCTAAAAACATACGCCATCCCTGCAGCACTCTATACTCCTGCAGATACTCTATACCATAAAACCTCAACATTTGGAAAACGCCAAACTGTAACTCCCCTTCGGTCATAAATAACAGAAATATGATTTATTTAGTGATTGGTAAAGATGTATAATGAAAAATATCCATGACAACACTGAGATAAAGACAAAATCCTCATATAATTAAAGTGACACTGATGTCAAGCACCACCTCGCTTAATCGTGGAAACATACGCTCCGGATAAATCCGACGACTGTCACGCAGAGGTGGTAGCTTTATGAGCTGTGATTACTCAATTACCATGCTTAAGTAGGATTTTGTATTAAATTCACAAGTGTTGCTTGATGATACCTCAGTATTTTTTTTTTAAATAGTTCCCATTTGGTTCTGCTAAGTTAGTTACAGTCCATATTCTCGCTGATTCATTTTTCATGTATAATTTGCTTTTCTTATTTTTTGTCTTATGCTGTTGAGGGAAGAGTTTATGCTGCATGTTTCGATTATGGTTTCGGTTTTATCCTTGACATGCATTTTTGGTCAGCGTACCTATAGAGTTGAGAATGTATCAACGAGACGTTTTATGCTTAAGCACATCCTGACATTTGTTGCTCCAAACACGTGCGTCACAGCTTGAAGTAAGGCTGCTGGTTTATCCCAGCACATAACATTATTAAACATATCAGACTTCTGTCCAATCTTTCCGACATGTGTTTCCATGGAAACACATCATACTTGTAACATGAGCTGTAATGTAATTCTCAGAACATCAATACACGTCCGTTATATATTTATTTATCTTCCGTTTTCTAACTTTATCTCAGATAAATGAGTTTAACAAAGCGAAGGGCTGATTGATTAATCCAAATGGTCCAGGAAGTAGTCCACTGCTGGAGGGTTTGAGTACCTCCTCCTGCCTGAGGACAGTAATGATTCCTGGGGAAAGCTTGGGGCTGATGGAGGTATAATAGGCCTGCTCTGGTTCCCATGTGGTGGAGTTTGTGGTCCTATCTAGTGACTCATACACTCCTTTATCTTGGGTTTGAGCAGAGGCAAACCTCAGCATGCAAACCACATTTTATAAAAAGCGACACAGCCAAGATTTTATCCTCACAGTAGACCAGGCACGTCGTTAATCACGTTCCAGTTTGTCAGCTTGGAATGCTGGGCGTTTTCTAAGTGAGCTTTCAGATGAACTGTAAAGACCCAGTGACATACTGACTAGCAGCCTTAATTAATGATAAACTGCAGTCTTTTTTAGAACAATACAGGGTCACAATTTATTTTACATTTGAAGTCCTCATTTCATACAGTGAACAAAACAGTTAACGTATGAATAATGGAAGCTGTAAAATGATACCTAGAACATCTACTCGTTTGACTTAGAATGTTATATTTTTATCTATAACTAAAACACATTTGTTCAGTACTTCACTGTGAATCAGATCTTATTTGTAGATATTAACGTAAACAATAATTTAAAAAAAAATACTATATAGCACTATAAAAACATATATTATTTTACACAGCATAATAAGTAGTTGTTGCTAACATGCTAGTATTTTTGCTAGCAACCTTCTGTTGGTTTACACAATATTAAAAACTAAAATTTCTAACTGTCTAGTCAATTTGTAAGATTTTAAAGAATCAAACTGGTGAGACAGATTATGAAAGATATTTATCTCTATTCTAGAAAGATATTTATCTCTATTCTATCTGTTTTGAAAGTAAGGAAGGAATATGAGAAGCTTAAGACACAGCAGATCCTGAAGGTTAAAGCTAAGGTTGTCCCAAAGGTGATAGACACACTCAGGGTTGTAACCCCTAAGCTGGAACAGCAGCTACAACTAATTAAAGAATTCAGGAAATGACAACATCAATCTGTCCTGAAAAGTGCAACGCTGGGAACAGCCACAATCCCACGCCGCACCCTCTCTTCATCAGAGTGCAACTGTGAGACAGGATGTGATGCATACATATTGGCTATAATTTTGATTGTATTTATCCTGGCAGTGATTCCTCAGCCAAACAAATAATGTTGCTATAAAATAAAGGAAGCCTGTAGCCTCTGGTTTAGCATCACATAAACATTGAGTTGTTCAATGTCTCACACAGTCTTGCTGATGCCTTCTGACACTATATGACACAATATTGTTTATAAACCTCAACAGAAGGACATTGCAGAGCTAAAAGCAGCTGCAGCTCCATCCTGAAGTCAAATCATTTTTTTCCTCAGCACTCCATGCCGGAATCAGACTCATGCTTGCATTCAGCTCAACTCGTATGTGAAATCAAGGCACAGAAATTACACATTTTCAACTTTGACGCATTCAAGAGGGGAAAACAAGCTTGCCTTTAGTTTCATGAATTAGCAAAAGCCAGCTAACACTAATGATATGAACTAACTTTTTCAAAACAGCTCACAGCTAGTTTTATAGATTTAAGCAACTTATTAATGTGCTGCCTGATCTAAAACTAATGCTACTATAATCTTATCTAAAAGAAGATTTTTTACTCCATGTTCTTTTGTTTTTTCCTAGCTGGACATCAGAAATTAAGAGTTATATGCTTTTGGTCAAACAAAACATCAGATTCAGTGTGGACTGAAGTCTGTAGGTGGAATTGTTTGTTTAAAGATATTTGTTTAATATTATAGTTCACACTTGATTTGTTTCAATTAATATGATCTCATCAGGATTATTCATTCATTGTCTACCGCTTATCCGATCCATTCCCGGGTCACGGGGAGCCTGTTTCTATCCCAGGCGTCATAGGGTATCAAGGCAGGATACACCCTGGACGGAGTGCCAACCTATCGCAGGGCACACACACTCTCTCATTCACTCACACAATCACACATTACGGACAATTTTGAGATGCCAATCAACCTACAATGCATGTCTTTGGACCGGGGGAGGAAACCAGAGTACCCGGAAGGAACCCCCGAGGCACGAGGAGAACATGCAAACTCCACACAATTGTTATAATTAACAAAAAAATATTAATTCATAATATTCAAATTCAAACTCAAACATTGATCACATATGCAATCATACACAGTACAACATGCAGCAAAATGTAACTCCAAAAATAAAATAAAACGGAAATAAAATTAGCATATAGATACAATACAATGAGACTGATATGAATATGAAACTGGTGATATGAATGATATGAATATATTATTGCTGTTTATGAATAAAGTGCATATGTGTGTGGATATTTAGTCCATAAAGCTTGTAGATGTTGCTGTTACCACCCTGAAGTGTTAGAAAAACATCCACCATGTTTTATTCATCCTATAGCACATTCATTTGGGACTATTCTGGATAATAAACTCATAAAGGCCTAAACGGATTGAAAAAAAAAAAGCCTAAAGATTTACACTTAAACCTGGTATTTAATGTCAAACACAGAACCTAACCTAAGCTTATCGCCTCCTTCTGTTTCCTCTTCATGTCAAAGTGGAAACTGTCACATCTCCAGTCTTGGTTTTTACCACCTGGGGAGAAAAGGGGCAGAGTTCACCGTCAGGTCATTTAACCCCAGGCTCAAAGCTGAATTATTGTTTTCCGTTCCTTTACTCTCACTCTCGGTTACAGTGACTCTGAGTTTCCGTTTTTCTGTCTGCAACATTAGAAGACTTTTTTTTTTTTATTGCAATATGAAATTCCTGTCGCTGTACTCACATGCTGCAGTCTTCATCTGTGGTCAGCAGGTTTAGAGAGAAATATGAGCATGTTGCTCTAATAATCTCTCTTCAGTTCCTGTTGTTCTCCTCAGGGGGGTTAAATATCCTCATACTCTTACTCTATTCCTTAATGTCATGTTTCTTCTCATGCTGGGGGTATAAATAAATTGAGACAGATTGACAGTAATTGGCTGTTTTACAGAAGACAGAATAATGATTGTGTGAACACTTTACACTTATGTGGCCAGCATTCCTGACCCACCAGGTCATGCAGTTGTAATAAATTTAACCAAACCAAGGAGACATGAGAATGATGGCAGGTTTTTTTCTCTCTCTGCTCAGCTCTAACCGCATATTAAGTTTGCTGCATGTTAATTTAGCTGCATATTAAGTGCCACCAAGTGGCTTTTTGCATTTTCTGCCCTTCTGCTCTTCTGGACTTCTCAGCCATCCATTTTTTGGAAAGATAATTAAAAAAAAAAAAATCCAATAGTAACCTGAAGAAATTAAATTCGATTTTATTTGTATAGTGACTACAACAATGGACTTATTGACTCTAAATGTAGATATATATGAAAAAATGTGTTTTATTTTCATTCTTTGTCTATCGCTTATCCGATCTATTCTCGGGTCACGGGGAGCCTGTGCCTATCTCAGGCGTCATTGGGCATCAAGGCAGAATACACCCTGGACAGAGTGCCAACCCATCGCAGGGCACACACACTACAGACAATTTAGAGATGCTAATCAACCTACAATGCATATCTTTGGACCGGAGGAGGAAACCCCCGAGGCACAGGGAGAACATGCAAACTCCATACACACACGGTGGAGGCGGGAATCAAACCTTCAACCCTGGAGGTGTGAGGCAAACGTGCTAACCACCAAGCCACCGTGCTGCCCTGAATTTTATTTTAAAAATAATTATTATAAATCACTCAAAACTTCACAGTTAACAGGGCTTTTTATTACAAATTGTTTGTTCATATTCTAAACCATCATTCTATAAAGCTTTTAGACTTTCAATGTGTAAGTTGTACTGTAACAGCAGTTTTTAAACAGCTTATACATTTAGGTAATGGTGCAGTAAACAAACTGGTATCATGATTGTTATAGTAGCTATAAACAGTCATTCCCTTAAAAACCTCTCTTTTTACACTCTCGTGAAGGAGTTCTTGCAGGATTATAAGCTAGTGTACAAATGTTTTGTATTATTATTTATTTACAGTTTTTGGAAGTTAATTGGAAGAAAGTTAGTTTTACTATAAACAGCAGGCCACATCATATGTTTTATTACCTGGTGACTAATCATAAGGCAAGAAATTATGTGTGCTATGACTTTGCTGCAAAAAACAACACAAATACTTGGAATTTGGCATTTTATTGACTGGAAACCTTTTAAGATTGTTTAAAAAAAATAGCCACTAAGGGTTATTACATTGTCATGATGTTACATTCTGAAGCTTTATTCTGTGTTTTTACATGCCTTACCATACACCAATCAGTCATAACATTATAAGCAGTGAGAGGTGAAGTGAATAAGACTGATGATCTCCTCATCATGGCACCTGTTAGTGGGTGGGATATATTAGACAGCAAGTGAACATTTTGTCCTCAAAGTTGATGTGTTAGAAGCAGGAAAAATGGGCAAGCGTAAGGATTTGAGCGAGTTTGACAAGGGCCAAATTGTGATGGCTAGATCACTGGATCAGAGCATCTCCAAAACTGCAGCTCTTGTGGGGTGTTCCCGGTCTGCAGTGGTCAGTATCTATCAAAAGTGGTCCAAAGAAAGGAACAGTGGTGACCCGGTGACAGGGTCATGGACGGCCAAGGCTCATTGATGCATGTGGGGAGCGAAGGCTGGCCCGTGTGATCCGATCCAACAGACGAGCTACTGTTGCTCAAATTGCTGAAGAAGTTAATGCTGGTTCTGATAGAAAGCTGTCAGAATACACAGTGCATGACAGGTCAAGGCTGTTTTGGCAACAAAAGGGGGACCAACACAAAATTAGGCAGGTGGTCATAATGTTATGCCTGGTTGGTGTATATTGCAGAAGTACAACATAATCCTTTGTCATAGATATTTTCTAGATTTTTTTTTCTATTGTTCTTTTTTGAGAAAGTAAATAATGTGAACATAGCATAAACAAAACAATGTGTTATTAGAAGAATGTCATCTGTGTCATTAATTCAGTAATTGCAGACAGTTACATCTCCCATAGGATAAGAGGATTAGCGCAATGTCTGAAACCAGCAATGTCTGGATGTTTCCCCAAACTGTTGTGCACACTGTATCCCATATTTGTTTGTTTTTATACATGTCCTAAAATGATCAAAATACTGAGCATTAACAATAACAGAATAACATAACATTACATGACACAGTATTAATCAAAACCATACACAGATATTTTGTCAAGTGCATTAAGCTACACATTACAGTGGAGTAAAGGAAACTAACACTGGAGCACTGGAGCTGCAATGTTAACTAATTCCTTCATTATTTTATTTATTTATTTAGCCATGATTAGTAATTAAGCTAACATGTAATCAAACTGCATCCCAAACATATTACACACTCACTTTAAAATTCACAACAATTCATACAATAAGCAGAATAAGCCCGTACAAATAAGAAATATTATCCAGATCACATCTAATGTATGATTCTGTCATCAAACAAGCAGTTAATGTCCTCTCCATCAGTCTGATGCTGATGTAGAGCGACACCAAAACACCAATGTTTGTGTCGTGTGCTACAAAGAGGCTCCTTTCTGCTCTGTAAAATACTTTTTTAAAATAAACCAAAAATAATAACAGTGACAAAGTAACCTCACCAAGTCTGTTTAAGACACTAAGCAACGTGTTTGCTGAAATAACGGCTATAAATTTCCTTTATTAATGATATTATCTTTATGAAGCTCTTTTGGATTGAAAGTAAGATGAAACAAGATTGAATTTTTTGGCTGGATTCTTGTTTTAGCTGCTCAAATGACACTATTTCCTGAGAATCTCAGGAAATCCTAATAATTTGATTTGTTCTGAGGTTCTGACACTATGACACATTATCTTCGGAAAATGGTTGTTGCAGTTGTAACTCCATCTTGAAGCAGAATCACTGATTGACAGAGTTCAGCTTGACAGCGCTACAGTGATATGAGGAGCTGCTGGTGACCTAGGGGTGAAAGCCTGACCTAATTTGCCCCTTTCACTATGAGGGTTAGTGAGTCTCCCACACCCTCTACTTAACCCCTCACCTATGCCTACCTAAACCCCCACTACCACACACACACACACACACACACACACACACACACACACACACACACACACACACACACACACACACACACACACACACACACACACACACACACACACACACACACCCACCCACCCCCCACCACCACCACACTATTTGCACCTCTCTAAAAAACATAATCATCTACAGATGCTCTTTTAAATAAATAAAATTCTTGCATTTAGCTGGTATTCTTATTTATTGTAATGTAATGTATTTATTACAAAAACCTCACAGAAATCTAGAGAATGCGTTCTAGGGTTGTTAGCAATACGATGGATCATACCATATCAATTGATTGATGGCTTTCAATTCTACATGTCTGTGCATTGAACAGTACATTCAGCAGATTACATACAATAGGCTAGTTTTTTATAAAATTCCATTTAAAGTTAAGCAAATCCATACACCGTTCTCTGTAAATGTAGCTTCATTTTTGAGCTCAAATAAGGGGACTCTACAGACTCTCACACAAATACACACACACATACAATTCTCCTAAGCATACTGTTTTTCATAAGCAATATGCAAGGTACTCACCCCAATATCAATATCAGCAGATTGTGAGTTCACATCAGGTGACCTTTTTAATTATAAGCAGTTAAAAAATGAATGCCTAATTTTTTTTAATAGTTTCTTTTGGAACATAAATCTGTACTGAGATGCTTCCTTTATTTTAGTGATTCTTTGAGGGAAGATTTTTGAGGATCTAATATTTAGAGTGAATTGTTGTATTTTGGTAACTACACATAACTCAACACACTTAGAAAATACTCTTTCTGATCAATCATAGAGTTCTCCACAGAAAGATTTTCCTTAGAGAGAAAACATTTTAGTGTGTTCGATAAAACCTTAGATAAGACTAAATGCTGATACAGCTCCTATTATTTATTATTTCAACAAATAGTTTCCAGAAAAATCTAATGTTCTTTAATCCAAATGCACTCAATCAGCTGAGGCATGTTAGTTGTCTGAAGTTTGCTTCAGTTTCAGTTTATATATATATAAAGTTCAGCTGCTCCCTGTTCCGGGTCGCCACAGTGGACCAACTGGTCCGTACAACAACTTGGCAAATGTTTTACACCGGATGCCCTTCCTGACGCAACCCTCCCATTTTTCCAGGTTTGGGACCGGCACTGCATCGAGCGGCTGGGGTTGAGGCATTGGCTGGGAATCGAACCAGGGCCTGCTGCATGATAGGCGAGAAACCTACCACTGAGCCACCAATGCCCATATAATTTATTATAATCAGCATCCATTTCAGATTTCTGATACAGTTCTGTTTTCAAACTCTGGGAGGTGAGGCCTAAAGAGTTGATATGAGAATGACAAGAAATAGTGTTGTTACTGTCCACACAGTCTGCCCTGTTTGAACCGTACTACGATCAGCTATACGGTAGACTGAAAAAAGAAGCAAACTTCCAAAACCAAACATGTCTTTGCTGACTGATTATAATCAGAGAAAAAATGTGTAAAGTGCATTTTTTCCCACTACAATCCATATCCCACACTGGCAGTGATGCCAATTCTGACATAATATCTTGGAGCGAGAACCAACGATTGCATGTTCCATCTGTCCAGAATTGCATACAGACGCTACAAAACATTGAATTAAGCGTTATTTGTGTCACTTGGAGCTGGATGCCTGTAAACAATGACTGCATTTTAATGAGTTGTAAATGTCATCTATCAGCACAGACAGTGGAGATAGAGGCAGCATTATTGAATGTTTGAGAGATGGATCTTGTGCCAGTGCCGCGGGGCTCTTGCGACCCTGCCACCCGATTTAACTCAGACGCTCGTGACTGCAACTGTCAGGGCCAAAAAATGAAACGAGCAAGAGCGACAGACTAATTAGGCCTATCCTGCAAGGAGGTTTATTTTCATATACACTCCCAAGTGATGGAGGCCAAGTCCCTGCTTCCCCCCTCAGGACGTGTCCGTACAAACAAATCATAATTACTGGGCACATAGTAGAGCACATTAACTATTCTAACCAGTACTGTTCATTTCACTCTTTAGTATTATATCAGTTATTTGTGTAGTGATTGAGTGTGGTGGGAACACAATGACCTCAGTTTAATTCCCAATTACACAAGAGCCCGGAATGAGTAGAATGCTTTGAGAAGAATGAGAAGAATGCTTTGATTTCTCTAATATGTGTGTTGATTTATTGTCTTGTGTTTTAAGCGAGATGGCAAGATATTGAAGAAATGCGTAACTACAAGATTAAGATCTTTTCCCAACGTCTTAAGATAATCATTTGAATTGTTTGAGAAGAGACTGATTTGCAACACTTTTGTAATCATTATTACAAAGCTATTCCATGTATCACAGAAGCATACAGCAGAACTACTGCAGAAATACACAAAGAGAAGAAAGAGGCTGCAGTTATTTATACATACACTGTGAGAACCAAAGGTACTATACTCAAACACTGTACAACGGTGAGCCTTAAAGGAAAAGTCCATTATTAAATAGAATTGAAATGTTTCTATTTAAAAATTTGTGATGTCTTTGGTGAATCTGGTTCTAATCTGGTTCTAATCCAGTGAGAAGTTAGCAGTGCGCTGATATCACATTGCTAGCACAGTTATAACAACATTTAATAAGAAAAAAAAAAAAGTAACTATATGGTATAATAGGCAGGATTCACTGTTCAGTGTCCTACAAGCAACATTCAAATGTGCTGTCTTAACTACCGCTTCATTTTATTTCAGTCACTTGAATGAGATTTTATTTGTAAATCACTTTTAACAATAAATAGTTTCACCAAGCAGCTTTACAGAAATTTTAGTATCAATTTGTCTCAGTCAGCGGCGGAGGCACTGGTGGCTCATTCCCAGCCACTGGATGCCCGGAAAAATGGAAGGGTTGTGTCAGGAAGGGCATCCGGCATAAAACATTTGCCAAGTTGTTGTGCGGACCAGTTGGTCCACTTGGTGACCCTGAACAGGGAGCAGCTGAAAGCAACTTAGTGGTGATAGTGGAGAGAAAAAAACTCCCTGAGACAACATGAGGAAGAAAGCCAATATCATCTCCAGATAGTGCAAGCATAAAACATTCCCTTCTATAACTGTTGAATTGTGTAACCAGAAAATTCATTCCTGTTGTAAAATGAAGTCTGTCTTCTTGAAGTTATCAACTGTTCACTGATGGAGACTGGAGTGCAGTCCAAAGCCATCTCCCTGGTTTCTAAGTGGTACCATCCACAGTAATCTCATGTATCTTATTAGGCTGTTCAGTTTATTTACCAGTTAAATGAAGCACTCAAATATCTCTTAAACTACTTAAATATATTTACCCGCTAGATAAAACCACTCCACTTTATTTCCCAGTTAGATAAACCATTCAAATTAATTCACCAGTAAGATAAACCACTCTGCTTTATTTACCGGTAAATAATGTTGTAGTCTTGAGAACACAAACCAATGATTTTGTTCTTGTTATAAACATGGGTGAGATTGTACTCTCATAGTTCTCAGCCTATGGAGACTCGAAATATATTTCAACCCCACCCGATTGCTGTATGCAGCAATGATATAAAACAGGATTTCAACTGTAGTGCTCGAATGGGAAGGAGAATGTGGTGTGCGCTAAATGTCCTATTCACTGTATATCCTGATAATACAATGATAATACCAAAGTAGATGGGTTCTTTTAGTTAATTCAATAGAAATGTCGTATCAGGTTAGGGAGATACTATAACCAGCAAATTAACACATCTGATCATCTGCTTTCGGTCTTGACGTGGACTCGGCCATGTGTGGTGTCTTTCTTTTCTTAGTCTTGTCAGATTCTGTCTCATCTACAGTATTCTCAAACCCAACACGATTGGTTAAATAAAGCACTCCAACAGATTCACCAGTTAGATAAACCACTCCAGTTTATTTACCAGTTAGATAAAGCACTCAAATTTATTTGCTACTTACATAAACCACTCAACTCTTTCAGATTAATATATAAATATATATAAAACCCTCGCATTCAATTTCTAATCAACTCCACCACTATTGAACCTTAGATTAATATGGAAATATATATAAACCCTCAAGTTCATTTTCTAATCAGATAAACAACCCAAATGTATCTTTACTAGACAAATAAACCTTTTTTTTAAAAAAAAGGTCTCTTTACCCAACAATCTGCACTTCAACTTTGTGTTGCTGTTTAGTTAAGAAGTTTCAATGTACAGTATGTTGAACCCTACTGTATACAAAACCTACAGAACAGGTAATGTGTTATAAAAAAAAATAAAAAAAAAAAAAAAGACTCTTTGAAGTTAATAGTGCCATCTGCTGGATGAGAAAGCTAATCCTCGCTCTGTAACTCATTAGCCATGAGTGTCACATCTCTGAATGAGCCGAGCATGGTAATGACAAAATGTGGTCAGGATATTAAACAGTAAAATAAAACCATTCTTGATCACCTTTCTCATGATGTAAACTCCATGATGTAAGGTTTCCAAAACAAATGTACTATGGGGCTTTAGTTTTTTTTTTTCCCATTAGCTGCTCCATCATCGGACGTTACTTCAAATAAATGTATAGTTCTAGAGGTTAATCTGTAATGTAGATGTTGTGATGTAGGTTGTGAGAAAGTCTGCACAGTCATTAGCTGGTTGTTAATAATATTACATGTTATGCTCGAATCATACTTTGACCATTTCCTCCGTTGAAAACCATGAGTGATCTCTCCCCAAGGATAATTGCAGAGTATGTCTGGCTCTTTCTTATGTGATTTCCTGTCCAATAAAACTACACTTCACTGTAGTCCATTTATCATTCCATCACCACTGTGCTGTTTGCTAAATATAATCCACAGTCTGCTAAAGCACAGCTTCCCGCGCCAACCACAATACGACAATCCCAGACACAGTCACGCTTGCCTGATTATAGCATTTCCAATGACCTTCAATTTGTACAAAAACAGACTACATTAGTCTTCTCACTCCGTCTTCATTTATTCAGTTTATCTGCATGCTCGGCCCTTTAAGAGTTACTTATTTAATAATGAATAATGCAAATTGAGCGTAAGCTAATCCGGAAAATCCACAGTCAACCTACACAAAAGAAAGTAGCACTTAAGAACATGCACACACGCACGGTTCATGTCCTGCCATGTCATGGTTTTATTTTTCTCGAACTTTGAGCCACAAGACCACAGAGGCGGTTTGACATCCAAACCGAGCTGAAAAAGCATTTGTGTCAAGTTGCAGCACTCATATATTAAGAAAGAGTTGTACATACAATATAAGTGGCATATGTCTTTCAGCTGCATTCTACCTAGTCTCAGCTTCACACAATCTACCTGTGGGGTTTTTGTACACTTTTCTGGACACACGTTTCTGCATCTTGAAGGTTGACGCGTTATTCATGAGCATTGAGTTTCAGTAGCTTGAGCATAACTTAATTTAATTGTCTTTTCTATAATTTGCATACTTTCACAACATAAATATAGGGATAAACATATGGTGTTTATAGAGCATGTGTGGAGTTTTGATTTTCTCCACATGCTTTGAAGGTTTCGTCCTAGGTACTCCAGTTTCCTCCACAGTACAAAGACATTGCATGCTGATTGGAATCGCTAAAGTGTCTGTTGTGTGTAAGTGTGTGTGATGTTCCTTGTGATTGGCTGGCACCCCACCCATGGTGCCCTCTGCTTTGTGCCCCAAGCCACCTGGGATATGTTCCAGGCTCCCTGTGACCTTGTGTGGGATCAGCAGTATGGATGGATGGATAGATAGATGAATAAACAGGTGGTCAAATTATCGCCAATATTGCATTGTATCTATCTGTACTAACATCCTCTAATCTCGAATATAAATCTAATGTTAGAATATTGCCTAAACACAGCACTTGAGTAGCTAAATATCTAGAAATGCTTAAATTAAAAGGTGACAGCTTATCAGTATCAACAAACCTAATATTTTAATCTGCATGTCTATCTCAGATAAACACGCATTTTCACATATTTTACATATTTGTTATTAAAACCTGCTAGCAAAATAATGGTAAGTGTTAGAGACAATGATCAGAATGCTTATTTACCTGGACAATTTACTATTTTGATATTCTGTTTAGTATCTAGTATACTGTTTGTCTTGTGTTTAGTTGAATTTATGAACTAATGGAAATAATCATGCTGGGATAATGATACTGAACTCAATCTCTGTCATTAAAATAAACCATCCAAGAGAAGACATTATTTAAAAATCATGTTTCTGAGTGTAGCAAAAATAAAAATGTGCTGTTAAATTGTTGATTCTGGTTGGTGTTGTTTAATTTTCTCAAACTAGTGCAGTCGCAAATCTGAAAAGAGTTTATATTTATGCACTGAACAGCTAATTCATTCACAGAGACGCATATGACATGCTGCGCATAACTGGATTAAAACATATAATAGAGAAAGTGAAAAAATGAGGCTAGTGAGCTATTGACTGTTTATAGCTGCTATAACCTAAGTGATACTAAGTGATAGCTTGGTTTGTCGATGTTACACAACATTAAAGGTAATTATAAAGAATTGAAAACATTCCATTCCATTGTCTGTACCACGGCACGGTGGCTTGGTGGTTAGCACGTTTGCCTCACACCTCCAGGGTTGGGGGTTTGATTCCCGCCTCCGCCATGTGTGTGGAGTTTGCATGTTCTCCCCGTGCCTCAGGGGTTTACTCCGGTTTCCTCCCCCAGTCCAAAGACATGCATTGTAGGTTGATTGGCATCTCTAAATTGTCCGTAGTGTGTGAGTGAATGAGAGTGTGTGTGTGCCCTGTGATGGGTTGGCACTCCGTCCAGGGTGTATCCTGCCTTGATGCCCAATGACGCCTGAGATAGGCACAGGCTCCCTGTGACCCGAGTGTAGATCGGATAAGCGGTAGACAATGAATGAATGTCTGTACCACTTATCCGATCTATGTGCGGATCACAGGGAGCCTGTGCCTATCTCATCGGGCATCAAGGCAGGATACACCCTGGACGGAGTGCCAACCCATCGCAGGACGCACACACATGCTATGGACAATTTAGAGATGCCAATCAACCTACAATGCCTGTCTTTGGACTGGAGGAGGAAACCCCTGAGGCACGTGGACAACATGCAAACTCCACATGGTGGAGGCAGGAATTGAACCCCAACCCTTGAGGTGTGAGGCAAACGTGCTAACCACCATGCCCCCCTTAGAGTTGAAAACATGCAGTTCTTTAATAAATGCAATTATAATTGCTGGAATAAGTGGAATAAAACACTTCAGGGTTGTAATATTATCCCCGCTGTTTTTTCTCTTCCTCTTATGTTACAGAGTCTGGATTGTGTTGCTGACTACAGTTTCCATAAGTAAACTCTGCTTAACCTACTCATATTCTTCCCTGTTGGAAATCTCAGCATGAAAGATAACCTTATCCCTTGAATTTGGTTCATCATTGTGGGAAATGTGAATCATGGATGTCCTTTAATTTCATTTTCTTTGATTCATGTGCTCACTTTCAACATGCCAGAGATTATTACCTGGCCCTCAAAAGACATCCACTGCTCTTATCATGTTCCTCTTGCAGCTTTCATAACCCTGCATCCTGGGGTGGATTAATTCGAACCATACTTGGTGTGATGGTATAAGGAGGGTCTGTATGT
Organism: Hemibagrus guttatus; assembly: GCA_033459395.1. Taxonomy (NCBI): domain Eukaryota; kingdom Metazoa; phylum Chordata; class Actinopteri; order Siluriformes; family Bagridae; genus Hemibagrus; species Hemibagrus guttatus. The sequence goes on along the minus strand of JAUCMX010000014.1, from coordinate 12,299,319 downwards.
AGGATTTCATAAGGCCCTATTTCACTCAGATAGATAATGCCATATGTGTGTGTGTGTGTGTGTGTGTGTGTGTGTGTGTGTGTGTGTGTGTGCGCGCGTGTGGATCTGATGTGTTTGCTGCTTGCTGTTTGCCAAATCCGATGTGAGAGATTCCAGGTACACATTGGAGAGGAATCAAAAAGAATAACACCATCTCAGCTGTGATCTGGCCTGGACAGACAGCGGCTGATTCACAAACATGTTTCGAGTTAAGGCTTAGACATAATATGTCAGGATAAAAACGGTGAGAAATGGCCTAGCGGGAGCTGCACGAAGAGAAATGAAAGAAATTTGATATATCAATGTCTGGTACGCTCTAGAGAGCTGATTCTTCAGGACAACTCTAATGTTGGACAAGGGAAGGAATTCATCCTGCTTTAGAGGAAGTCGGTTTTAAAACAATGAGAAGAAATGAAGCCGTATCTGCATTTGAAAAAGGTTAAGACTTATGGACAGGGGCATTTCAGTAGGAAGTGGAGAAAAGTTACTTTTATTTGGGTGCTACATGAAGGAATTAAGAAAATTGCACCCATGTGTAAAGGTTTACAGGTCATTTTTAAACTTTATACTGAGGACATTCCTGAACTGCCACTCACAGTGTTTCTTTTCTTTTCAGCAGCTTTGTTTTTCTTCTTATGAGCGTACTTATGCTAACTTGTGTTAGAATTAGTATTGCATTGGAAATCACTCCTGAATCACATCTTCTCAAAGGCTTTTATCTTCCTAAAAGGCTTTAACATAAAATCTTTACGGTGCTTTCACAAGCAATGCTTATATACACTATATATATAGTGGCTCTTGTGACACACACACTGTAACCATAACAACACTCTTACCAGTAATACCTAGTATAGTGTTAGCTAACTAACTAGCATAGCTTGCTCTCTAGTTTAGATTTAGAACTATTTGTAGTATCGATGAAATACATGTACTGTAAGGAATAAGGAGGTCATTTATTATCACTGTAGCTTTTGAGGCAGAAAAGTAGAAGAGCTTCAGCTGCTTGTGCGACTGTTAAAGATGTCACATCACATACACAGACTGATATTTTTAGCTAAAGTACAACATTGGATTACTTGCAGCTTCAACATGTCGCAATTCTTCTTCTTTTTTTTTATTGCTTTCCCCTAAATTTGCAAAGCATTAGGTCTGGAGTAAAAAATGTGCTTGACATCGGTTGGTACTTTTATAAAAAATTTGACATTTTAACTTTTGAACACTCTGCTATGATAAGAAAAGGATGCAGGTGTGAATACACAGCATCAGACCAAAGAGTGGTGTTCTCAGTCTGATTACAAACAAACCCTTGATCAGTTTGAGCAAAGTAAAACCATGCTTTAACCCAGATTTAACCCAACTTCAGGAACTGAACCAAACATGCTGTGTATCTTGGGCTACAAGCTGCATTTTTTTTTTTTAATGGGAGCTCTTAAACTGACATATGAGGCACAAATTGAGCCAACTGGATAGAGCTGAAGTGCTGCAGAAATATGATGTGTTCTGGATATCTGGACCAAAAGGCAAAAAAAGAAAGAAAGAAATGCTGGATGCAGTTCACAAACTTACTAACGTTTCGCGATAGATATTAATATTATATTTATATTCTGGAGACTATCCCAGAGGACTCAAGGCAGGGGACAAGGCACCAACATATCACAGGGAAAAGTCTCACACACACACACACACACACACACACACACACACACACACACACACACACACACTATGGTCAGCCTATGTCTTTGGACTGGGGGAGGAAACTAGAGAACACAGAGGAAGCTCCCAAAACATGGAAAAAGATCCAAATGCTATGCACAGGGCAGAGGCAGGAATCAAACCCCCAACCCCAGACATACTGAGGCAAACAGGCCTGGTTTTGTGTGCAGCATCCTCTGTTGACTTTCCCAGATTTCTGTGTGCACTTGCCAAAGATTTGTTTACAAGACTGTTTACAACCCCTCTCATTGTCTTTGCGCTCTTTAAATTGTTTTGATGTATTTAGTGTGAAACCAAATAAACAGGCTAGCAAACAAATCAAATGAATCAATTTCAACTCTAACCAGTGCTCTAAAAATATGTAAAAAACAATTATTAAGTTTTCCCATCTAGTGGAACCCTTAAAAATTCTATGTAGAACCCTACAATAACATGAATCCCTTTAGCAAGCACACCGTTCTCCACTAAAACTTTTAAACTAAAAAAAAAACCTCCTTTTGTACCATGGAATGAAAACACACAAAAAAAATCAAGCTGTAAAATGGATAATAGCAAATTAAAAATTAAGACATGCCCAGCATCTGAATGTCTATAAAAAAGACTTGCAGAAATACAAATGAGTCATTTGTATTTAAGCAACTAAAACAGTCCCTAATGCAAGTCTCTAATGACGAGCATTAACAGAGGTTCAGAGGTTTAAGTATTATATCACAAAAGTTTCACTTACTATTGCATGTAATGCTATTGCAAAAATAATTAGAAAATATGTCAAAAAACAAGTGCATGTTTGGTTCACACAGAATAATAAGTGTCTGTGTCTTTAGAATATGTATGTCCCTGTGGTTCTACAGAATAAGTGTGTGTTTTTAGTGGTACAGAATAATTTTATCTGTGTCTATATCTTCAGAATATCTTCAGAATTAGTGTGTCTACAGAGTCATTTGTTTGTCTGACTGGTATTAGTGGCTGGGTTTTGTCCCAATATCTTACATAGTTACCCACTGGTCTGCACCCAGGACAGCTGCATTAGGCATGCCTGGGAATCTTTCAGGAGGAGCTGGAATCAATGGCCAGGGAAAGAGACATCTGAACTGAGTTGTTGATACGAGCAAAATCATTGTAACTAATAGTGTCCGGTTTCCCTGAAGGTCCACTAATGGGTCATCCAGGCCCAGTTTAAATTTTGCTGTCATCCTTTCCCTTAATATAACAATTTGAAAAACTCCACCCCAGAGAATATAGACTACTGAATGAAGAAGGCCAGCACCTGCCCAAGACCTCCCAGTCTGGTCTGCTCTTCTGTTCCATCTTCTGTATTTCTCTCTGCACCTAATTCATCAACCAGCATCTCAAAGGGAAGGGGAGCTCAGCGATCTGTGTCCTGGCCCATCTGTGGTTTGAGCTTTGCTTCCAAGCCCATGGCCCGTGAAGAAGTCAGTGGAGCTCTGAATAAAAGCCCTTGAGAATGAAGTCCTAGATGAGCTGCCAGGTTCTTTTCACTCATGGTGGGAAGTGAGAGTTCTTGATTTTGGCCTGTGATGTTTCACCAATCAAAGCCTCTTTATGTTGCCAGTGTCATGACTAAAGCCTTGGATTTTCTATATGACTTTTATGATCCTAAAATTTAAGGAAAGGATTGGAGATCTCACACTTTCCCACTGATATTTGCAGATATTTTATGGTCACTGAAAAAACTTTGTTGAGCCAAACTGAAAATATCAAACTTCCACAAAGCATGTGCTTTCCTGTTTCTAAGAGTTTATACTGGCAAACACTTCTAGCTTATTTTCTTTTGCCCTTGTCACCATTTCAGAAAGGAAAACCCTTTATCAGGAGGTTTGGCATAGAAGCTTTTACGATTCCCTCAAAAAGAGTATATTTTAAGAGTGAAATTTATTGGCATTGTTTTCTGAAAGGGAAACAAAAAGCGACCAGGGAAAGAAAAGGGAAAGAAACAAAATATACGCTATTAGGATTCTAGATTTAATAACTTCCTCGAAATATATGGGATAGCTCTCTCTTAAGAGTTTTCTTTGGAAATGTTAACATTTAAATGAATCATCAACAACCAAATTCTTTAGCACTGACTGGGACAGCAGCTGGTAAAGGAAGAGATTCTCCAATGGTGCTGAACATGGATTGGTCACACTGTCCACAAACGTACATCTAGCATAGTAAGACAAACCCTCAGCTGGAACCTACAGGGTAAAAGCAAAAGAGGCAGACCAAGGAAGACGTTGCATTGCTACCTGGAGGCAGATATTAAGAAACCGGGACTCACCTTGGGACAACTGAAATGACTGTCCGAGGATTGAAATTACGCTAATGCTCAAAACTAAACAACACAACTGCACTTGACTATGCTGTATAATGTACACTGATAGAAGGGAATTATTTATGATCACACTCTGGTATCACTCAGATGAGGATGACTTCCCTTTTTAATCTATTTCCTCTCAAGGTTTCTTCCTCATATCGTCTCACAGAGTTTTTTTTATTTTTACCATCATTGTCTCTGGCTTGTTCATTAGACATAAATATAAATTTTAATTTTACACCTTAGAATTTTTTTTTTATATATTCCTGTAAAGCTGCTTTGCGACAAAGTCCATTGTTAAAAGCGCTATACAAATTTAAAAAAAATTGAAATGCCTGGAGAGATCTCATTAGTGGCCTATGCCCTGGAAGGGGCCACAAGTGATGATGATGATGATGATGATGGTGATGGTGATGAATTATTCTATACCTTGCAACCTTTTCTTGAAGTTTCTATATGGAACCCTGCAATGTAGATTTTGCAATATACCATATATATAATTTCAACTGCCAGGATTAAACATTTCCCCTTCATTTGAAAATAATTGCTTGTTTGTTTGTATTGTTTTGTTTTTTCAAAATGCTCAACATATAGGGTTAGGGTTAGGGTTTCATCTGAATAGTTCAAATCTTTTTCCCCTGTCTGTGCAGTCATGGTAGTCTATATCAAGTGTGTGATTAAAGAAACTCTGACTGGCCTGAAACTTGAGTGCCCTAAAAATCTGCGTCTAGAGCCAAACATTCTGGACTCAGCTGGTCTGTGAATTGCAGTGTTAATTACAGTGTGGTGTAATTGAAACAGAGGCTCAACAGAGGTAGTAAAAGTATTGAAATTCTTTACTCAAGTAAAAGTGCAATTACTCTCCTAAATAAATCATGCGGTAAAAGAAGTACAGTAAATTCTTCTCTCAAATTATAGTAGAAAAGTAGAAACTCCTAGGTTTGCTTTACTTTTATAAAAGTAGTATAAACACTATGAAAAAGACATCTGCCTTGATTGGATTGTATTGATTTAAAAAGGCAGCAACTGGAATGAATTAAGAGAACAGTCATAAATAATGTATCAATTAAAATTGATTCTAAATCAGTTTTGTATTGAGGAGAAATTGATTAATACCAAAAAAAAGACAGCTAGTGCATAACATTTTTTTTAGACGTTAATAGGCTAGCAAGGTGATTAGCACATAATACTTAATTAATGAATACTAGGCTTACCCCAGATTCCGAACGAGTTGGTCACAAACTGTTGCATATTCAGAGATATCATCAAATTTGGAAATGTTTCTTTAGGAATAGAAATTGTATCACATTGTTTGAAAGCCCGATGTTTATACCCTAGCATTAGATTACTTTCTCACTATCACATCTGTTAAAGTTTAAATTTGTTAAGAATTTGGATCAGAAGCTAACTGATGCTAAACAGTCGCCTTCTAAATGTAGTATTATAGAAAAATGTAGTACTTTTGCGACTATCGTGAGGACAAAGTAGATATTATTCTTTTGAAATGTAGCAAGTGAAAGTTAAACCAAAGAAAAGTACAGATAATGTTTTTTTTTAAATAAAGAATTATGTAAATTAATTAGACTTTGTTATCTCTGGGGTTTCTGTTAGGTTAGATGTTTTACTAACACTGGTGGCACAGTAGTTTCCATCCAAACCTATCAAACTGACTAAGCCAAGTTTCTCTACAATATTAATTTGTAATGAGTGTTGCTACCAGATCATGTGCAAAACTTAACACAAATTAATTTTATTCATAGCCATTTTTAGCTTTTTTAAGCATTTGTCAGACTTGCTTGTAAGCTTAAAGTGTGATACATTTCGCTTACCTATTTTAAGGCTTTAGTGTGTTTGTGTCTGTGTGTGTGTGTTATTGATAATCACGTGTGGTTCGTACAGCTCATCTTAGCTCAGTGATTTAATATCAGCCCCTAGAACTGTTTTTCACCGTGCCAGAAATAATTAGCTGTTTCTCTTTTTCATTACCTGTGCTTTAATGAGCCTTCTTCTAAACACGACTGCCGAGCACAGAAACGTTGGGAAAAGTTCAGCCACCATCTGTTCTCAAAGCAAACACCATTCAACCGCATGACCTCAGTGCAGAGTATTTATTTACTGGATACTATATGGTTTATATAATGGCGCTGGTGTTATTTTTGGACCAATCCATGCCTGTGTGAACTTCACAGTCTTCTGTCATTATGCTTTTGTAAGCCTGCTGAACATGTTCGCAACGTGAGCATTCAGACACTCGCTCCTTCATGTCCAGTCAGTTGTAGTGGGCTGAGCTGAGCCCAGGGTTCCTACGATGGGTGTGAGGGTTACAGCAGCTGTGACTTCATCTTTCAGCTCACTAAAACCCCATGAATAATGGATGCTATATTTGCTTTTCAATTTTCACCACTGTCAATAGGGCTGACCTTGAGCAACATGGCTGCATATTAACTAACTCCAAGATTAAGAGCTCCTCCATGTAAGCACAAGTGCTTTTTTTACTGGATTACTGAAGGATAATTAAGGTAGCAGAAGAGTTATGTGGTTCAAGATGAATTTAGAAACGCTACAGTTTTTATTGAGGTTCTAGAGGCTCTATTTCCTGAAACTGAACAACACTTCAAAAAAAAAAAAAAAACCTGGAAAAAACCTGACCTTAGTTCAGTGACTTCTAAACATGAACCGTTACATCTTCTGTAACAGATAATCAATTGTGGTTTATCTAATCTAATCTAATCTAATCTAATCTAATCTAATCTAATCTAATCACATATATTTATGTAAATTATTTAATTGAAGGCATTGAACCAAAAATTAGCTACAGTGACAGCTCAGAAACTTTTACAGATTTTCTTTGCACCTCCTTTGGTCTCATAGCAAACTGATAGAGTTTTAAAAGGTTGAACGTTTCAATGCAATTGTACAGATGTATGTGCTTATCTGTGCTTTACATCGAAAAGTGTCTCACTCTCTCAGTAGTTTGGAGCCACATGAGAGGGTTTGGGTATCTTGTAAGAATGCCCCCCACTCAGCTCCCACTAAGACGCAGGACACATGACACCATCATGGTTTTCTTCAGAGTATTTGGGGATCTGGGAGGAGCTGAAATCTGTGGCCAGGGTTTTGGGGTTTTTTTTTTTGGCTTTTTTTTTTGGAAGAGGTGCTCACTAATGAGAAAAAAAAGATTTAACATTCGGCTGTACACCATTGGAAGTTTCTCAGATCTGATCAGTTCAAAGGTTTTTTTTTAGGTATATTAAAAAACCCTTGCTTACGAAGGTCTGAATAACTGACTAAATGAACTACATTCACATCTACATGCTTTTATATTATTCTCATTTTTCATTCTTTTAATTTAGTTACTCAAATTTAGTTTATTTATATACACAGGCTAAGAGAGAGTTGGCCAGGTTTATATAGTGTATATAACTGTGTATGTGACAAATAAAAATCTTGACTTTTTTATCATACTTACACAAAGACTTGAATAAATGAATACTTCACTTTTCCATATTTATGTTTTGATGAAATCCCTTCCCTAATCAAACCAGAGAGGGTAAATTTTTTAAGTCTATGAAATATCTTCCTTTTCATGATGAGCTGATTTTAGCTACATAATTTACATAAATGCATATGACAGGCTGTAATAGAGAATCTGTTACAGAAGCTGCACTTTTTTGTGGTTAAAAAATAAAGGCACAAAAAAACTAAAACTGTATTCACTGATCAGTTCTCTTGAGTGCTTTGTTCAATCGGCTAAAGTCCACCAGCTGACAGCTTATGCCCTACAGATTTATCTGCAACAGCTTTTATTTAGATTCTAGCTTCTCTATATCATGACCTTCATACCTTACCAGTGACAAGCTGCTCTTCACACTAACTGGCCACGTTATTACACACTCCTATCTTGTCAGACCATCTTGACGGTGTGGATTGAGAGCCTAAAGCTCATCTTTTTCCATGAACAGTGTGTGTTAATCGGTCTCACCTCGCCAGGGTCAGTTTTCCACTACCTAAGAGCTATTTGCTGGACATTTCTGCCTGTTTGTCCGTTTTTCAATCCAACACTGGTTCTGCTGTACCTTGCATATTCTAATACTCCATAAAATCTACTCAGTGGTGGTCTCTTTCTGTTGATGGATGGGGTAGAGTGAGGACACATTGTTCAGAGTGAAAGATGGGATAGAGTCAGCACAGCAACATCTACAAATTGATCTAGACATAAGCTAATCTAAGAATTTCCATATTGTTTATTTTCTTAGCCACAGCAGAGCCTCTAGTATTTGTCGATGCTGATTCAATACTGACACTGACTGAGGCAGTTGCCATGTTTCTGTTGCCATGTTTTGTGAAAAATCACAGGCATGACAGCAGCATGGTGTAAGACAAGTTCATGCATTAATAATACATCATATCAAGGAGAAGACATATAAGTCTAATACTGATAATCATTACTGAATCATCATCTCCTGTTATGTTGTCTCCAAAACATTACCTGAACTGTGATGACTGCTAATAATACTCTGAGTTAATGTTTAATGCTGGATTAACGCTGACTTCCTAGTTTATCAAGTAAAATCTACACACTTAGGACATTTTGAAAACTTCTTTGGCTTAAAGGAAACCCAACTGGAACCCTTTTTTAAACATACAGACCCTTTATTATGCTGTTTTTCCTTAGAATGTGATTTAAACCTCAAAAGCCACTCTGAATGCATTATACTTGAGCAAATGAATACATCCAGAGAGCATGTATTAAATTAGCGAAAGTCTGTTTTCACCAAATGAAGACAAAAATTCTATTCAATTTAATAACAATAAGGTTTAGCAAGATTATGTTTCTAAAAGTTCCTCAAAATGATTTGATATTAAAGTGGCAAATCTCCTTAAATGCCTACAACACTGAAATAAGATCCTACCCTAGAAATAAATCATTCACCTCATTTACATATTGTTTTCTAGCCGTATTTTGCATTTGATGTTAGTTATTCATTTCGTTTTTTTGTAAATTAACCCGCAAACACGTCCACTATTCTCATGCAAGATTAAGCCTCTTGCACACATTACTTAATCTTAGTACCTCAGGGCTTATGAGTATTAAGTACAGAAAAAATATTTCAAACATTAACTAGAAGTCAAAATGTATAATTTAGAGATAGAGGTGGTTGTGTGAAATTGGTGCCAGTCTTAATAAACATGCTATTGCATGTACACAGATCAGCCATAACATTATGACCACCTGCCTAATATTGTGAAGGTCCCCCTTTTGCTGCTAAAACAGCCCTGACCCGTTGACGCATGGACTACCACTAGATCCCTGAAGGTGTGCTGTGGTATCTGGCACCAAGATGTTAGCAGCAGATCCTTTAAGTTTAAGTTGCGAGGTGGGGCCTCAATGGATCGGAGCATGGGCAGCCCCATATGCAAAAAAAAAATGTGATGCACTGTGTATTCTGACAGCTTTCTATCAGAACCAGCATTAACGTCTTCAGCAATTTGAGCAACAGTAGCTTGTTTGTTGGATCGGATCACACGGTCCAGCCTTTGCTCCACACGTGCATCAATGAGCTTTGGCCGCCCATGACCCTGTCAATGGTTCACCACTGTTCCTTCCTTGGACCACTTTTGATAGATACTGACCACTGCAGACCGGGAACACCCCACAAGAGCTACAGTTTTGGAGATGTTCTGATCCAGTGGTCTAGCCATCACAATTTGGCCCTTGTCAAACTCGCTCAAATCCTTACGCTTGCCCATTTTTCCTGCTTCTAACACATCAACTTTGAGGACAAAATGTTCACTTGCTGCCTAATATATCCCACCCACTAACAGGTGCCATGATGAGGAGATCATCAGTCTCATTCACTTCACCTGGCACTGCTCATAATGTTATGACTGATCGGTGTATGCTCTTAGTCATTGTTTTATAGAAGAAACATTTCTGCACAAGAGTAGTAATATGTATAGAATATTTCTGTTTTTTAAATGTCATTTTTATTTAATCTGGGTTTGCAATTGCAAATATCTGTACCTTAATTTAATTGTGAATGTGAATATGCCTGCTAATGCATTGCCTGTTGCTGCCAGTAGGAGGCAGTGTTGCGATTGGATGCGCCTGGAGCATCTACTAATTTCACTTATTTTTGCTCAAAGATTTATAGACAATTTTAACTTAAAGATTTTACCCAATGTTAGCAATATTTTCTTCCTCGTCCTTTTAATTATGTTCTTTTTTCAAGCCAAACTATATATGTTAAACAAACTGTATATGTTTATACAGCATATGAGTACATAGGTTTACATTCATGGTGAATTTGAAGTGATGAAATTGTGTATATACTACATGTTTCTAATGAGAGTTGTTTTATTTAAGCTCTTAAATACTTTATTTCATGAAAAAGAAATTGATATGATTTGAGGGGCTTTATACAGAAATGCAACGATCAGGCATAACATTGTGAGCAGTGACAGGTGAAGTGAGTATCTCCTCATCATGGCACCTGTTAGTGGGTGGGATATATTAGGCAGCATGTCAACATTTTGTCCTCAAAGTTGATGTGTTAGAAGCAGGAAAAATGGGCAAATGTCAATGGTCAAAAGGACTTGAGCAAGTTTGACAGGGGCCAAATTGTGATGGCTAGACACTGGATCTAGTCCATGCCTAGATGCTGTTTTGGCAGCAAAAGGGGGACCAACACAATATTAGGCAGGTGGTCATAATGTTATGCCTGATTGATGTATTTAGTCAGTAGTAGTGCACATCTAGCTGCATTTCTATGTAATAGCTGTTGTTGTTCTTTCGGCTGCTCCCTGTTGGGGTCACCACAGCGGATCATTTGGTCTCATGTTTCAACTTAATAGCACGTAATAGCTGTTGAAAAAGGTAAATATGGTTAGTATAAGGAGTTCAGTGTTAGCCAATTGTCGAGTTATCTCCTATGCATTGTTCATCTCTAGTGATTATATGTGATAGACATATATTCACACACTCATTCAGGGGAAAATGTAGGTAGGTAGGTAGGTAGGTATGGTCCACCTATAGGTAAGTAGGTCCACCTACTGGCATGATCTTGGAAAGTGGGAGGAAAGCCGAGAAACAGGAGGAAGCCAGTTGAAGTTTAGAAGTAGCATGAAACAACATGGTGTTAGGACGTTACAACCAGATGCTTAGTAACAGACACCCAGTCAGAAACCAAAAGCGTGTGCCTCATATCATATCACGTGCTTTGTACAGTCACAGAAAGCTGCGTTTACGTTTGCGTAAACAGTAGTTAAAAAATGTACATTTTGTTCAAAATCTTTATTTTCTTTTTTCATTTTTATCTGTTTTCTTGTCTTTGTGCTTCACAGGAGGCTTAAAACAGCCAAAAAGGGTTTATAATTTTTAATAATTTAAAAGTTATTTATCTGACCAGACCTGAGGAGTTTCTCTATATGACAGATATGAGAACTCTTGCTTGAGTTTCCATTCAGTTTCAATACTGAAGAAATGAAGTGCTGTGAATGTATAAGATACCTAAAAGTATTGTTAATTCGAATATTCTGGATGAACCAGTTAATGACTGAAATTCAAAGATAGGAACAGCTGATTCAGTCAGTCAAGGTTCGGTTAGGAATAGACCACTTGGTGGCATCTTTCCTCACTCATGCAAAAGTTATTTATCTGATCATGGTTGCTGATAACTTTAATATGCAAATAAGAACATTAGCCCAGGGTTCCTGAATGTGGAGTGTGAAACATCGGATTATGAATAGTCAAGATTAATTGTTAACACTGTGTAAAGTGTGAGCAGTGTGAAATGTATAAGATAAAGATAACCCAGGATTCTGCTTACCTGGATTTTACAGTCACACAGGGAACTATTACAAGTGTGAAAGGCCATGCTATGAAGTATATTCCTTGATGTAATCACAATACTTCATGTAGTGCCTAATTTATACATACTGTATTTTCTCTCCAGTCAGCAATAATATCTTAAATATTTCATGCATCATTCAGTTTACTAGTCTACTACAAGTGTAATTTTATGTAAGTAAATCTTACTTGGGCACCAAGTCCATTCTGATGTGAAATTATAGATTTCTGCTGTGGCTCTTTGTATTTATTCCGCATCATATGTAGACCATGCAATTGCAGAATAATTCTGTAAAGATCATACATAATACTTGAGCAGGTCTTATTTCCTAATGTTTGTGGCCCAGATTTGGTGCAGTTCTAGTTTATAGAGCTCTAATAGACAACAATTTCTCTGGATTGCACTTACTTTAGGTTCTGCTTGGGCTGGCGCTCAAACCTGACACGTTGTCAGGAACAGCTGGACAGCTCCCTGCCAGGCCTGGAGAGGGCGCTGGCAGGTGAATCTTGGAATCCTGCTTGTTTGTGTGTCTTGTCCTTCCCTGCCTATTGTTCTCATGCCTGATTGTGTCACCTGTTTTCAATTAGTCTTTGATGTTTTGCCCTATAAATAGGGATCCCTGTGTGTCAGTCATTGTTTCATGTTCCACGTTCTATGGTCCCTGTTTTGTATGTAAGGTTTTGGTTCATTAGTGTCATGTCTAGTGTTTAGGTTAGTGTTCCCCATGTCTTGTGTTTATGTAATAAAAGCAGCGCTTCGCTGAATCCCGCGTATGGGTCTCTTTCCATGGCATGCAGGCGCGTGCACACGGCTACCACGGAGGTCCGGGTTCGGGCCCTGCATAGGGCGGGGGCACCCGGATGTTACACACGTATCTGATTTCCCATAAACTCTAAATAGCAAACAGTTCCATATAACTAGAACCAAATTTTTGACTGGCAGTCATTTCAGTAATTGGAAAAATGCTGATCATATTCTTGCACAACTCATAAATCTGAAAGAAAAGGTTGTCTAATGTGAGCAAATATAGCCCTGCTGGCCAGACCTGAGGAGTTTCTCTATATGACAGTTATGAGAACTCTTGCTTGAGTTTCCATTCAGTTTCAATACTGAAGAAATGAAGTGCTGTGAATGTATAAGATACCTAAAAGTATTGTTAATTCGAATATTCTGGATGAACCAGTTAATGACTTATGGTTGGTATAATTGGCAGATGGTTGGTACAATTTCTATAACATGTCAGAGGGGCAGCACAGTGGCTTAGTGGTTAGCACATTTGCCACACACCTCCAGTGTTGGGGGTTTGATTCCCGCCTCCGCCATCTGTGTGTGGAGTTTTCTCCCCGTGCTTCGGGGGTTTCCTCCTCCGGGTACTCCAGTTTTCTCCCCCGGTCCAAAGACATGCATTGTAGGTTGATTGGCATCTCTAAATTGTCCGTAGCGTGTGATTGTGTGAGTGAATGAGAGTGTGTGTGTGCCCTGCGATGGGTTGGCACTCCGTCCAGGGTGTATCCTGCCTTGATGCCCAATGACGCCTGAGATAGGCACAGGCTCCCCGTGACCCGAGTATAGTTCGGATAAGTGGCAGACAATGCATGAATGTCTCAATGTGCTTTATTCCTAGTATACCACAGCAGTTTGCTGTTTATCTTTATTTATTAAAAATTGATTTCACACTTTTTATTCACTTTGTTCCAAATATTGCACATTGTTTCGTTACTGAGACTTATTTTTAATCATCAGTCATATTAACAATAACATCTTTTTCCTTATTAAATAATACTTTTAAATCCAGTTTGGATTTAAATTGTGTGGAGTATATCTGAATTATGTATAAGTATAGAAAGCATAAGTTAAGAACAAGTACATTAATATAAACCTCTGATTTGGCTTAAAGTCATATATCACATTAAGTACATGGTGAATGATCCAAAAAAGAAATTTTTAGGAATGTTGTCTGTGAATAATTTATATTTATAGCATGTTATAAATCTCTTATGTTCACCATAATAATAAAGCTAATTAACATCATCAGTTTCTCCTCTGTGTTTGTTCTTTTTGCAAAATACATTTGTGGAGTGGGAAAGCCCTGTGTTTATATGTGTAGGCTATTTTTACAGTGTGTTTCCATATGACTTGTGCATTAAAGTTTAAGGGGGTGGTGTAGGGGGGAAATATTTTCAGCTGGAAAGATTTTTACACAATTACACAAATCTCCTCATTTCCTCAACCTTAAAAATGGTGACAGAGTAGGACGGCTGGACGGAGGAGAATGTTCCTTAGCTTTTAAAGAAGTAATGGGATGTCCTGAACATTTGATGGGAACTTTTAAAAAGGCAGTTTTTGTCTGACTTCATATCATGTGATTAATAATATCATAATTTGTCTTCAAAACTACATGAAATGCAGCAGAATTAGCACACCTGTGTGTATTTGTGAGGATAGGCAATAAAACTGCTCAATGAAAAGAAGAAACAAATGAAACAAATGAGAAAAATAAATGCAACTCAGTTGAGAATGACTTAAGGATATGGATTTATGGCATACCCGTGCAGTGGTGCGTTTTGAGCTCTGGCAGTGTATTTCAGGCTCTGAGTCTACAGTAGGTACTGTTACAGTCATTACTGACTGACATATAACAGAATTCAGACCTTTCCAAACATATAGAGACATTTTAGTGGTGATGAACAGGCCTTGCCGCATGTGGTCCTGCCATTTAAAGCTCAGCTCAGGCCTCATTGAGAACCGTGTGCCTCTCTGCGCTGACCTGTGGAATGTGCTTTCTGCTTTCTCTCTTTTATTGCTTTGGCAGAGACGCATGCTGTAGGTTTCTCCGGCTTGAAGAGCTGCCACTCATCCTGTCAGCTCACCCAACAGCCCATGTCTCTTTTGGCTTGAGCATTTTAACGTATTTACCGCCCACTCAACTGCCCTCCTTGCTCGTTTATTTATCGTGCTCGTGCACAAAGCCAAACAGACGGACCTCACCTCTTTTATATAGAGAGATACAGTGTCAAGAGAAATATTGAAGCCCAAAATATTACAGTATCAGCCTGAAATACTTCATCTGTTAATTACAAATATTTGATGTGAAAGCGGGGGGCACGGTGGCTTAGTGGTTAGCACGTTTGCCTCACACCTCCAGGGTTGGGGGTTCGATTCACGCCTCTGCCATGTGTGTGTGGAGTTTGCATGTTCTCCCCGTGCCTCGGGGGTTCCCTCCGGGTACTCTGGTTTCCTCCCCCAGTCCAAAGACATGCACTGTAGGTTGATTGGCATCTCTAAATTGTCCGTAGTGTGTGATTATGAGAGTGTGTGTGTGCCCTGCGATGGGTTGGCACTCCGTCCAGGGTGTATCCTGCCTTGATGCCCAATGACGCCTGAGATAAGCACAGGCTCCCCGTGACCCGAGAATAGATCGGATAAGCGTTAGACAATGAATGATGTGAAAGCACAAAGAACATACTGTATGTGTCTGGAAAAACATTGACCTTTTTTATTCATAATTGGGATACAGAGGCTATATGCTCTTTTAGAATTATTTTTGATTGAATGATTCTTATTCTGTGTTATACAGCTGTTGAATTCTGGATTCTGATAGGTGTTGATTAAGTTTCTATGCAAATCACTTTATATTAATATTCTATATCTAATACACATTATTTCTGAAGCAAAAACTCAAGAATCTGTATGACTAATAACCACATAAACAAACCAATACACCGTGTGTAATTGTTCATATGTTATGGAGTGTTTTGTGAGCAGTTATGGAAGGAGTCTCCAGTGTCTGGTTCCAACTGGTTCCAACAGGAGTTGCTTTCTCAGTCTGTAACATAACAAGCTGTGTTTTCTTCAAGAAAGAGAAAAAGTGAGGCTGATGAGGATAACATGATAAATTGCTAACAGGTTAGGAAGGAACTTAGTGGGCGTTCCACAACATTAAATGTAATTATAAATGGATAAAAATCATGTGTTGTTCTTTAATAAATACAACATTTATCAAATTGCTGGGATTTCAGAGGAATAAGACTCTTTTCCTTTGGTGAAACAGAGAGCAATGGCACAACCAGTGAAAGAATTACTAAAATTACAGTCACATGCATGAATATTCATCCCCTTTTTTTCCACAATTTGTTACAACATAGAACTGAAATGGTCTGTGATTATATTTACACAAAATTGGCAATGATTTTCAACTGGGAAGGAAAAAGTCATTACAGTTTACGAAAATTATACAAATAAAACTTGTCAAAGTTGTGATTGTGTTAGTATTCACCCTCTAACAGTGTGAAACCTCTAAATTAGTTCTGACGCAACCAGTTGCCATCAGAACTCCAGTCATCAGGGCCCCCTGTGCTGCTCATCAGGGCCCCCTGTGCTGCTCAGTTTCAGGTTCTCCTAACTCTTAACATACATGACCCACCTCATTACAGCTTTAATAATTAGCTGATCAGTTTGATTAGATGTGGCAGCAGTAGAGAAAAGGACAGAAATTAAGAACCTCTTCTCTGGCATAATTTATACATAAATTTTTTTTTTTTTTTTTTTTTTTATATGATGTTCTACTTTGTGTGTTTTTCTTAAGTTTGGGGAAGTTGTATTTAAATACTTTATCCATTTATAGTTACGCTTAATGTTATGGAACCCAGACATAGTGGTGTATCCTGGGAAAAGACAGTGTGTGCTGAGCTCTTTCCCATCACCCCATGATTCATGCTATTTCTCACACATTTTTCAAGTAATAGTGTACACAACTATACAAATACTACTCTCTGGTGGAGTAAACATGTTTAACCCGTCAGAATTCAGGTTATTTGTGTTCAAAAATAATTTAATCCCTTTGCTGATTTGTCAGCCTCTGTGACTCTGGCCATAATGCCAGATCATCAGTTTCACATTTAACATCACATTTGTCCTTCTCTCTGTCCTTTTCATGGGATTCATGTTTTTTTAGCATCTTCACCTCTATCACCTTATTCACAGGTCCTGCTTCTACCTCCTGCCTCCGGTGTAGGTACAGAGCTCTCTACATACATGATGAAAGCAGGATTGATGTTACTCTGAGCCATAAATGGCATGTCAGGTTCATGCACATAGTATACTGAATAGTATAAGAGGTAGAAAGATGTAGCATCATTAATAAGAGCAGCAAAATCTTCTGATACCTGTGTGTTTAATGCAGCTTTCATGTGCTATCAGAATTATTGTACATAGAATTATTGTTTCCCACTAGGAGGTCGCACATGAATGACCCTTAAGGTTGTGATTATGATGGGGAAACTACATTTATATAGATCAGCAACCATGTTGTACATTTTTACATCATAAAAAACTTTGTCTTTGTAGCATTGTATAAAAAATCATATTTGTCTTTGTCTAGTATTTGGTATTTTACAAATTCCATTATCATCAGCATTAACAGTAAATTATTTAACTGAGGAATGTGTTAGTGTCAAAATAAAGTAAATTAGAAAAGAAATGTGTATGTATGTAACTTGGCATCATCCATGTACATGTGAAGCATGTGAACATGACATACTCGTAACTATCACTTCAGAAGTGGGAAGCAGGATCATTCAGATAGTACATAAAGGCAGCATTAATGTGTTTAATCATTGTTCATTTGTATAATGTACTCATGCCTATTATAACGATGAAATGAGGTAATTGGAATATATCTGTCACGTACCGGTGGTACCAGGCAAAAAAGATCAGACCCAATTGCAGGGATAGACATAAAACAGGGGTTTATTAAACAATAAACAGACACTTACATGGGAACACTGGGGAGAAAACCAAACACAAAACCAAAATACAAAGAACAGAAAAGACACACATTAAAGACGAGGAATAGCAACAAACACAGGCACGACAACCAATATAAATGGGGTAATAATTAAAGGAACACAAGGGACAGGTGAACAGAGGCGGGAACAGGCGGGGCTAAAATGTCAACCCAAAACACACATGGCACAGAGAAACAAAACCCCTGCTAGAAGCCCCCTAGTAGCCCAACAGGGAACTTTGCCAACCATGACAGAACCCCCCCCAAAGGCGCGGCTCCTGACACGCCAACCCGTACCCATTCCCGAAAGTCTGGAAGGGCTCCGGAGACAACCAGGAAGGAGCAAGGAGCACGGCGAGGCAAGTGGGGGGGAGCGAGGAGCACAGCGAGGCAAGTGGGCAACTTGGGTTGCCCAGCAGGACAATGATCCAAAACACACCAGCAAGTCCACCTCTGAATGGCTGAAGAAAAACAAAATGAAGACTTTGGAGTGGCCTAGTCAAAGTCCTGACCTCAGTCTGATTGAGATGCTGTGGCATGACCTTAAAAAGGTGGTTCATGCTCGAAAACCCTCCAATGTGGCTGAATTACAACAATTCTGCAAAGATGAGTGGGCCAAAATTCCTCCACAGCTCTGTAACAGACTCACTGCAAGTTATGGAAAACGCTTGATTGCAGTTGTTGCTGCTAAGGGTGGCCCAACCAGTTATTAGGCTTAGGGGGGCAAATACTTTTTCACACAGGGCCATGTAGTTTTGGATTTTGTTTTCCCTTAATAATAAAAACCTTCATTTAAAAACTGCATGATGTGTTTACTTGTGTTATCTTTGACTAATATTTAAATGTGTTTGATTATCTGAAACATTAAAGTGTGACAAACATGCAAAAAAATAAGAAATCAGGAAGGGGGCCAACACTTTTTCACACCACTGTATGTGCTTGTGTTTGCATATATTTGAATTAAATTCTTGCATTGGAACATAACGTTGGACCTCATACAGCTGTATAAATACCAGAAATATTCCCCTGTGCACATGAAGGCCTGTATGTCAGTGCTGCAGTGACGGGCCATCAGCACACCATTCATCAGAGGATAAAAAATGCGACATGTTCAGATTTGTTTTGCATTCATTCATCAGCGGTGGCATTTTTACTGCCTACAGCAACACATTAACATCCAAAACACCAGCAATCTACAGGCAATACTCTTTAATGATCGAGGAAAATCAAATGTCGTCAATCTTTAGTGTGTGAAGTTGGATTTCTTCAGTTTTTCAAACTAATCTAAAAAGCCACCAGTTTAGCATCATGCAAACTGCATGTTTAAATCATCACACAACGTCAGGTGGGATGGGTGGTGATATAAATCCAAGCAGTATCTAACACTGTATGACACAGTTATGTATAAATATGGAACAAAACACAGTCATAGCTATACAAATAAATTGAATTGAATCATAGCTAAATCTTTTTTCAGCACGTAATTTAGAGTCACTATTCCATTATCCAACTAAGGTTAATGGTGTGGCCTAAAATGGCTGTGGGATGTGGTAGCTTAGTGGTTAAGGTGTTGGACTACTGATCAGAAGGTTGTGAGTTTGAATTCCCGGTCTTCTGCTACTGCTGGGCCCTTGAGCAAGGCCCTTAATTTGCTCAGTTGTAAAATATGAGATAAAATTGTATGTCACTCTTGATGAGGGTGTCTGCCAAATGAGAGAAATGTAAAATTTAAAGGTGGAATTAAAATTTCAAATGATAGTATACAGAGAGGTGACAAATTTAAGGAAACAACATTGGCTCTGCTATGCAGTTTTACTTTTTTTGCATTTTCTCATGTCCCTGTGGACTGAAGTTTCACAGCAAATCCACACGGAGTTGTCCTGACTGATCTCCATTATTCAATGGTGAAACATTTCTCTCCTGGTGGGTGTAGTCTCTTCCGGGATGACTCCACCCCCATCTACAAAATGGAAGAAAGAAAGCTGTCAGATTTATGATTTTTTGCACGCATTTAATAAGAGAAGGATTCAATGATTTATATTATCCTGCATTATCCAACTAGGTCTGAATGATAACATTTGTGTATAAAGGGAGACTTTTGTGCTTTTGTGCATTTGTTGACTGATTGTGAGTTTCTAGATCACAACATTTCTTAGTTAACTCTCCTTTTTTAAGTTCTAAATAATTCCCTTATTTAATGAGAATTTGATCTTTTCTGTCAGACTATTTGGGCTTCAAACATGTTTTGGGTGAGTCAGATCAACACTCATCGAATCAGTTTCACACACTGGCGGCGAGTTCACAGCCATCGTGTCCTAAACATCTCTAATGAAGCTATGTGCCACTTCTGGCCGTTTCTCTCCCTCATTAGTCAGAATAACCGCTTTCGTGTCAGATGTGCTGGTGGAAAATAGGGAACTCATCAAGCTGAGTATATCAAAGTTTACTTACAGACACACAAACACACTGTCAGCTTGGCTTCATTTACACTGTGTCTGCTTTCATTCTCTAACACTGCCAATAACAATACTCTTCACACACACTACAGAGGTTTGCCTCTTTTTCTCTAGCACGCATTAGATGTTGCTAACTTGTACACATGGACATTATATCATCATCCAAATCAATTCTAGTGTACATTTAGGCCATGCCTCCTTGTTGTCTGGTGCTGGAATGGAATGACTCCAGACTATATGCTTAGGAAGAAAGAAAGTGTTTCAGCTTGCAAAAATGCCCTACTTTGCTATAATGTGACTGAAAAATCAACCAATAATTTCAGCATATTTAAAAATCAGACTGACATTAGCTAAAATGTTATCCACATACTATTATGGTCTACCACTCAAAGAGGGAGAAAGCTATTCACTTTCTAGCCAACAATTTTAAATAGTGTAACTAGAGGATCATTATGGTTTGACGACCTGTCAGCAGCTCAGTGATATAGAGATGGCTGAGCCTGTAATGGCCAGACATTATATTATCATACTGTCAGATTATGCTACAGAAAAATCAAAAGTTTAAGAAAAGTCTCTTAAGGCTTTCAACTCTATTGCATGGGTATGTTCAAGGTAAGTTTTACTATTTCAACACGGAGGTTGTCATGGCTGAGAAAGCTGAGGTTCTGCTCAGACCTAAAGTCATTTGCAATCTGAACAAAGTTAGTTAACTAAACATGTCTATTATAGGCAACTCCTATGCTAGCTAAGCCTTAGTTAGTTTAGCTAGTTTCTTGATATAGATTTTAGATGAGATTCACAGGCTTGTTAAAGCAATATATAAATTCGGCGTGTTAGCTATCTAGCAAGCTACGCCTGTTAAATTCTTATCTAGCTTCACTGATCTGATACTTAGCTGAAATGAGACACCCAACATTTTAGAAAACAAATTTTGACTTACTCATAAAAATCACTGTAGAGTCCAGGTATTGTGTCCAGGAGGCACAGCTGATGTCAGAGAGACGTGTCTCACTCAGGGCTCTATAGGTAAATAATAATGCTGCTTTTGACTTGCACTCAAAAGTAGTAATTTCCAACTTCAACCTGGAAAAAACGAATTTAGAAAAAAAAAAAAAAAAAAATTCCTACATGACAGCTTCTCAACTACAAGCTCCTCCCAGGTTTATGCAATGACATCAAGCCAACACGGCTGCACATAGCATCAGAAGAAGAAAGTAGCACTTCCCACCTTCTTTAAATTAGTTAATTTCCTGTTGTAACACTAGGGGGCATTCCAGCAGGGGTTTATTTATACCCTGTGAGATATGTCTTTGTTTATGTTTTGTGTTCTCACGTGTTTGCCCCGCCCCATCCTTAGTTCATTCCCGCCTCTGCACACCTGTCCCTCGTGTTTCACTAATTACCTCCCCTATTTATACTGGTTTTCTCGTCATGTGTTGTTTGGTGTGTCTTTGTTGTTGGGTGCTGTTTGGTTACTCAGTGTTCTCTCTTTTTGGTTAGGTCTTTTGTTCTGTTCTGCTCTAATGTTTTCCAGTGTCTGTTCTTTTTTTTTTTTT
The DNA here is from genome assembly GCA_033459395.1 of Hemibagrus guttatus. Lineage (NCBI taxonomy): Eukaryota > Metazoa > Chordata > Actinopteri > Siluriformes > Bagridae > Hemibagrus > Hemibagrus guttatus. The sequence goes on along the minus strand of JAUCMX010000014.1, from coordinate 12,277,600 downwards.
TATAATAAACCCCTGTCTGATGTCTATTCCTGCATTTGGGTCTGATTTTGCCCGCTTGGCACCCCATGCCTTTGACAAGTTAATCAACATGCAAACATTCATGTTAAATCTACAACATTGATTATACATTTTGTTGTTTAAGAAAAAAATATGCTTCACTCATCACATGTAGCTAAAAAACCCAAACATAGAGGCGTCTTTGTTTCCATGAGGTGAGCTGACCGCTGTGTACAACACAACAGAGGGTACTGCTACTGTTACCAGCACAACTGTGCTGATTTTATTTCTCACAAAGTCTTTAATTCTATTGCACCTCTGTAATTTGATGTTTTTTGCTATTTAGAGTTAGATTTAATGTTGTAGAATGTCTGCAAATAAAAGTCAGTTCTTTCAGTCAACTTTGTACAGCTTTACCACCTCCTATTACTGAGCTCTGATAGAAGAGATTCTGAGAAATGTTAAATAAACAATCTCCACATTTTGTTAGCCCTTCATACAAGTCAGTAAAAATGCCAATGTGTTTAAAGAAGCACATTATATATACCTGTGATTTGGAGATGCACCACTGTCAAAGATGTTACTAATAATAGAAAATTTATCAACATCTTCTAACCAATCAGAATCCAGCATTCAGCTGTGCTGTGGTGCAATAATTATTAATAGTAGTGTTCTAACAGTGTCACATCAGGAAGTCTGTTTAAGACACTAAGCAACTCTGTCAATCTAATTGATGTGAAACAATGTGTGCTTATTTTTTGACATGCAATTTTAATTATTAAATTCTTTCAGTCTCATGAGTCTATCAAGTGGATCAGTGTTTAAACGGTTCAGAATGTCTGCTTGATTGAGAAATATTCCAACAGCCAACAACTAAAACAGCTGTGGTGAGAAATGGACACTGGAGAATGATTATCACGGCCTGAGTATGGAAAAAGATGAGTGGAATATAATTTTTAACTGTGTAAATCAACACTGTGTAAATCAACATGGCTGTAGCTGTTCCACTTGTACTGTAAGAAAAGCTCATACACACACTATCATGGCAGTGTCACTGCTGTATTGAGAATGAACCACCACCACCCAAATCATCTGAGTGGTGCTGCTGTGATGGTCTCTGACACACCAAGCTACCATGGTGGTAGCTCAAGTGGTTAGGGTTCTGGGTTGTTGATTGGTTCAAGCCCCAGCACTGCCAAGCTGTTGGGCAATTGAGCAAGGCCCTTAACCCCCTCTGCTCCAGGGGTGCTGCATCATAGCTGCCCCTGTGCTCTGACCCCAACTTCCTCAGCTAGGATATGTGAAGAAAAGCATTCTGCTGTTATGTATGTGTGGTGAAGGCTTCTTCTTCAATAGGTAAAGTTGGTACTTATATATCTATAGAGCAACCTATTTGGTAGGCATAGCTGGCAACTGTGTGTACACATGTAAAAAAAAAAAAACTAAAAAACATCATTTTGACTGATGTTCGGAGCAAATCACCCAGTGCTGCTCCGAGATCTACTGGGTCCTGGACTGGAATTACTCCAAAATTGAAAAGTTCAAAACAACCATCAGTGTGTAATGCCAATTCATGTTGCCACATGTCCTTTCTTTACAGAACCTCATTAATAAAAAGTGTGCTTTTTTGGCTCCTGTGTCTTACTATAATGTCGCAGATTGTCTCATGTTTGTTTACATTATTCCTGGTTGAAGAAAGTATATGTAAGTCGTATTATTTTTGTCAGTGAATTGCTGTGATCCTGTCGGTCAGATCCCAGATGGCATACTTGTTTTTGTGACAAATAAAGACATCTGAAATAGACCTTTAAAATAAAAACATACCATTGTGGAAGCGGGGCCGTGGTCGAGTGCCAATTTGTGTATGGAGAGTGGAGCCAAGGGGAACGAGTGGTAAGGATCACACAGCTGTGGCTAATAATTTGTTTTCTGTTGCAATGAGCGATGAAGGAGATTAAAAGCGAGAGAGACGAGAGCGAGTGTGTGCATTTTAAATAATAACAGTGAAAGTAGAAAGTAAAATAAAAGTGCACCTATTGAGTTCTTCAAGACTGCCTCCAGTTTCCTCTGTAGATGAAAATGCACACACACACACTTCTTGTTCATAACATCATAACAAGTATATGGTGAAAACTGGGAGCATGACACGAAACACTTTCTTACAATCAAGGACAAAAAGCACAGTGCCTTAAACTTCCAGTGTTTTAAATAGGAATTATGTCTGTATGTCTGGGTGTATGTCCCGATTGAGGGCATAAAAGGGTGTTAACAACGGGGGTGTGACAGGAGCATGACAGGTCCTGTGTGAAAGTACCAGAAACTGTCCATTTTTCTCTTCTGGGGCCATGTTTATCCTAAGCGGGTGGTAACTCCACTACTGCTACATGCTCAAGTCTGCTATCAACTCTGTTGTCATCCAGGAGGAGGTTGTTGTCACACAGTCATAAGTGAGCAGTGAGAAAAGCAGTGACCTCAGGACACAACCCAGTGGGGCTCCAGTGCTGAGAAGGTGGAAGACTTGCCTGCCCACCTGTAATGCTTACATAGGTGACACAACTTCCTTCTCTGTCAGTAAATTAGAAATCCACTGACAGAGGGACAAGGTCCTTCAGCTTGGTGGTGAGTTTGGAGTGGAATTAAGCCGTGGGTTAAATGCTAAGCTATAGTCAACAAACAGCATTTTTTTTAATACATAATTTACCTTCCTGGTGTTCACATGCTTCAGGGCTGTGTGTAATAGGTATGTGATGACGTAATCTGGTCAGCAATTGGGTCAGTATATGAACTGTAATGGGTCCAAAGTGTCAAATAATGAAGAGTTGATAAAGCACCTTTCAAAGCACTTCATCACAACTGAGGTCAGGGCTACTGGATGATAGTCATTGAGGCCAAAGGGTGGGGATTCTTCAGGACAGGAACGATAATAGATTGACTTAAAGCACATAGGAATTCCAGTCTGTGCTTGAGAGAGGTTAAATATGTCCATGAACACCAGTGCTAGCTGGTCAGCACAGGCTCTAAGGACCCAACCTGTGATGCCACCTGGTCCTGCTGCCTTTCTGGTGTTCAGTCTTCCTCATGTCCTGATGATGAAAGCACTTCCCACTCTGACACACTCCCATTAGTACTGATAGTGCTGCCTTTAGCACTGTTAACAATTCCTGCGCTATTAGAGCTGTTAGCTGCAGCCTTGAAGCAAGTGTAAAAAGTGTTCAGCTCATCCGCCAGAGACATGTCTGCATTCACCATTCTGGTGGATGGTGTTTTAGAGAACGTTATCATTTTCAGTCCCTGCTACATGGTAATTTTTACATCAATACTGCGGTGGATTCATGACCTTGTGTTTATTTAGCATAAAGTGGTTAAGCAACATTAAATACATTTAATAAATAGGAAAATACATTTCCTAATGAAAATGCAAAGTGACTGCATAGCCAAAGCAACTCCCAGGTGGTCACTAGGTGTTGCTATGGCATCCAAGCTGGTTACTATGGTGTTGCTAGGTGATGGCTATAGTGTTGCTAGTGTATTTGTGTCCAAAAACATGAGAAGTGCACAAATTTTTGCCCAGAGATTTATGTCATTTATTCCTGTGAGGGAAAAAATAGTTGCTGTGTGAAAATCACACCTTCGATCAAAACATCTGTATAAAAGAATACACAATTTTCTGGAAGTGGTTTGGTGTTGCAGGCTCGAAAACTGCGGGATGAGTTAGAGACAAAAAACAGACAAAAAAAAAAGATTTTTTTGTGAAAATTTAGAACAAATGTGATTTTCTCTACAGAGCCATTTTAGAGGTTGTAGAGCATTGTACAACCTAAAAAGAATATTTAAAAAATCAGGAAGAAGTTGTAGCACTTTCTCTAATTAGTTACAGTGGTGGAAATCAAAATGCACCATTCTTGAAGTTATTCACTTAAATCAGTTTAATCCAGATTTCAACAAAAGCTTTATGTAGCTTTAAGTTCATTCCCAGCTCCCTAAAATATTCTGTTTTTAACTATTGAACTTATGCTTTTAATAACAATCCTGCTGCTTGAACTCGGTGCCAGGATTATTCATCTCTTTCCACTGGCCTGGGCTCAGCTTAAAATGGAGCTTCAACAGATGCAAACCCCAGAATGAGCCAACTTTAATGGCAAAAACCTCTAAAACTCTTGCGTAAATGTCACAATGAGCATTTCATTTGTTGAAATAATGATACTTAGTTCCCTAAATAGATAAATCATTCAGTTATTTCACTTTAACAATATGTTCTTAACAGAATCTCTAAGAGAATCTTTAGAAAGCTAGCATCATTATCAAAAGATCCCCGGAGGAAAACTTCAGCAATTTACATTACAATTTATAAATGTTTTACAGGGTACATTTAGATAATGTACATTTTAATGTTGTTTCATGTATTGTAAAATATAGATAAATGTAAATGAATAGTTTATGCATCTGTGACATTAAGAAAAGACAAAAAAAAGAAAAGAAAGGAAAAGAAAAGAAATGACTAGTTTAAGTTGTTAAACTTCCTAAAAGGTCAACTAGCTTAAATGCAGTCCACTAGATGGCGCATCCACTAGATGGCGCATCCACTAGATGGCGCATCCACTAGATGGCGCATCCACTAGATGGCGCATCCACTAGATGGCGCATCCACTAGATGGCGCATCCACTAGATGAAGTGCATCCACTAGATGAAGTGCATCCACTAGATGAAGTGCATCCACTAGATGGCGCTACAGCCCAAGTTTCAAACTTGATGTTCTGATGTAGATCTTGTAATAATGGATTCGTGAATAAACAAAATAAAGAATGCAGTTTATCAGAAAGGTCGCACAGACCATTTGCATATATGCATTTTAACTACATTTACGTTTGTTTGCTTGTTTGTTTCTTTGTTTTGTGGTTAAAGCAATTTGAAGGAACTTTAGAAGTAAGACAAAATTAAAAAGTAATAAATCATTTAACTCACATATGTATGGTGCATATATACATAGACAGTAAGCATTAATAGATTTCAAATTTGCATATGTTTATAAGTAAATCAGTTTAAGACAGTATGGTTCGGGTTAATTGTTGTAGAAAGGGTTACTGAGTTTGAATGACGCCTTTACTTTATGTTAACTTTCATGAAACAAGCAGGGGAATATGGACCACAATTTATGGTTTGATCTGTATATAGTGAATTTGAGAAAAAGATTGGGTATGAAGCCATCAGAAATCAGAAAATGTTACTTAGGCTAACTTCTTAACATGTAGTCCCATGAATAAGATTTCTTTAAAAAATAATGTTTTAATATTGAATGCTAAATATATCACAAATTACCATGTCGTTAAAATGTTTTTTTTCAGTTTGTAAGCTTCTTCAGTATAGAAAATATTCATATATAGTGAAAGCCCTTCAGGATTCCAGTAATGTATCTTAGGGTATTAGTTTTATGAATGGTAAAATCACCATACAATCTAGCCATGGGGGTCACAGTCCAGTGACTTCTGTGCCGGTCCCAAGCCCGGATAAATAGAGAGGGTTGCGTCAGGAAGGGCATCCGGCGTAAAACATTGCCAAATTTAACCATGCGAATCGTCAGTACGAATTTCATACCGGATCGGTCGAGGCCCAGGTTAAGAACGACCGCCATCGGCGCCGTTGACCTACAGGGCGCCGGTGGAAATTGGGCTACTGTTGGTCGAAGAAGTAGAGGAGGGAGGAGAGTGCGTAGACAGAGAGAGAAGAGGAAAGGTAAGAGTGTAGGACTGAGAATAGGAACTCTGAATGTTGGTACTATGACAGGGAAAGGTAGAGAGCTGGCTGATGTGATGGAGAGAAGGAAGGTGGATATACTGTGTGTACAGGAGACCAGGTGGAAGGGTAGCAAGGCTCGTAGTATAGGAGCAGGATTCAAGCTGTTTTATTATGGTGTGGATAGTAAGAGAAATGAGGTAGGTGTGGTCCTGAAGGAGGAGTTTGTGAGGAATGTCCTGGAGGTGAAGAGAGTGTCAGACAGGGTGATGAGTCTGAAGTTAGAGATTGAAGGAGTGATGTTGAATGTTGTTAGTGGTTATGGCAAGTGGTTATAGGCAACCCCACAGGTAGGTTGTGAGTTGGAGGAGAAAGAGAGATTCTGGAGTGAATTAGATGAGGTGATGGAGAGTATTCCCACGGGTGAGAGAGTGGTGATAGGAGCGGATTTTAATGGACATGTTGGTGAGGGGAACACAGGTGATGAGGAGGTGATGGGCAAGTTTGGAGTTAAGGAAAGGAACCTTGAAGGACAGATGGTAGTGGACTTTGCTAAGAGGATGGACATGGGTGTGGTTAACACTTATTTTCAGAAGAGGGAGGAGCATAGAGTGACTTACAAGAGTGGAGGTAGGAGCACACAGGTAGACTACATCCTATGTAGAAGAGGCAATCTGAAAGAGATTAGTGACTGTAAAGTGGTAGTGGGAGAGAGTGTAGCCAGACAGCATAGGATGGTGGTGTGTAGGATGACTCTGATGGTCTGTAAGAAGAAGAGGTCAGAGATAGGGAAGAAAACCAAGTGGTGGAAGCTGAAAAAGGAGGAATGTTGTGAGGAATTTAGACAGAAGTTGAGGCAGGCTCTGGGTGGTCAGGTAGTGCTGCCAGATGACTGGGAAACTACAGCAGAAGTGATCAGGGAGACAGGGAGAAAGGTGCTGGGTGTGTCATCTGGAAGGAGGAAAGAAGATAAGGAGACTTGGTGGTGGAATGAGGAAGTTCAGGATAGTATCCAGAGGAAGAGGTTAGCCAAGAAGAAGTGGGACATGGACAGGACTGAAGAGAATAGACAGGAATACAAGGAGTTACAGCGCAGAGTGAAGAGGGAGGTGTCTAAGGCCAAGCAGAAGGCATATGACGAGCTGTACACTAGGTTAGACACTAGAGAAGGAGAGAAGGACTTGTACAGGTTAGCTAGGCAGAGGGATCGAGATGGGAAGGATGTGCAGCAAGTTAGAGTTATTAAGGATAGAGATGGAAGGGTGCTCACAAGTGAGGAGAGTGTACAGAGGAGATGGAAGGAATACTTTGAGGAGCTGATGAATGAGGAAAATGAGATGGAAAAAAGAGTAGAAGGGGTGAACTCTGTGGAACGGAAAGTAGATAAGATTAGAAAGGATGAAGTCAGGAAGGCTTTGAAGAGGATGAAAAGTGGGAAGGCAGTTGGTCCTGATGACATCCCGGTGGAGGTCTGGAAGTGTTTGGGAGAGGCAGCAGTGGAATTTTTAGCTAGTTTGTTCAACAGGGTTTTAGAGAGTGAGAGGATGCCTGAGGAATGGAGAAGAAGTGTGTTAGTGCCGATCTTTAAGAATAAGGGTGACGTGCAGAGTTGCAGTAACTATAGGGGGATAAAGTTGATGAGCCATACAATGAAGGTATGGGAAAGAGTAGTGGAAGCTAGGTTAAGGAAGATTGTGGAAATTTGTGAGCAGCAGTATGGCTTCATGCCCAGAAAGAGCACAACAGATGCAATTTTTGCTCTGAGAATTTTGATGGAGAAGTATAGGGATGGTCAGAGGGAGTTGCACTGTGTGTTTGTAGACTTGGAGAAAGCGTATGACAGGGTGCCAAGAGAAGAGCTGTGGTACTGTATGAGGAAGTCAGGAGTAGCAGAGAAGTATGTCAGAGTGGTGCAGGACATGTATGAGAGGAGCAGGACAGTGGTGAGGTGTGCTGTAGGTCAGACAGAGGAGTTCAATGTGGAGGTGGGACTGCATCAGGGATCGGCTCTGAGCCCCTTCCTGTTTGCTATAGTGATGGACCAGTTGTCAGAGGAGGTCAGACAGGAGTCTCCTTGGACAATAATGTTTGCAGATGACATTGTGATCTGTAGTGAGAGCAGGGAGCAGGTGGAGGAAAACCTGGAGAGGTGGAGGTTTGCGCTGGAGAGAAGAGGGATGAAAGTCAGTCGTAGTAAGACTGAGTACATGTGTGTGAATGAAAGGGAGGGAAGTGGAACAGTAAGGTTACAGGGTGAAGAGGTGAAGAAGGTACAGGAGTTTAAGTACTTGGGGTCAACAGTCCAGAGTAATGGAGAGTGTGGGAAAGAGGTAAAGAAGCGAGTGCAGGCAGGTTGGAATGGGTGGAGAAAGGTGTCGGGAGTTCTGTGTGATCAGAAGCGAGAATCAAGGGGAAGGTGTACAGGACAGTGGTGAGACTGGCCATGCTGTATGGTTTAGAGACAGTGTCACTGAGGAAGAGACGGGAGTCAGAGCTAGAGGTAGCAGAGCTGAAGATGTTGAGGTTCTCTTTGGGAGTGACAAGGTTGGACAGGATTAGGAACGAGTACATCAGAGGGACAGCTCATGTTGGACGTTTGGGGGACAAAGTTAGGGAGGCCAGATTAAGATGGTTTGGACATGTTCAGAGGAGGGAGAGTGAGTATATTGGTAGGAGAATGTTGGACATGAAGCTGCCAGGCAGGAGGCAAAGAGGAAGGCCAAAGAGGAGGTATATGGATGTAATTAATGAGGATATGAAGCTAGTGGGTGCAAGGGTTGAGGATGCAGAAGATAGGGATAGGTGGAGAGAGATGATTCGCTGTGGCAACCCCTGAAGGGAGAAGCCGAAAGAAGAAGAAGAAAATCACCATACACCAACCAGACAGATGGAAGAAGGTTTCCTTGTCTGATGAATCATGTTTTCTTTTACATCACATGGATGGCCGGGTGTGTGTGTGTCACTTACCAGGGGAACACATGGCACCAGGATGCACTATGGGAAAAAGGCAAGCCGGCAGAGGCAGTGTCATGCTTTGGGCAATGTTCTGCTGGGAAACCTTGGGTCCTGTGATCCATTCTGGATGTTACTTTGAGACGTACCACCTACCTAAGCATTGCTGCAGACCATGTACACCCTTTCATGGAAACGGTATTCCCTGATGGCTGTGGCCTCTTTCAGCACGATAATGCACCATGCCACAAAGCAAAATGGTTCAGGAATGGTTTGATGAGCACAACAACGAGTTTGAGGTGTTGACTTGGCCTCCAAATTCCCCAGATCTCAATCCAATCCAGCATGTGTGGGATGTGCTGAACAAACAAGTCCCATCCATGGAGGCCCCACCTCGCAACTTACAGGACTTAAAGGATCTGCTGCTAACATCTTGGTGCCAGATAACACAGCACACCTTCAGAGATCTAGTGGAGTCCACGCCTCGATGGGTCAGGGCTGTTTTGGCAGCAAAAGGGGGACCAACACAATATTAGGCAGGTGGTCATAATTTTATGCCTGATCAGTGTATTTTTGAATTCATATTTGAATATTTATATTAGCATTAGCATATTAGCAGTTTCACCATATAACAATGTCACCGTTTTGCATTTGAATGTAGCCATCTAGCACTGCTTGCTAATTCTTCTGAGGTGAGAGTGTGGACAGTTTGCTGTTTTAAATATAGATTTTAGTTTTTTTAAATAACAAATAAATACAAGTCTCTCATAAAGACGTTTTATGAATTTACAGAAGTACATTAATTACCCTGTGTTTGAAAAAGTTGCTAGTTGTCTTATGTCAGAATTACACGAGGTGACCCTATGAGTTGCTGTATGTTTCAATCAGATATTTAATCTAGGGCACAGGTTCCTAACTTTGGAGAACCCTCTGTTCTGCACAGGGTAGAGTTTTCCCTACTTTAACGGACCCACTTCAACTCTAGATGTTTTGTACATTTGTTACACCAGGCGTGCTGCATGTAAATAAAACATACACATTTTCTTTTTGTCATGCTACAGACCGTCCACTAGAGGTCGCTGAACAAACAGCACTCTAAACCAATTCAACACACAGGCCCAAGTCCTAGTGGCTTTTGTATGTCCTTTTTCAGCTCTAATGCACCTGCTACAAATATATTCTGGTGCATAATCCTTCACCGATCCCCTGCTCTTGAGACTTGAGACCCAACAGCACCTCTTATCCAGTTTCATGCTATGCTTATGTCAGGACACACAGCATGCATGTACATGTGTGTATATATATGTTCAACACAATGTTTTGAACATACATACACACTGTACTGTTCATCTGTTGAATTGCATGATTTTTTTTAACAGAGCTCTCTTTAATCTGAAGCATGCTGCACATTGGAAAAAGAAGATTGGAACTACAATTGGAAGGACAACTAAAAGAAAAATCATGTATTATGCTCCACAATGCCCTACTGCTCTGCCTTTAAAACTTAAGAGTTACAGCTGCTGTTGTGTTGCAGATTTCCTACATTGCCTTCACTTGAGTAACATAAACCCATAAATATCTCAGTGCTGAATGTACTCCTGAATTCCTGATGCTTGGTTAAGTCATAGTGAAAGGTGCCTGCGATCTCTAGACAATAGGCAAAGTGTCTCCCTCCATATGGCTGCCCTGCGGGACTCTTTTGTAAGGCGATGGATATACTCACATTAATGGCTGTCATCTTTGAAAGTTTTTTTCTTTCTCTCTACCCCCCCATATAGCAGTCCTAGCCACCCCCTCTAACAACCAGCGTTACTACGAGGTGCTTGTATCTGCAAAGTGTGCCTTTCGCTTTGTACACAAATCCCCAGTGCACCCTCCCCTCCTTCCACACTCCAGACTTTGTATTTGTGAAAGGAAGCGTCTCAAATGTCCTGTGCAGGCGCAACAGCTGCCACTGTGCCACGCCATTCTTTCAGGCCTCCGACAAAAGAGGGCAGTTTTTTTCCTTTCTTTTTTTCCTTTTGACGAGGGGGCTCAGTGCACTTTTGTGTGCAAGTCCCCCCCCCTTTACCCCAGCCCTTTTTTGAAGCAGCTATAGCCTTTGTGTGCTTACTAGAAACAGGAGTGGAGAGAAGAAGGGGGAGGCATCTGATATGGCTCCTGTGCAAGCCTGAGGGCCAGCCACAGCACAGCTGGCCACTACAGACTGTCTCCTCATACCCCACCCCTCTACAAACACTGCCTCAAACCACCACCACCACAGCCTCTCCAGGCCTCTCAGATGGACAGCTGATCCCTAGAGTCATAGCAATATCTATCTGTATTTTGGTAACAGTTGGCAGCATGTGTCAGCACTACACACCTTTGATCACTGTGTTCAGCGTGACAGTTCAGTCTGAAATCTTATCTACTCCTCCACCTGCATGTGCAAGTAATCACCCACAAAATGCTCATAATACACACTGGAATGCTTCACACCTGCTACCTGCCCTATTCAGAGTTTATTTGTGTTTAATCAACAGAGATGGTATTGATGTAAAAGTAGTAGTATGTATTTCACTGATGGAGATTAGATACTGCGTTTGCATTCTTGTTCTGTTTTATCCCAGCTAGCAAACTTAGGTGAGCAGTATGTTACAGTTCTAGAAATGTTTACATATAAAATAAAATGTCAACATGTAGCTATAGCATTGTTTCAACATTTGATTAATGCTAGGCTGTTGCAAGACCATTTCCAATAGAATGCATTTAGGAAGCTAAGAATGTCTATCTAAAAAAACAAATACCCTTGGAGAACTCTTTTTCCACAAAACTTGGGAACAAGCTACCTTAGCATAAAGTCTTCAAAATAAACTGTCTGAAACAGTGTCTCAGATTGAGTACTGTTTTGTTTCAACAACGAACCAAATTGTTGGTCTATGATACTTTAACCGATTTTGTGGTTGCTACAATAAACTGAATGATAATTTTCTACTACAGTTTGAACCCTTGTATGAATCAGTACTTGTGGGCAGTTTAAGACAATAATCAGCTATGGCTAAGCTTTATCAGGCTGATCTCCACTCGCAGATGGAGATTTGAGCAGGTGATGTGGAGGAGGAGAGGCCCACACTGGAGCAGGGACAAGCGGGCCAGCATTAGGCAGGAGGCCTGACCCTCTGACTACACACAAAGAGACAGCTGGCCCATATAATGAGTGATTACCATAGCGTGCAGACTGGAGCCCCTCACTCTACAGACCATAATCTGCCAGGCCGCCATGGCAGGATGGGGGACAGCAACTGGCCAATTAAGAAAGTTCTACATATTAGCATGGAGGGATGGCGGCAGGCGCCATCGATAAAAGTTGACAAGAGAGGGGGCTGGCTTTTGGAAATGAATGGCTGCTGATGTTTTGCCAGAAATATGCTGCATTCCATTTAGGCAGTCTAGTGAAGTTCCCCTCCAGCACTCTTTCTCCATGCATGTTTATATACACATCAAAAACTACTTACAGTCCTAGCATCACAATTTGTTTTCATTTGCATCACAATTAAAACGAAGCAACTCATTTTCCACCAAAACTCGTCAGAACTTGTTTCTGATAAGGTATCTGTTGAGAAAACATGGAATACCGATGTCTGTGTCCCTGGTGACCTGTGTATCTGTCCTTTCCATCACCCTTCACACTTCATCACCATCTGCTCTGGCTCCAGGGACATCCCCACCCCGGTTCACTAGGTGTTTTACTCAGGATAGGTCAACAGGGACCTGAAAAAGGCACTCAACAGTCATGTGGTAGAAGGACCCTTGTAAAACTGGAGACCAAAAGAGGGGGGTAAGGCATATATGGAATGAAATATTGTGACACTGCAGTTAAAGCCCACTTTCAAACCCCAGGACAGCTGAAAGCACTGGCAAAAGGAGACCATCATCCTAGTCAAGGTCCCTCCCCAAGGCTTATATCAATCAGTGCCTATATGACAGCAGGCCTCATCTCAGCAGCATGTGTGCACCCTCCTTCCCTTGCTCCCTAAACCACTAGAAGAACACCCAGTCTGCCTGACAGGAGGTCTTTTAAGAGAGTGCTCCATGATGACTAGGGAAGCAGCAGCAGGTCCCCTGAGGGAATGTAGCTTAAAAGGAGAAGGCTTGTGCCAGGCACAGGGTCATCCCTTTCCTCTTCCTCTCCTTCTATCCCCCATGCTTGCTTGTACCTAAAGCTCCAACTCATTATGCACAGCAGCAGATGGAGCAGGTTTTGTGGCCTAGTTGCTGGGTAGAATGAGGAGTCCAGGGTTCGGGGGCCTGGCTGTGATTTTGCAGTCAGCTGCCTGCGTGCTGGATGCTTTGTTCTTCATTGGCTCATTTGATTACTTCTATTTTTTTTTTTCATTCTTTTAGATGTTTGAAGAAAGCCAGAGGTCATTCAGATGCAGCCAGAGTTCAGCTGTTCACTCCCACAACATGGTGCATGGGTTTATAAGTATAGCTTACAAGGAGGCAAATAATATGTGTAATGATGAACATCAAAGATGTGCAACCATTCAGACTGCAGCTGAAAAAAGAAAAAACAATCAATATAGTGGTGAAAAAATGAGATAAAATGATTTACAATATTTATGTAGTCCCTAATGGAACTCTTCTATATCAAACCTACAACAGAATGTTTCCTCTATCATACGGGTTTGTCAGTAGAATCTAAATATTCCTGGTGGCACCCAAAGATGCAGGAACCAAAGATGAGGCAAGCATCCTCCTCAAAATAATTTTTGCTATCCAACAAATCAGGCTGCAGCTGGATAGAAGATAGAAGATGGCATGCTGGTGCAAAATTGAGCATGCTTACGTCTTTACACATTTAGATTCACTTTTATTGTTGTTAAAACCATAAAATTAATAGCTGTTTTTCCATGGCAAAAATTCTTCAATATTTATGCAGTTCCTCATTTTAGTTCCCCGAGGAACGAACAAAAATCAAATATTAAAGATCAATAAGCCAAACTATTTTTGGTGGAAAAAAAATTATTCTTGTGTTATCTTTCTGAAAAATCTTTTTTGGCAAGTTTATTCATGTATAGGATGGTATGAAGTCTCAAACCTGAGAAATAAATAGATTTTATATGTCTATTCTAAATAGCCAACTAAGCTAGTTGGATACTACAGCTGATGATAACATCATTTTTAGTGCTTTTATCAAATTTTCTAACAATTTTCTATGCTTAAGGAACATAAAGCACAATATATCAGCAATATCAGTCTCATTAACAATGTTAATCCATACTAACTATTTAACACTAAATGGATCCAGGATTGTGGCTTCCTTTTATCATTTCTTATGTTGCATGTAGTTTTTTTCTTGTCTTTGCTCATCCTACTCTAGGATCAGATATTTGAAACCATGGGGGATTCGCTGTTCATCAACCAGATGGCACTTTCTCAGCCAATCACAAGCTGTTTCCATCTGAGTCAGAAGAGAAAGGCCTTCAGTCATACGGGGAAAATCAAAGGGCAGGGTTATTATTTCTCAGAAGTGAACTTCACATCACTGATAACTGATTTTATTGACTCATATCTCCTGTTTTATTTCAAGTATTAATAGTGAAGTTAGTTCCCTTTGGCTATTACATAAGTCCACATTTGCATATGAACAGAAATATGGGGTTGTAACAGATATTCGATTTTACTCCTAACCCTGGTTGTAGCTTTTTTGATTTTTTTTTTCTCTAGTAGTATCTTGTTTCATTAGATTCAATACAAAACTAAGGAAGTAAACACACCCTGGTCAATCAATCAAATGTTCAGCAAAAGGGAAACTGATGTACATTGGAATTATAGCAGTGGGCTTGATAATATGGTACTATTTCTCAGATCATATTTACCTGCATCTGACAAATTTTGTATGGGCCCAGTGCTAGTCCGTGTATGAGGCTGCATCTCAGACCTGATATCATACAGTTTGCTTTTGGCTAAAATTAAAAGTCACCCAAGCATCAATACTGAGCACTCCATTTTTAAAATACATGTCTCACATTAATGGGATTCTAGATTTTGTCCAGAGTCAATCTTTAGTTCTTTAAATGTTCATAGAAAGGTGACAAACGTCTTTCTATACATCTTATTATAATTTCAAAAAGCCCAAGTTTTAGAATCAAATCACAACTCGGTCTAGTCACATCTTGGTCACTTTAAGGCAATGATGGACACCTTTGGTCAGTCAGTGCTCACTTGGTTGATGTGACTGATTGCATTTGGGTCATTTTGCCTGCTTAGATTTGGAGCACTTTTGGCTCACAATACATTCACCTTTGGCCTAACTGATCCTAACCTCAGCTTAAGAATTTGCTTTCTATGAATTAACCATGAAAAATCTAAAATTGTGCAGAGCATTTTGACTTCCAGGCCTGAAGCTTAGAAACTAATCTGTTTATAAAGCTATCATATGTAAAGACCACGCTTGATTCCCAACCCGAGCCTCATCACATGACCTGACACAATAGGAACAGAGGTTTTCATTGAATATTATCATCTGGCTTAGCTCACCAATATGAGACAACTCTTTCAGTTTCCAAATAACTCATTTTAAACCAAACAAGTTTTGCAATATCATGACCAGTATTTTTTTCTTCTTTGCCAAACTACTGTATGTCTGATTGCTTAATCAATTTGACTCTATGACACTATCATTAACATAGTAACATTACATTTCATTGTATTTTATATAATGGTCAGTTAGTAGTAAACAATTACAAATGTGTACAACTAAAAATGAGCATTAACAACAGGAAGAATCCATGCATTAATATATATGCATGCATATATATTACATGCAATAATCCATGCATGTTAATATATCTGTGTCTCTGCTTCATTAACAAGATTTAGTTCTATTTCTTCTGACAACTGATCACCTTCACTAATACACCAATTCACCTTTACTATATAAAACACAGAACTCAGCATTCACACAAATGAACTGCTCAGATGTTGAAAAAAAGATGAATGAAGCATCATGAAAAAATGAGCAAATGAATGAATGAACGAATGATCGAATGAACGAACGAATGAATGAATGATGAATGAACGAATGAATGAAATTAAATACATTAAAAAGAATAAAAAATAAAGGAAGATAAAACATGGAGCATATATGCGAATCAGCTCTTAACATTCAACTAATGGAACTGGTTTTAAAAAACTGACTCATACGCAATTACTCAGCAGTTTACACTCACCTGCACCTCATTTAATTCAGTTCTTTGTAAAGTCTTAATTCTGGTGTACACAGTGACAAGCCTGAGCCTTGTTTATCCAGTTTCACCTGTTTTTGTTAATGCTGTCTCTTTTGTTTTTTGTCTCATCCAGTCTGTTTGTTGACCGCATGACCTTTTGCTTGCATTACATCAAAGTATTTGTTTGACCTTTTGGTTTGTCTGTCTTTATTTTCTTATTAAAACCCCACATTTACATCCCTGACAGAGAACATTCATGCTTAACCTAAACCTGCTTACAATAGATGCAACCTTCAGTTCATTTGTAAGTGCTTTATTTTAATGTAAACTTTGTCGACCTTGCTCAAATGTGAATATGAAACTACAAAATTTGGCAACCTGCTTTAAATCAGGATGGCTAAGCATATCAACCATATTATTTTGAAAAAGTTATGTAATAAGCTTTTAAATCTAAATGTTCATGCTAACGGGCACGGTGGCTTGGTGGTTAGCACGTTTGCCTCACACCTCCAGGGTTGGGGGTTTGATTCCTGCCTCCGCTTTGTGTGGCGTTTGCATGTTCTCCTCGTGCCTTGTGGGTTTCCTCCCCCAGTCCAAAAACATGCATTGTAGGTTGATTGGCATCTCTAAATTGTCTGTAGTGTGTGTGCCCTGCAATGGGTTGGCACTCCATCCAGGGTGTATCCTGCCTTGATGCCCAATGATGCCTGAGATGGTCACAGGCTCCCCGTGACCCGAGAATGGATTGGCTAAGCGGTAGACAATGAATGTTCATGCTATTTTTAAAATTTTATTTTAAAATTTTAGGTCTCATTATGTACAAAATATTACATTATGTAAAAGTGAGTGAAATATAAAGCCTTTACTTCGGCTTCAATTTGTCACTTTTTTCTAACACAGGGCAGCAGTTACATGCATCTAATCATCTTCTTAATTAAACTTAGAGGTTTTGAATGACTCAATACAAACTATGTATGCCAATAAAATGCTTTTAATTGGCCTTCTGTACAGAAGATCACACAGAACCAGTCAACTGCTACTCACTGCATTTATGAGTCTTTCTTATCCTTTTACTTAAACCCATGTTAGCCAAACTAGGTACTACATCAGGATTTTCCAGATTTGTATACATCTGAACTGTTTACAGTAAGTGGTCTTAATGGCTTCTGACATTTTCTTTCACAATATTTAGGAACTCCTAATGATACAGATTTTCGGAAAACGCTGCAAACATACTGAGCTCTCCACACTTGAGTGTATGTATGGAAGCTTCCAGGCATGCTCGCTTTATACCTTGGTGTATTCTGTTGTCATGTGACTACATTGAATGCATAGCTGTGGATATTGTGTTTGTTTATACCACTCTACTAATGCAATTACACCATTTATTTGTTGCTTGACTGACTGCAATATACCCAATGTCTGTAACACTACTCTATATTAGTGTCGAATACAATTGCTGCATTCACCTGGTCAGTTCTCTGTTCGTCCTACATCTGCCATGCACTTAAGAAAATCTCAGCGTCTTCTTTAAGCATTTGGCAAAACTATACATTGAATAAATCATATAATCTGTCAAATGGAAATGTAAAAATGTGATGAGTATGAATTGGTTAATGTATGCTGATAGTGCCATGATAAACACATTTCATGTTTTCAACATTTAAGGTCACATGACTCAATCGTCAGTCTGATCAATTGAGAGATCTAGACTTCCCAGAAAAAGTCCCAACATGAGTATAAGCAGAATATGTAGAAATGAAACCAGAGTATGTACCAATTAAGTTTATTCTTTATTATTTTTTTGTATCACAGTCAAGTGAAAATTTTACTCTAACTCTAATTCTAACTCGTTTAGCTATTGTTGTACTCTTTTTTTCTTCTTTTTTTTCTAAAGTGAAACCTTTAGACTTCATTTCTTGTCATAAATATTTCTAAAGTTAAACCTTTAGAGAATAAGACAATTCTGGAAAGTGGAAAGAAGCACATTGCTGACAGTAAGGTACGTTATACTGTGCGGCAATTACGTTTTTTTTTTAAAGAAATGTCCCTGATGTTAAGTCCATTTTTCTCAAAAACGTCGCTCCGACGCACCACCGCGTCCTCTGCGTGTCTAACGCTTGATGCGGAATTTGCGCACAAACACAAACCCGCTTTCTCCTTCCTCTCCAAACCTCATCCGCACAAAGAATGAGGGCCGCTGGGTCGCTCTCGTGGCATGCCCGGCCTCGTTCACATAAAGAAGGAGGACCATCTTGGCATGGACGGGACGAGAAGCGACGGAACCGTGAGGCGAAAGGCCACTTCAGGCCTGCATGCCCCGCGCTGCCTGGACCGCATTAGAGCCTCCTCAGAAGCATCCAGGGATGTGAAGATACATCATCATCATCATCATCATCATCATCATCATCATCATCATCATCATCATCATCCTTTATTCAAAGGATGCATGTATTTCCATTAAGGGGTTAGAGCCTCTCGTGTGAGAAGAGTCCCATCAGCAGATCAGCGAGCTGGCAGAGTGATCTCTGGGAGCCAGTCGTTGGAGCGCCGGCTTTCTTCACAGAACATGTGCAGCTTCTCCAGAGCTGGGTCTTCCCACGAACCGTCAGCTGGACTCTGTGGAAATAAATGACAAATAATGATGAGAAACTCTGTTCAGTTGTTCAGTAGAGTTACATGCGTTGCGAAATGCTCTGGCTGATGCTGTTGCTCCAGCACATGTGGCATGGCTTACCGTGATCAGGAGGCAGTGACAGTCCTCGGTCTGATCTTTAGCGCCGACGATTTCAGCCAGACGTCCCACGTCGTTCACTCTCACGATGCTGATGTCGTTATCGAAGCAGAAAGCCTGGATAAGAGTGAAGTGGATTTGGAGCGCGATGTCGCACTCGAACTCCTCATCCATGGCCAGGACGCAGAAGGACACGCTGTCCGGATCACTGCAGAAATAAAAAGGAGACAGTGCATGAGCTTCAATTCACACAAAGCGTCGAGAATAAGGTTTAAAACGGAACTTGTAGATCAAGACTACTCACTCATTCATGATTTTTGCGCACTCGTAGACACCAAGGGTGACGCGACCCTCAGCCTCGGCGGACTGCAGAGCCTCGGCCAGAGATTTGCTTTCATGCACCATCTCGGTTTGTGTGGTTTTTTTTGTATTTTGGGTAAAACACCGTAATGTACCCCACTGGCGCGCGCACAGGTCGGAATGAAATTTTGGTGACACGCGCCACGTATTTATACTCTGAAGCCGGCACGCGCCTGCAGTCTGATTGGCTGAGGCAGGACAATAAAGGGGCGCGCCCTTGGAGGCGCGTGCCTACAGACATGCATGACATCTTAAAGCATTCACAATGGGGAGAGGTCAGTTCTGCAAGCTGGTCACTTTTAATCCGTATCCATTTCTAATAGAAAGCTGTTGTTGACTGTAGACAGACAGGCACGTGTGCTGCAAGATACATGTTTGCACAGATTACAGATATATTTTCATGTTGTAGACTACAAAGATTTAGTATAAATTAAATATATATATATATATATATATATATAAAAACTAGTAATGAAATTCTTAAACTCAGATGCCCCCAACATCAATGCATTAATACGATAAAGTACAACTACGGCGAATTGTGCTACAGTAATATTGTAATGTACTGGACTGCGGTGTCACATCGTGCTCCGGTGTGTAACCGTGTGAGTGTGCAAAGAAGAAAATAAAGAATTGTTCCAACTTTGTTTCATGTGAATAAAAAACGCAGGTAATAATGGGGAAAAAGAGTTTCTTTATTTTTCTTTGCAGGCCTTTCTCTGGGTGTTATGAACAATGCAGAAGAAACACACTTGAGATGCAAACTTGCCTGTTCGTAGTGTCTTAAAAATGAAAAAGGAAATTAATATTTTACAGTTTGATATCGCATGGTTTTTTGGGGGTGACGGTCAGGGCAATAATGCCCCCCCCCCCCCCCCCCCCCCCCACCTCTAAAAAACAAAACAAAAAAAAACATTTATGAAGAATTTGTTTAGAATTGAGCTTCTGCACATCACAATTGTAATCAAAGGGACAGATCGTGTGGTTGGAGCTGATAACAGCAGACACGTGGGACTGTTTTGCATACGCAAAGGTGGGCCCCAAATTTTGGACGCGTGGCATATTAAGACGCCCCCTTCCCTCCATCTCCCTCCCCCCCTCTCTCTCTCTCTCTCTCTCTCTCTCTCTCCCCCCCTCTGTCTCTCTCTCCCTCTCTCTCTCCCCCTCTCCCCCCCCCCTCTCTCTCTCTCCCCCCCTCTCTGTCTCTCTCTCCCTCTCTCTCTCCCCCCCCTCCCTCTCTCTCCCTCTCTCTCTCTGTCTCTCTCTCCCTCTTTCTCCCCCTCCCTCTCTCTTTCTCTCTCTCTCTCTCTCTCTCTCTCTCTCTCTCCCCCCCTCTCTCCCCCTCTCTCTCTCTCTCTATCTCCCTCTCTCTCCCCCCTCCCTCTCTCTCTCCCCCCCTCCCCCCCCCCTCTCTGTCTCTCTCTCTCTCCCCCCTCCCTCTCTCCCCCCCCTCCCCCCTCCCCCTCTCTCCCCCCCTCTCTCTCTCTGTCTCTCTCTCTCTCCCTCTCCCCCCCCCCTCCCTCTCTCCCTCCCCTCTCCCCTCTCCCTCTCCCCCCCCTCTCTCCCCCCCTCTCTCTCTGTCTCTCTCTCTCTCTCCCTCTCTCTCCCCCCTCCCTCTCTCCCCTCCCTCTCCCCCCCTCCCTCTCTCTCTCTCTCTCTCTCTCTCTCTCTCCCCCCCCCCCCCCCCTCTCTCTGGCAGAGGTAAGGCACATCTGCTCATGTGGGATTGAAAGATCAATAAACTAAACTATAGCTATTATGCTCGTGCTAGATACATAAAGCATTGTTTAATTAGTGTTTGTTGCATATGCAGTGATTTGGCAGAATAATTACCAGATTTGGAAGAAGAAGAAGAAGAAGAAGAAGAAGAAGAAGAAGAAGAAGAAGAAGAAAAAACAAGAAGGTTGGATAAACTTTATTGATAACGATTGAAGCTTTGATGCAGCTTAGTGTTCCTAATTAAAACTTAGTATAAAACACAGTAGTGGTGATATGAGCAGGAAACTGAGCAGGAATCTAAAAATGTCCACACTGTCGTGAGGCAGAGCTCCTCCTCCTGTCTGACAGCAGCACGCGCCTGCTGTTGCTCTTAGGGCAATAAGAAGGCAGAGCAGCTTCATTAAAAAGAGTCGGGTTTATGAGGGTTAATAATCTACAACTGTGTGTGTGTGTGTGTGTGTGTGTGTGTGTGTGTGTGTGTGTGTGTGTGTGTGTGTGTGTGTGTGGGTGTGTGTGGGTGTGTGTGGGGGTGTGTGTGGGTGGGTTTGTGTGTGTGTGTGTGTGTGTGTGTGTGTGTGTGGTTGGTTTTTGGTTTGGGGGTTTTTGAAAGGGGGTTTTGGGGGGTTTTTTGGGTTTGGGGGGGGGGTTTTTTTTGAAAGGGGGGTTTTTTTTTTGGGGGGGGGGGGTTTTTTTTTTTTTTTTTTAAAAAAAGGGGGGGGGGGGGTTTTTTTTTTTTTTTTTTTTGGGGGGGAAAGGGGGGGTTTTTTGGGGGGGGGGTTTTTTTTTTTTGGTTTTTTTGGTTTTAAAATTTTGGGGGTTTAAAAAAATTTTTCAAACCCCCCCTTTTGGGGGGGGGGGGCCCGGGGGGAAATTTCCCCCAAAAAAAAACCCCCCCCAAGGAAAAAAAAATTAAATTTTTGGTTTTTTAAAAAAAAACCCTTTTTTTTAAATTAAATTTTTTTTTAAAAAAAACTTTTTTAAAAAAATTTTTTTGGGGAAAAAAAAAAAACCAAAACCCTTGGGGAAAATTTTTTTAAAAAAAAAATTTTAAAAGGGAAAAGTTTTTAAGGAAAAAAAAAAATTTTTGGGGTTTTAAAAAATTTTTTTTTTGGGGTTGGGGCCCCCCCCGGGGGGGGGGGGGGGGGGGTTTTTTTTAAAAACCCCCCACCTTTGGGGTTTGGGTAAAAGGGGTTTTTTTTTTCCGCTTAAAAGGGGGGTTTAAAAAACCCTTTTTTTTTTTTTTTTTTTTTTTTTTTTTCCCCCCCTTTTTTTTTAAAAAAAAATTTAACCTTTTTTTTCCCCTTTCCGAACCCTTTTGGCCCCCCCTTTTTTTTTAAAAAATTTTCCCCAAAAAGGGGGGGGAAGCCCCCTCCAAAAAGGGGGCCCAAACCAAAAAATTTTCCCCTTAAATTTTTTTTAAAAATTTTTTTTTTTTAAAAATTTTTTAAAAAAAATTTTTTTGGGGGGGGTTTTCCCCCCGGCCGGGGTTTTTTGTGTGCGTGTGTGTGTGTGTGTGTGTGTGTGTGTGTGTGTGTGTGTGTGTAGAGTATAGGGAGGGTACTAAAAGTAATTGTTCACAGGACCACCTGTCACTCGGGAGCACGCATGCAGCGCAGCAGCGCGAGACGGACGGGGTGCAGATGTCACGCGCACAGAGGCAGACGAGCTGCACGCGCCTCTGTTGAGGTCAACTCTGCGGCTCACGTGCATGTTATTGAGACTTCTGCAATACTCCAAAACTCCTTTGTTTGAGATTTGAGTTAAACCTAGTGAACAAATGCTTCTCTCTTCATACACAGGGCTTCAGGCTGATCATGCGAGTAAACCGGCCAGGAGCTTGCACTGCAGCATGGCGCATGGAGTCAGGAATATTCCTCTGTACACACTATGATTATTCAGAAACGGTGCACAATGCTTTTCTTAAGGAAAAATCGATAGAAAACTTTAACACAGACTTGTTATGCTTTATTCTAATTGCTTTGGTGTGGTAGGTGAACAATAGCGTTAGGTGCTGCAGGGTGAGGGGTAAAGAGTGAGTGCAGTGGGAGTATCCTGGTGAGGCCCCTCCATCTGCTCCTGTTCTGCACAGTAACAATGGGTCTGAATCTGTCAGCGTCAATCTGCTCTTTCTGGTCTCTCAAACAACACGACATTTCTATCTGCGCTCCTGTTTTGTTTTGCATTGGATTTTTATGCGATCTCTAACGCTGTTACACGAATGCACCATTTGATTTACCAGAAATACAACCGGAACCAGAAATACAACCGGAACCAGAAATATAACCTGAACAATGTTCAGAGCCTATAACCTCAACGTTGTTTTGTTTGCTTCATTAAAGAAATGATTGTCCAAAAATGTATTGTTACAGGAGTGCGAAGTGAAGCCCTCCATTGCTCCTAAAAGTTTGAGTTTGACGCAAATCATGCAAAACATTTTACACATCACACACGTGCATTTTGTTTACATTTATGTTTTCCAGAAGCATTTTGCAAAGTGATCTCTCTGTACAAAGCTTCTGTGCGTCACGTGACTCGGGGCCACAGAGCCAGGCAGGTTGCATGGCAGGGCGTCATGGCACGCGTTACTCATTTACATGTGTATAGGCGTCCATAATAGAAGTTTCTGAACGGACAATAGGCCGTTTCAGAGTGTCTACAGATGGCCACACTCCACCTGTCCTTTTGCATGGGGAGGGGTTCATATACACACTTTCTTTTTCCTCTCCAGCACCTGTAATAAGCCGATTCAATTTAAGAAACCCTCTTTTTCATTTTTACGCATAAAACTTTAGGTTCATATTTAAGCCTTTTTTAATACATTCAAATTCTGTACATATCGTATTATAGTATTACCTATACCTAATTCATAGTATTCTGTATATCATGTCCATAGCACGTATGCGTATCTGCATATGATGTTGATAATACTGTATACACACTGTATACAACTGTAACTTATCTCCATAGTGCTGTGTCTGTACATATTAGTTTATCTACACTTCTGTATATAAAGCACTTGCTGCTCATCGCACTTCTGGTTAGATGCTAAACTGCATTTCGTTGCCTTGTGCTTGTACATGTGTAATGACAATAAAGTTGAATCTAATCTAATCTAATCTATTATATCATTTTAAAAAAAGTTTCCCAGTCTTATAATAATTAGT
The DNA here is from genome assembly GCA_033459395.1 of Hemibagrus guttatus. NCBI lineage: Eukaryota > Metazoa > Chordata > Actinopteri > Siluriformes > Bagridae > Hemibagrus > Hemibagrus guttatus. The sequence goes on along the minus strand of JAUCMX010000014.1, from coordinate 12,253,732 downwards.
CAATATTTAACCTCCATTTGCCAATGTAGACCTTTATACATTTTATATCCTAAGGGAAAGGTTCATTAGAAAGTTTTATTAGATTAAAAGTCTAAATCAAACTGAAACAAATTCACTATTTTCAAATGAAGTATTGCTCTAATTCACATATACCGTGCATTGGACAATAAACTTGCATTTCCATATCTAAATATAAGACTCAGATTTATGTTCCTCTTATGCAAAAATGTTTTAAAGAACCATGCAGTCCAGGGCACAAAAAAGTCCATGGATTATCTCCATCAATCTGCCACGAGCCGGAGTGTGACAATAGCATTAGCATACCAATGCAGCTCGGTCCAATCAGAGCAAGTGCCTTTCATGCGCAACACGAGCCCAAGAACATAAAAGCCGGCGCCTGGCTCTGATTCAGCACCAGTCTTCTCCGGACTATCCTGATCTCTGCATCTTTACCGTGCACGTCTCGGAACGACTCTTAACTCTAACATCATGACTTTTGAGGAAGTTGCCATCCAGAAGCCCAGCGAGAGAGCTCAGGGTACCGGCAATGCACTGGAGGAGCTATTGGTGTCTGCCAAAACGAACGACTGCCTGACCATCGGCGTGTATGAATCTGCTAAAGTGATGAATGTGTAAGTATCCGGTCTGCGCACTTGCATTTAAAAGCACGAAGGTATCTTACTGAGGCTGATTGAGTCATGCATGTGATGCGTGCACTGTTACTCATGCACTGTCTCCTTTTTATTTCTGCAGTGATCCGGACAGCGTGTCCTTCTGCGTCCTGGCCATGGATGAGGAGTTCGAGTGCGACATCGCGCTCCAAATCCACTTCACTCTTATCCAGGCTTTCTGCTTCGATAACGACATCAGCATCGTGAGAGTGAACGACGTGGGACGTCTGGCTGAAATCGTCGGCGCTAAAGATCAGACCGAGGACTGTCACTGCCTCCTGATCACGGTAAGCCATGCCACATGTGCTGGAGCAACAGCATCAGCCAGAGCATTTCGCAACGCATTTAACTCTACTGAACAACTGAACAGAGTTTCTCATCATTATTTGTCATTTATTTCCACAGAGTCCAGCTGACGGTTCGTGGGAAGACCCAGCTCTGGAGAAGCTGCACATGTTCTGTGAAGAAAGCCGGCGCTCCAACGACTGGCTCCCAGAGATCACTCTGCCAGCTCGCTGATCTGCTGATGGGACTCTTCTCACACGAGAGGCTCTAACCCCTTAATGGAAATACATGCATCCTTTGAATAAAGGATGATGATGATTATGATGATGATGATGATGATGATGATGATGTATCTTCACATCCCTGGATGCTTCTGAGGAGGCTCTAATGCGGTCCAGGCAGCGCGGGGCATGCAGGCCTGAAGTGGCCTTTCGCCTCACGGTTCCGTCGCTTCTCGTCCCGTCCATGCCAAGATGGTCCTCCTTCTTTATGTGAACGAGGCCGGGCATGCCACGAGAGCGACCCAGCGGCCCTCATTCTTTGTGCGGATGAGGTTTGGAGAGGAAGGAGAAAGCGGGTTTGTGTTTGTGCGCAAATTCCGCATCAAGCGTTAGACACGCAGAGGACGCGGTGGTGCGTCGGAGCGACGTTTTTGAGAAAAATGGACTTAACATCAGGGACATTTCTTTAAAAAAAAACGTAATTGCCGCACAGTATAACGTACCTTACTGTCAGCAATGTGCTTCTTTCCACTTTCCAGAATTGTCTTATTCTCTAAAGGTTTAACTTTAGAAATATTTATGACAAGAAATGAAGTCTAAAGGTTTCACTTTAGAAAAATGTCATCATAAAGAAAAAAAACTTTAATTAAAAAAAAAAAAAAAAAAACATAAATAATTTTCTAACTAATGTGATTGTAATTTTGAATGAATGGAACAAAATAAATAAACTGGTGAAACAAATGCTGCCTAATGTGTTATTTCTGCACTCGAGTCATTCACTGTGCCAAAATCTAAGCGCTGTCATAAGTTTTGGTGCTTGTAAATGCTTGCATTGTGGGGCGGCGTGTGTACTGTCAGCTGCCGGGCCCCATCCTGGCCCCATCCTGGCCCCGTGGCCGCTGATCTGCATGTGTATGACTCAACCACAAAAGCAGCACGCCTCTGGCTCAGACTGGGGGCCTGCACAAGGGAGCCATTGTTTGAGGCGGCAGATGTCCGAGCTGCCACGCAAACTCCATCTGCCACAGCGAGCAGATGGGAGGTGAAGAGCAGGCGTTGGGGGGTTACTGGGGGGGTAGAAGAAAGGGGTGGATGGGTGGTTGAATGCTGAACTCACTTTTGCATTGGCTCAGAGTTTGCTGCTGCATTGTGTACATTCTGCATCTGCCTGTGGCATGTCCTCGGGCGACTGCACTCTCTTTTCAAAAGAAAGTATGCTTGAACGCTGTAATGTGACCATACATGCAGAAATGGCTAGTGTTGAACAAACACAAAGTGTTTAATTAAAGACAATATTGGATGAATATCTAGTGCTGAATTTGTGTCAATATGTGTCCAGGTGCACTTCCATGAGCTCAATAGTCTTGGATTAATCTGAGTGCTAAGTGTAACATGTACTATAAGCCACTTTCTGTGATTTATAGCACTGCTTCCACACAGTTTAATAGCTTTTTAAACATTTGGGATCTCAGATAATATTTCAGATATTGCAAGACTTTATAGAAACTTTTAAATATATTTTGTGCAACCTTTACACAGTATAAACCTAGAGTCTACTACAAACGCTGTCCCTTTGTCACCTGCACCTACCATACAGACACACTGTTGTTACAGTCAGTCCATCTGTTGCCTCATCTCCTCTCTACTCTGTCTATCAGTGGAAAGGGATCACCTCTGAGCAGATGTTATTCAGATAGTGGTTTATTCACAGCACAGCAGCAGCAGTAACATGATAGTGTGTATGGTGCTGGTTGAGTGGATCAAGTACTACCTGTTGTAGTTATGAGACTGAGAAATGTAACATTCGGCACAATTTAGCTGTTACAGACAAAAAAAAAAAAAACCACAGCACACCATAAAATAATTCTTTGGTCATGAGCTGATATTTGCATCCTACTAATAATGTGACATAATCAGTATCGACTAGTTTAGTCCCACTGCAACAAAGGAAAACGGGTGGCAAATTTTTGTTCTTTCGAATATTCTAGCTGTGTGATTTTTAAAAAAAAATTAAAATCACATTGTGTGAGCGGTGCTTTGATCCTCAGCTAAAAGCCACTAATAGGTAGATTACATAGAATGACACCAAACTAACAGGACAGCTACAAACACAGTAGTGTGATGGTAAAATAGACAGAAAACTTGCAAAATGGACAGAAAAATAATCTGATTATCTGAAGTTTGTGTCAGATAACTGATGTTGTAAACAGATCTTAGTAATTTTATTTTTTGCAGCTCTATAGTCTCCGGTGTATAATCTGCCATGTAGAGCATGTTATTGCACAATCTGATACAGAATTCAGCCACGATTTTATTGGAATCTCATGAAATCTGACAAGCAATAATTACTTGTCAGTCTACATGTGCTTTTCAAACTAAACTGAAATGAATTACCTGTTCAATACCATTCATTAGAAACAGTTTCTGATGTGAGTTGGTGGAACCAAAACTTTGTGCATAGTAAAAGACAGGCTACTGTCAGTATAGTTTAACAGCTACAAAGAGATCTATATTGTAGAAGGACATGATAAACTGATCAGAGTGTGTATACTATGTTTACATCTATTGTATTCGATACAGAAATAGTGCACAAAGCAAATATTGCAAATATAAAACACTGAGATGACATTATTGTTTTACAGATTTCAGCTTCAGGTGCAGGGTTGTTGGTGTTTTAGATCAGTGATGTCAGTAGAGATTCCTATGAAAGACTATTAACCTTGTGAACAAGAACAAGAAAAACCCATGGTCTGTTCTGAGTTAAGCTCATTAAGAGAGGACGCACAGTTTCGAGGTGTGTCGTAAGTTCCTGTAGGCTCGAAGACTGTCCCGCTTTGGGTCTCTGACTACACCTGTGATTGAAGGCAAACACTCAGCTCCCTTGTTCCTCTGGATCCGATGGAGTACAATGCGATAGACACCTGTTATTGGGCTTCGACTATTCTTGCCCTGGTTGTTGAGAATATGTTTCTCTGTGACTCCAAGTTTCTGTAGGGCAGCATGCACCTCTTCCTGCTCTGCCCATCCTGACCTCACCTTCAGCAACTGGAGAGGGTTAAGCTGGTAGAAGCAAGGAATGGAACGCAGAGTCTCCACCGGGAGCAGCCACTCGCAGCCCAGCATCTGATCCAGTGCACAGCGTTCTGTAGGCTCTGGCTTGAGGATCCCCCGGATCAGGCGCTGACATGGAGCAGACACCCAAGTGGGAATAACATAAGCTCCCTGTAGTACACAGCGGCGCAGCTTAGGAACAGTGTCCGCACGGAATGGCATGGTGCCAGTCACCATGAAGAACAGAAGGACCCCCATAGCCCACACGTCTACAGGTGGCCCCACATAGGCCTCGTCTTTGAAGAGCTCTGGTGCTGCGTATGGAGGGGAGCCACAGAAGGTGTCCAACATCTGGCTGCGGCTGCTGATCTTTGTGCTGAAGCCAAAGTCAGCGACCTTTACATATGAGTAGCTGCTGAACAAGATGTTTTCTGCCTTTAGATCCCGGTGGATGATGTTGCTGTCATGCTGAAAGATGGATGAAATGTATGATGTACAATATATAGAGAAACTGCCAAACAACAATTTGTGAGAAAGATCTTTCTCAAATACGGTTCAGACTAATAAGCAACAGGTTTTGCAGATGTGTATAGCAACCTCTTGTTTTTTTTTGGGGGGGGGGGGGGGGATTGCACTGTCCAGTGTCTTTTTTTCTAGTGTTGGCATTAGCCAACAGTCTGGTTACATACACAGGTCCACTAATGATTCTGATATATTATGTGCTTGGCTTTATACTTTCTTTACTGAAAGATTAGCAAAGCAACTGGAGTAGTGAACTACAGGTCATAACTAAAGTTGCAAGTGAGTAACTGAAGAAATGTACACTCACAGAGCACTTTATTAGGAATACTTCCACATTTACTCATTCATGCAATTATCTAACCTGCTTCATAGTGTGACCATAGGATAAGTCATTTGATGTAGATCATCACACACTTTTTATGAGGCATTAGTATCACTTGTTTGTGTGGTTTAGAGGACTGCAGGAGGTATGGCCAATTGCTGGAAAATGTTCAATTTCCAATTTGTTTGCCTATTCTTATTAAACAAAGGTCTTTTCTAATTTATGAAACTTTTCATGTTTTCACATACTTTCCTCATTTGTTAGCTACATTACCTCACACTCAAACTAAAGGGGCTCATTCTCAAAACATGTCTTTACTAATCGCCGTACAACACAAATGCAACTGAATAAATCTTCTAAATGCTATTAAACTGACCATGTACTTTAATGCAGACAGGATTTGGGCAAACACAAGTTTGCTTTCTAGATCGGAGAGTTTTCCCTCAGAGCTGATCCTGGCATGCAGGTCTCCTCCTCCAGCATACTCCAGCACCAGGTACAATCGACTCGGTGCCTCCAACACCTCGTAGAGCCAAAGAATGTTTGGATGATGCAAGCTCTCCATTATGGAGATCTCTCTGGAAAGCATCCTCTGGGTCGAAATGTCCAGTCGCATTTTATCCAGGACTTTAATAGCCACTTTGTCTGCAGGGAAAACACAATGGCGTGGTTGTTAATAATTAATTCTTAGATCATAGATCTTTAAACTAGTTGCCTGGCCCAGAGGTGCCAACAACAAGACAATCTGACCAGGCAGAGAGAAAAGTGATAATTCTCTCACAAAAACCTTAACATATGTGGATAAGACAGATTTTTTTTTTTTCAAATTAGAGGTGTTGCAAGCTGCAGAAAGAAAACAGCAAGGTAAATTTATGTGGTGATGTCTATTTTATAATTAGCAACCCCTCCATTTCACAAGATTTCACATTTCACATGTTTTCTCCTTCAGCGAACTACCTTTTCCACTGAGGGTATATTATTTGCATTAAGTTTGACATGTGATTTAGCTTTAAAAACATAACAGGTGTCTCCTGTGTCAGTGTATGAAGGAGACAGAAATTATAAATGCTTCAACTAAACAAGAAATGTAGGCACCTCTTTTTCAGAATATATCCCACCTACCTTTGGTAAGTGCATGGAAGGCCAGTTTGACTTTGGAGAAGTTTCCACACCCAATCTCACCACAGACTTTATAGAATCCTACTCGTCTTCCTACATTCAGCTCTTTGATGGTTTTTTCATCATGACACATATCTAGTGTTAGCTTCTCCAGAGGTGTGAGGCACCTGGGTGAATCGTGTTCTTCCTCGTTATCTGGATCACTATCCGAGCTGTCTGAAAGGCTGTACAGGCTGTGCCGTGGCACACGTGTAGACACCAGAGTCATGCTTGAAGGCATTGTTGTTTCCTCTTTAATGCTAAAATGACAAATATAGAACAGAATCTTATGGAAAAAACATTGCTGAATGTGTACTGTACACAAGCCTATGGTGACGTAGTTACAAAGTACACTGCAAGAAATATTGCAATTATAGCAATATTCTAATAAATTATGCCACAACTATGCATCTTAATTTATTTTTTAACACTGACAAAATTGTATAAATGAAAAGGGGCAAGGTCTGTTTGAGGGCAAATGCTATAATATGAAGAATATGACATATGAGATCCATCGCATGGCAATAGTGCATATATAAGATGTTCCTGAAACAGTATAATCATAGGTCTACAAATAAATGTAAAACATTACAAAGAGCACATTTAAAATCTATTTTTGTGCCAGAAGATTGCATATATTACACACTACAAATTCTCTCAACAAATAGTAACTTAAATAAATACAGTCATTCATTCATTCATTCATTATCTACCGCTTACCCTTGGGTCATGGGGCATCATGGCAGGATACACCCTGGACGAAGTGCCAACCCATCACAGAGTACATATACACTCTCATACTACAGACAATTTAGAGATGCCAATCAACCTACAATGCATGTCTTTGGACTGGGGGAGGAAACCCCCAAGGGACAGGGAGAACATGCAAACTCCACACACACGGTGGAGGTGGGAATCAAACCCTCAACCCTGGAGGTATGAGGCAAATGTGCTAACCACCAAGCCACCGTGCCCCCCCAAAATACAGTCAAATTTATGTAATATTTCCTTTTGTCAGATTGCAATAATTTTGGCATCTTAATTTATTTTTTAACACTGACAAAATTGTATAAATAAAAAGGGGCAAGGTCTGTTTGAGGGTAAATGCTATAATATGAAGAATATGACATGGGAGATAAATAAACCAAATATGATATGGGAGATAAATAAACCAAAAAGAACAATCTCAAACGTAACTGAAATAAAAAAATAAAAAAAAGCTTAGAAATAATCTTTATAATGTTATATATTAGGTTTATTGCCTTGTTTATTTAATATTTCTTTTAGATTATTGGAAATACTACCTATATGTGATTGCATTTTCTGTATCAAAGAATTTCCACTTCCTAAAATGTCAAATTATTTGTAGTGCATTTAGCAATAATCATCATAACCATCATATTTAATCTAAATATATACTAAACCTAAATAATCTAAATATTGTGAGACAGGTTATTAGCCTCTGATGTTATCTTCATTACAGTAGTTATAATAATTTAGATCACAGCAGCTGTAAACAGTATAAAAAATAATAAGTACCAAAAAATAAATGACTTGAATTCTAAATCTAATTCAGGTCTCACCCTTGCATTCTGCTTCTCAAGTGAGATGAAGACACCTGTTTCCAGCATGGATTTCCACATATTTGTCTCAACTTTCTGGGATGTGAGGCGTTGTTCTAAAATCATTAAAAAAATAAATAAAAATCCAGGCAAAAAAAAAGAAAAATAAAATAATCACCCGACTAATCAAAGTCTTTCAAAGATGTTTGGATCCAGTGGCTGCTCAGCTGTTCTCCATGTTAACATGTTGTTACACATTCTAGATGAAAAACAGCAGCTGTCCAGGGGGAGATACTAGATCTACAGTGCTAATTTATTCTCTCCCACCTCACCTGTCTGACTCAGAATGAAAGCGGGATTACACTCCTGGCAAGCATCTTAACCATTAAGCTTTCTTTAGGTCTTCTTTAATCCCCGGATTTCTAGAAAGATGGACTGATGAATTGAGGGACACGAGTATCACAGGGAGCTTTTTATATATCTTATTTATGTTTGCATTTGGCATCCTGAGAAAAAGCGCTGAACAACGTAATCAAATCAGTTTTTAAATCACTGTAGAAGTTGTAATGAGGTTGATCTCTGATTTGTGTTCAGTGTAAGGATCTGATGTTATGTAACTGCTAAATAAGATTAGTGCTGTCCCTCTTTGACACAATGTGATTATCCTTAGCTTCATAATCTTTCGAGTAAGACTCACACTTTTAACATGAACAAGGTACAATAAAAGAATGTGTATATTAAGTATTCTGAGTAATGCTTTCATAGAGCATCCTATGATTTAATACTACATTTTATATTTAATATTTACCGAGAGGCAGAGCTGAACGTTTTAGCATAAGTCTGAAAGCCTGGATTAGGTGCAAGCCACAGAAATGCATAACATTGCAATTACATGCATAGTGGTTTTAAGGTAAAACTCTCAGATATTATGCAATAAAAATAGCGATTACCTGTGACTAGCTCATTAACATGAAAATAACAAAATAACAGTGCCTGTATTTGGTATTCATGTGAATAGAACAAATAAATAGTAAGTTGTTTATGTATTTCTGGAAATCTTGTGCATATTATTAATTTTCTGGTGGCTTAGTGGTTAGCATGTTTGCTTCCTCCAGGTACACTGGCTCTCTGCCAGAGTCCAAAGACACAACAATTGTGCATTGTTTTGTGTTGCTCCCTCACGGTACAGAAGAATAATGGAGTATTTTCTGTTACTTCTCCCTATGGTGAGCTAGGGCAGGTGTTACTCAGTTATAGTGTGTGTATATACATATATACACAGGTGTGATCAGGTGTTTTCAAACAGTTGGACATGTAGTGTATAAAAGGTGCTGATACACTATATGTCCAACCATTTGCAAGCACCTGATCATCACATCCATTTAGTAAAATCCCACTCCAGATCTAGTTTCCATTTACTCTTATTATAACCTCCAACCTTCCAGGAAAGATTCTACTAGATTTTGGAGTGTGGCTATGGGGATTTGCCCATTGAGCTACAAAAGCATTAGTGAGGACAGGCACTGATGTTGGGTGAGAAGGTATTTAGTGGGGTTAGGGCACTTGACTTCTTCCACTCCAACCATGACAAAGCATGTCTTTATAGATGCCTGTTTTGTGCAAAGGGGGCAGTGTCTTGTTGGAACATGCGTGGGCCTCATAGTACTAGTACAGGAAATTTTAATACTACAGCATACAAAGACATTCTCTACAAATACAATTTCAAATTTGTGGCAACAGCTTGGGGAAGACCTGTAGGGGTTTGATTGGATAACCTAACAATAAAAAAAAATGTGTCATTTTTAATACTTGGATCCAAATCCTTTGTAGTCAGTGCATGCCTGAAGTATGGAACCCCATACACTCCAGGCCACACATTTCAGGTTCCCATAATAATGTGTAAGTGTCTACGGTGTGTGTGCACAGCATTGATTGATCAGGCTACATCCTGTACTGATCGTGTGTTTATTTGATCTCACATTTACTAACCTCCGAAAAGCCTCTTCTCACACGCTGCCATTCATTTATTTAAATAAATTTTAAAAAAGGAACATTACAAGTACATAGATATTATTTTGAATGCAATACCAGGCACAATTTCACAAATTGTATCATGCATTGTTGTATTAATTCACATTGTGCTGTATATGATAAATGCTTGATACCGCATTGTCTACGGTAAGTAAAAGACGTTCAAATGTTCCTCCTCTTCAGACGGGGCTCAGAGAAGGTGTGCAGGCTCTGTTGCTCCAGCTCTTTAACTCTCTGACGCAGAGCCTCAATCTCTTTGTTTTTCTCTTCCTGCAGGAACTGCAGCTTCTGAAGACCAATAGGATTGCATGCAATCAGTGACACTAAAATGGCTAACAATAGCATTTAGCATAACACATACTGAATGTTCTGGATGTTTACTTGCTTCCATACAAGATCTAATTCTGCCTGCTTAGAACAAAGGCTTTATATAGAAAGTATGTAGAAACATACAGTCTACGGACCGGGACCAGCCCAGTAAAGCCAAATTAATTTAGAATAACAGGATAAAAAAAAAAGTGTATAATAATAATAAGAATAAATGAATTTGGAAATAACTCATTCATTCATTGTCTACCGCTTATCCGACCTACACTCGGGTCACGGGGAGCCTGTGCCTATCTCAGGCGTCATTGGGCATCAAGGCAGGATACACCCTGGATGGAGTGCCAACCCATCGGAGGGCACACACACACTCACACACTACGGACAATTTAGAGATGCCAATCAACCTACCATGCATGTCTTTGGACCGGGAGAGGAAACCGGAGTACCCGGAGGAAACCCCTGAGGCACGGGGAGAACATGCAAACTTCACACACACGGCGGAGGCGGGAATCGAACCCCCAACCCTGGAGGTGTGAGGCAAATGCGCTAACCACTAAGCCACCGTGCGCCCCTTGGAAATAACTTTGGAAATAACTTTGGAAATAACTTTGGAAATGATTTGTAAACAATTTTGCAAACTATATTGATTTCCTTCACTTCAATATTATAGGCTATTTTGTGTAGATTTCTGACATTTTTTGTATACCAATACCATTAAAATGGCACTTTCTCACCTAAATAACAAATAACTAGCAAATTACAATTTAGTTTTTAGCATACCATATTCTAAAACCATACACTCTATGCACACTTAAGTAATTATGTATTGTACATGTAAGTCTACGCTATGCATTTAAGTACCAAAAGTACTTCGATATACATTGCTTTTCTATCGTCCAAAAATGGTGGTACACATTTTTTATCACAGAAATGACCGCGTACTCTTTTAAAGATGTTTTGAGGAATGATCCCAGATGCTCGTGGCTGCTGCTGGCTCTTCACTGGCATACTCTGAACTCTCGCAAGCTTAGCGCTGAACTACAGGCAAAAAGGAAACCAGTATTATTTGCATTCAAAAAGTCAGTTGTGAGCTTACATTTACAGCAATCAGCAATTCACCCTTTTCCGGGGTCTTTATGCTAATTAAGCAATAAAGCACTGTGTTTTATAGGAAAACAGTTAATGATGGGGTGGTGTGATGATTCACCAGTCAAGACCTATTTCCCTATAATTGCACATCACATTTATATATATAATGTTTAGACATTTTCATCATTTTAAACACTTGAGAATATCTATTTCTTATTATTTTATGTGGTGTGTCCCTGTTAAGCAACTGTTACTAAAGCAATGATAAAATAACATAATATTATAATGATTGTATCACTGTAAACCTGTGACAGAGCTGCTGTAACAGAAAATTAGTCAACATCTTTTGACCGGTAAGATTTAAAAAATTCAACAGCTCTGAGGTATAATAATAAACAAATCATTAGACCAGACTAAACTACAAGAACAGGAGCGGTGCAACTGATGATAACCTGTTAAACGTCTCTCATTTAAATGACCTAAACCTGTAGGACATTGCAACTTTTTTTCAGTTTTGAACACTAAGAAATATTTTTGGCAAAACCATAGTTCAATTTAATATGTATTAAGTTTCAGATTTCTTTTTTTTTTTTGTGGCAAACTTTGCCACATTGCAACTGTCATTTCTTCTCCACTGAGTGTAAGATGTGGTGAATTTGCAAGTGGGTGCGTACCTCAGCTATTGACTTTTTACACAAATCCATACTAAACAAATTAATAACAGCAATGTTATTCAGTTACTCGGGTCCATTTCCCCTACTTTTGATCCTATAAGGAATAAAGCTGGATCCAGCGGTTATTAAGTTACATTAACTTTGAATGTAATGTGTCCATTTCCTTTCCCACTGAAACATGAACGTGCAATGGTTTAACCCTAAATTGATTTAAGGAATGGTATCAGCATTATATCCACTTCTTCAGATAGATATTAAGCTTCACTTGGGATGCATGGTTTGCTAAATCAAATAAGCCTAAATGTTACAGATGGCACAGAGCTGTGCAATTACCAGAGGACTTTATTCATGTAGGAATAATACTAAACCGTGCAATTAAAAGGGGCTTGGACATGGAGATGTAACTCAACACCATAGTACCTCAAAAGCAAAAACCTCAGATAGATATACCTCCATTTGCATCTTTATAACTTCACTTTGCTTTGCTTTTTCCTGGTCCTTCATCTTCTGTCTCATGGCTTCTATCGCTTTCTCTTCTCTGTCCAGAACCGCTTTTATTTCAGCATCTTTAGCCTCCACTTATAAAAATACAGTATGCAACATCAATTATCAACCTGTTAGAAGAAAACAGGCCTAAATATACACAAATATAAATACATTTAAATAAAGAACAATAATCATTGTACAAGAAAAGACAGAAACTATGTACACTGTCAGTCAAATTTTTGTGAACATCTGGAGATTTATTATTGCTTGTATTTAATCCAAATTGTGTTGTATACAGAGCTATTTAATGACAATACAGTCGTTCTATTCTAAGTTTGGCAGTTTTCCTGTTGGGGAAATTAAATGACAAATATTAAACAATTGTTCAATAAATTCCCTAAATTCTTATTTGACTTCCACACTCGTAGACTGTAATGGAACTTTAAATGGGTTCTGGATGAATGTTGCTAATTCTGTACTGTCCACTGTAGTAACTGTCGAATTTTATCTGGCCAACACAGATAGAGGGAGTGATGCACATTGTGAAAAGTCCCAGTGCTGTTCTAGGAAATATAGGCAATCAGACCAATCACATTAATGGGCTGAAATTATCTGTTGTATAAATGATAATCAATTTTAGGGTGCCAACAGTAACTTCACTTCAAACTTCACTATTATACCACCTGCCATTGCCTAATTTCAGGTCCCCAAGTGGTTTATTCATTACTTAAGAGGAATAAATGACTCATAACTAGGTGTCACAATGTTAAAATGCCTAATGATGCATACAATGTGGAGTTTCTCTGTCTACTCCCTTTTTGTGTGGCATGACATATTTAATTGTTTTGATCATTTTGCAATAAATTTAAGTGTAATTTCACTGAGCTGAGGGTGATATAGTCAGTGTGTTCTTGCTCTCACATCTCCTCTTTCTATCTGCAGCACAGTCCTCCAGCTCCCTCTGGTGTTGCTCTTGCAAAGCTCTCAGCTCACGCTGCAGCCTCTGGACACAAGCCTTGTTCTCCTGAATGTACAAATCAGGCATGTTTTCAGATTTCACTGTTATGAATCATTATGGAAAATGGGCATGGACCCTATGACAACATCTATAACATTCATATTAGGATAGATTTTCTACTGCTGGTATCATTAAAACTTTTAGAACAACTGGAAAGTTCTTTCCGCTCTTCCATTTGCTCTTTTAAAGCAGAGAGGAAAACTTTCCTTTTTAGACTTCACCCTGCTGTTTCTTGAAAGGGGTTGTCACTGTATCTAATGTATATTTAGTAGATTCCATCTAGTTGTGTTTTCCTCCTGTAAAGCAACCTTGGGTTCTTTTAAATAAATAAAAATGTAACAAATCTAAATTAAATAAAAATATGCGCATAATCAAAATTAAATGAAAAAAAAGAACAATAAAAATAAATTCAATTAAAACAAACTTGCATGAATAACTATTTTTTATTATTCATTCATTCATTGTCTACCGCTTATCCGATCTATTCTCGGGTCACGGGGAGCCTGTGCCTATCTCAGGCGTCATTGGGCATCAAGGCAGGATACACCCTGGACGGAGTGCCAACCTATCGCAGGGTACAACACACACTCTCATTCACTCACACAATCACACACACACACTACGGACAATTTAGAGATGCCAATCAACCTACCATGCATGTCTTTGGACCGGGGGAGGAAACCCTCGAGGCACGGGGAGAACATGCAAACTCCACACACACATGGCGGAGGCGGGAATCGAACCCCCAACCCTGGAGGTGTGAGGCAAACGTGCTAACCACTAAGCCACCGTGCCCCCCTTATTTTTTTATTAGTGTATGATAATTATTCTTTATTCTTTTTATACCACTTTATACCCCAATATGCCACTACTGTTTTGCTATTTTGCTTATAAATATTATGAAATTTCTTTATAAATCTTATTCTAGTTAAGCACTTTGAAACATTATTTTCCCACCTCTCCCTGTTTTTTTTGGATTACCTCCACTTGTTCTTCATTTTGCTTCTTCAAATCAAGGATGACATTTTTCAGCTTCTCATTTTCACCTAAGACAAAAAGGACCTTATCCAAAGTCACTGCAATCTACTTTTCTGTCCTTTACAGTTTAATGACAAAAATATAGTTATGCTTACCCCGAAGGTTACACTGTTGTTCCAAGCCGTGCTGAAGACATTTAATGTTGCCCAACAATCCAGCTTTCTCTATAGACACAGGTTTAATTATATTATAATCATAGTCATAAGCAGGATATGGACTAATGTGCACTAGATGGTAAAAAAGTCTATCATGAGGTCAATAATACATTTAATGTCTACAACCAAGTGCAATAAGTATGCATAAGTGTACAGACAATTCACAAAGCTGTTTATATAGCTACAGCTCTGTATTATCACTAGCATTTTTTAATATTCCCATCCACTGATTTTCTGTGTTTTACTCACTTTTTATTCATTTGTTGCAGTCTAGAGTAAAATTATACACCCTGTCCACTTTAATAAGAACACCTGCTAATGAGAATTTAATAAGAACACCTGCTCATTTAATCCTTCAATCCCATCAGCCTATCATGTGGCAGCAGGACAAAGCTAAACTATCAGAATGGTGAAAAATGTAATCTGTTTGGCTGATACTGATGATCTTCTTCGAATTTCTCACACAAGGAAGAGGGAAGAAAGGTAATCCCCCCAATAATCATAACTACCAATTACAACTGAGACACTGGGAGCTTTGAAGATAATGGGAAGCACTGCAAAGCAAAGAAGTTTTGCATTGCTGGTCAGACAGTGAGAGAAAAAAGTAAATAACTCACAATATATGGGGCACTCCAAATATACTGTACCTAGCTAGCTTATTCATTTCAACTAATCCATAACCATCACTATAATGAGTTAGCAAAAAAACTGTTATGTTAGCTAAATTTTATTTCAATAGTTCCCTCATCAACATCAAGGCTGTTCACACTGGACATCACCCTATCACAACACCATTGACATATGGCCCACTTCTACTTTAGATTAATTCTGTCAGGTATCTGAACATTCTGAGGAAACATGAAGCTTTGACAGAACTGATGCATCCATGCAAATGCTTACAGATCGATGAAATTTTATTTTACTTAGTTTCCACTTTTCCTCCACTTGTACTGTTGTGAGTTTATTTAAATGAGGTCTAAATGGAAAAATGTATTTAGATGTATAAATAAATGTTATTGAAAAAGAAAAATTACTGTTTAGATTAAATGAATCAATAGTCGATGTGTTTTGATACCATGCTAATTTCTGCTGTTCTTTTGTATTGTATGTTTTGAGTGGACTTGTTCTTACATCAGAACCAAGGTGAATATAGCAGCTGATTAGGCCGATCAAAAGAATGAGAGGAGGAACATCTGATCAGGAAAACGCAAGCTAATACTACTAAAAAGACCGGTGGAGATGTTAAAGGTGTCAATAAAAATTATATTGTATTTCTGGCTTATGCGTACGTATCACAATGAGGACAGCAGGCAAGCAGACGTTTCAGATAAGCAGGTAAGCATTAAACAGCTGAAGAATGTTTGGTATGATACACATAAATACAAATGAATACACTAGGGAGTTATTTAGTAGGTAACAGTGTTTCTTCTCGTGTCAGTTCCAAAATGAACCTAATGTTAGCGACCAGCTGAGCTCAGGTGACAGGGACGGAGAAGGATTTAACAATACAGATGTTACCACCTGCTTAACGCCTGTATATCCTAATCTCAAATTTAGAGTAGTACAGACTAGAGCTCACTAAGTTAAACTTTCAGCAAAAATGGTTTCAGATGTTCCTCTGGCTGCACTACAGTGCCACTTTAAAAGTGGCTTTACACTTTTATTACACGGATGTCCTCTCAAAGAAAG
Source organism: Hemibagrus guttatus (assembly GCA_033459395.1). NCBI lineage: Eukaryota > Metazoa > Chordata > Actinopteri > Siluriformes > Bagridae > Hemibagrus > Hemibagrus guttatus. The sequence continues at coordinate 12,237,433 of JAUCMX010000014.1, read as the reverse complement.
CCACTCTTGCTTCCAAGTTAGAGACTGCCTTTGTGAGTATTGGCTTGAAGAACTGGAAAAAAGCAGTGGAGAAGTTTATAGCCCATGTGCACCCAGATGGTGCAGCCAACATCTGGTAAATACCCTGGCGAACAGACTGTTTAGAAAGAAACAGCTCTTTATATTTATATGTTCTCTGTGGAGAACATTGTGTGAACCTAGTTACACAAAGGCATGCACAGCTTCCGAGAGATTTTCTTGACTTGGTACATCGGATGGAAAATCTGTGTAGCATGTCTGGTAAATTCAAAAGAAAGGTTAGCCAGATTGCCACAGCAGATTATGGCATCTCAAGCACTTTAGACACCAAGCAATAACATCTGTTCTCAAGCAGGATGATTGTGGACTTATTCCTTAGATGAAATGCTCCTAGTGCATCCACCTCCAGTGGCTTGCACCAAAGGTTTCTCAATGGCAGGAATGTACTGGGTTTTGTGTTGGCAGGAGTTGTAACTGGAGAGAACATCTGAATACTTTCCAAAGAAAAACACAAACTATCTCTGGCATGAAAACTGCTGTTCCTTAGGTTCAGTCTGTTTTGAAAGAGAAGAGAAATGAAGATCTCTTTTGGAGCAGGCAACTGTGATTGTTAGTTCTCTAAACTTACAGCCCATGAAAGTTCCAGGACTGAAACAACTGCATAAATGTTTTATTGGAGAAGAAAGCATATACAAGCCAAAAACAGCACTAGAGCACTACAGAGTAGAGTTTTATCAGGTTCTTGACGTTGTCTGATGTCTTCAGCAGGAAGGTCTAGTGACCCTGCAGAAACTAGAGCACACTCTGCTTACTGGACAAGTTCAATCAGTATGTGGTGAGTGTCCTGAGCTTGGAGTTCAAATACCCATGTTTAGACATAACTACCAGTTTGGACGCAATGTGAAGGCGGCACAAATTTTCAGAGGAAGTCTGTGGCCTATTCAGGCAATAGGTTCAGGTTGTACCAGTCTCTGAAGCAGAAAGTAGCTTTAGTGCCCTCAGACCTGGCTACGCTCAAGTGTGTTGCTACAGAGACAGAATCATGTGGCAATTTGTCACGTCCACCAAGACAAGTTGGACCACCTCTTATACAAGCAAGTCCTTTAGTGCCTTCCTTTTGACTATAATCAAGTTGTGTCTATCAATAAGTGTATCCAGTTGTGCCGGGAATTTCTGGCATTTAGCAGATGCCCTTATCCAAAGTGACTTACAATTTTATCTCATTTTATACAACTGAGCAACTGAGGGTTAAGGGCCTTGCTCAGGGGCCCAGCAGTGGAAGCTTGGTGGAGGTGGGATTCAAACTCACAACCTTCTGCTCAGTAGCCCAACACCTTAATCACTAACCTACCACATCATAACTGCGTGTGGATGGAAATTATGTAAAGGTCCAGCAGACATAAAAATCTGGCTTTTCCCCCCAATTATTTATTTGTTTAGCAAATTAACTTCGAAGTATCAGGAAGCATATCCACATGCACCTCATGCACACAACAGTCTTGAGTTTGCATTAAAAGGTGTGAAAAACAAAAACCATCTTTTTTGTGGAGAGTCTGCAGTCTGAAACATCTTGTTGATGAGAGAGATCAGAGGAAAATGATCGGACTAAGCTGAGCTGAAAATGAAGGATAAAGTAACTCAAATAAATGCATTTCATTTAAATGTGATGAGAGAAAAGCATCAGAACACACAACACATCTGGTACCAACAACCAGTCGCAGAGATCACAATGTGAACATTAAATCTTTACCTGTATGTGCAATATTATTATTTATTTATTTTGCATTGTGCTGCTGCCACATGATTGGCTGATTTGATCATTGCATGAATGCACTGGTGTTCCTAATAAAGTGGATGGTGAGTGTAATAACATTAATTGACGTGCAGCACCAAACATTTTAACTAAATTTTAAGTCTGTACTTACCTTCAATTAAATGTTTTTCCTTGTTTTGTGACAATTTTAGAAGTCTATTGGCTTCGTCCAGTTTTATTTCAAAGATGTTGTTCTTTCCCCTCAGCTCTGTTATTTTCTAATGAACACAAACAGAACAGCTGCTTCAGGTAAATCAAACATGGCGGACTCAGGGAGCTAGCTCGCTAACCACTAACTTTAAACGTGTGTATTTTTAATCTCTCTTAGGAAATATAACATCAAACAAGATCGCATTGTGTTGTCGTTGATATACTTGCTCCAGGAGACTGAAACCTTGAATTAGTTTATCGAGGTTAACAACCGTTTTCTTCATTTTAACTTGCGTATAAACAGTTAAATTGCAGCTAGCAGACGAACACGGCTTAGGAATTGAGAGTCGATTCCAAAGCTTTGACTCTTTGAATCAATTCTCAAATTCTCAAAGTATTAGCGGAGGTAATTTCGAATCACCACAGTGACACAGTGAATCTTTTGATTCGGTTCATCAAAAAGATTCCTTCGCTGATTCATTCAGTGTCTTTCTGTAACTTTGCATCATTACACCAGTAGGTCTCGCCATTGAGTGTCTTTTAAGATTTTAGTAAGTACATTTTTCATTCACTTAAGACTTTTCTTTAAAAAAGATTCTTTAAAAGTTTTAGTATTATGCTTTATTACAATTTAACATACATTTTCAGGAAAGGCATTTTGAGAGGTCGGTCACGAATTAGGATACGAATGTAATAATAAAAAAATATATAATATAAACATAAACTATACTGACCAGGCATACCATTATGACCACCTGCCTAATATTGTGTTGGTCCCCCTGTTGCTGCCAAAACAGCCCTGACCCATCATGCACTGTGTATTCTGACACCTTTCTATCAGAACCAGCATTAACTTCTTCAGCAATTTGAGCAACAGTAGCTCGTTTGTTGGATCGGATCACACGGGCCAGCCTTCACTCCCCACGTGTATCATTGAGCCTTGGCCGCCCATGACCCTGTCGCCGCTTCACCACTGTTCCTTCCTTGGACCACTTTTGATAGATACTGACCACTGCAGACCGGGAACACCCCACAAGAGCTGCAGTTTTGGAGATGCTCTGATCCAGTGGTCTAGCCATCACAATTTGGCCCTTCATCAAACTCGCTCAAATCCTTACACTTGCCCATTTTTCCTGCATCTAACACATCAACTTTGAGGACAAAATGTTCACTTGCTGCCTAATATATCCCACCCACTAACAGGTGCCATGATGAGGAGATCATCAGTGTTATTCACTTCACCTGGCACTGCTCATAATGTTATGGCTGATCGGTGTATTAAGTAGTTTTAGGTGCTACCATTCTTGACAGCAAACATTTTTTTACACACTTTTGTATAGCAGATTATGTTACAATACCACAAGGCTTGTCTGTGCTACACACTTTTCTAATGCACGGTTCCTCACTCTTTCTCTTATTGTTGAGAGGGTAAAAACTGAATGAACATCATCTGATCTTCGTTTGTTAATTTTGTTCATGAAAAACAATTACAAGTCTACAACAAAAGTAAGGGATGCATTTATTGAATTAAAATATCCCAGTATTCAAATCAATCGAGAATGATCCGTTCACTTTAAAGATTTGTTTAAAAACACAGATTCATTCACAAACGAAGAACCAGTACTAGAATTACAGAATTCCAATACAAATGGAGGCATGTTAACTTTAATTGCTTAATTTTTAAAAAAATCTATATATTTATTATGTACATTTTAACAAGCCACACAGAGAGTCATATCCTTTGACACTTACTTTTTACAAACTTGCTAAGCTGGCAAAGCACAGCCATAGAACAGAAAAGAAAAACATAGACAAGACAAGACATTCGAGTCGTAACCTGGGTACATGGTGTGCTGGGGTTTAGAGACAAAGCTCTGTACTTACAAGTGCAGTTTAACAGAAATTAGCTTATGCTTGCTACTTAAACCTGTACTGTTAGATATCAGAATTACTGTATGTAAACAAATTAGCAGGTTCCTCATAGATATAAAAGTTCATTAATAAAAACACAAGATTTTTATACAAATCCACCTAGCTAAAGAACACCATTACAGAAAGGCGTCAGCCCTTAAAGTGGTAATCAATTATGATTTGCATTATTTATACAGCTCAGAAAATAGGTCATTAATCCAATAAATTTAATACAATCCAAGTCCATCATATGATGTTTCAGTAATATAATAAGAACCAGTCAATGAAAAATCCAAATGTTTAGCTCAGTCTTGTTTGGTGTTGGCTACCAATATCCAAAATGCTTTACAGCTAATCCGTTGTATCTCCAAATCCCACCTCAATACATTTTTGGCACTACTTTTTTGGAGTAATGCTGTGTAGTAGGTCGGGAGTCCAATATCCCTCAGGAGTGGGTCCAGATTTTGGCGCAGATACAGTAGAAGCTGCTGCGCTGCTTGTCTTCAAAAGAAGGCTATCTTTCCAGCCCACTCCATCCACCATGGTGTATTCCGGAGGAGTTGGCATCGTGAGGATAGGAAAGGCGGAGATGATGGGTGTCGTGTCTGGTTTTGCACTGGGGTTCGGACACGTTTGTGGAGTACTGGTGCTTGCTGACCCAGGGTTTGTAGTGGATGAGCTTGGCCCACTGACACTGTAACCTCTTTCATTGAGGGTCATTATAAAGCAGGGTTTTTTCTCTTTATACTCGGTAGCTTTATCTTGAATACTGCAGTCATTAGCCACGTTCTGCTCTGGGCACAACATTGTCTCACCACACGGCATAACTTCAGCCACTTGAGAGTAAATAGAATTCTGCCATGCAGGTTCCTGAGCAGGAGAAACCACAGGTTGCAAATTAGCAGGAGGTATCAAAGTGTGAAAGCCATCTTGGGTGCTAATTGAGGGGTGAGGAGCATCGTGGTTATCGTGGTCAGACAGATCAGGGTCACAGCAGCTCGCCCGACCCGAGTCGTCATCCTGGAACACGCTGCATGTTGGAGGGGAGTCAGAGACATGAGATTCACTGAAAAGGAGTGGTGTGTCCAAGCCTTCCATCGTCTCAGTAGGTTCGTCGATGTCCACCTGTATGAACTCCACCCATGGATCGTTACTGTACAGCTCTGGACGTAGGTCTGGGTGAGCACCCAGGACCGAAGTGAACTCAGTTAGCTGGCCCTTCTATAAAGACAAAAAGTGAAAATACCTTATTCTTCTTAAATGAGTTATGAGGTAAAGACAACTAGTGTGATATATTTTATGGTATATTGGTAGATGGTACATTGGTATGATGAAGCAATCTGAAGCACTCTTCAGAGTTATTAAATGTCATCTTGGTTTTAACCCATAGTAATGGCTGACAAAGGGACTTTAAATGTTTATATTCATGCCAATAATTCTGGAGGGTGGATTTTACAAGCTATTTCCTGCTTCCTCACAGTGGCAGGCTCTGATTCCTGCCATGGAAAGCAATTTAAAAGTGTCACTAATTTTTACAGTTGTAATATTATGGATTTCTAATACATTTTCTTTTTAATACATACCTCTAGGAGGACTGGATCAATTCCTTTGATTTTCGGTCCAGGAACAGGTGGCAGAAGAATCACCATTAGCCTGAAACAACAGTTTTAATATTTATAAACACTGGATTTAACTTCTCATTCCATCGAATGCTGATTACACATCATACAAGTGAAAACTATAGCACTAAATGGGCTGTGAATTCTCCATTTGACTTCAGGGTAATTTTTCTATGTACATTTTATAAAATCACTGTGTTTTTAATGAACCTGGGTGTCACTTTTAGGCCAAACAATCATTCTATTAGTGGTCTCTTACTTCTGTTTACGTGACAGCACAATCAGGATTAACATGATTCCAGTAGCAGTAGCCATGAGGATGAACACTGCAGTTATGGGGACTCTTGAGCCTAAAACCAAAAATTGTATATTTCTGTTATTCAAATAACACATGAATTCAACCTCACATGATTACATTCTTAGCAATAAGTCTAGCCTCTTTGTACCTTTGTTGGAAACAAGTATGAAGATGGAGTCGCTAAAATCCCCAAAGTTGTAGCCCCTCATTTTGGACCTCACCCTGACTTCATACTCTGTGCTAGTGCGAAGGCCGTAGATGTTTGCCTGCATGTCCTTGCCATTCTCAATCTGGAAACCAACAAATAAAGCCAAAGTTAAGTAAAATTACATTTGTTTTAAACTGCATAGGCATAATCAGTATGATAATATTAATCATAAATCATCACCAAGGATTCACAAATGAATATGACAAGAACAAACAAGAAACCCATATCCTTTAGAACCAAATGCACCAGTCTTCGTCCACATGGAAGACAGCGGTGTATAGTGAGATATATAGACTTGATTGGCTCTTAAATTTCAGAATGCCTTTTCAACTCAAGAAGTATCCATTATTGGACAACAATGTCTTGTCTAATTTTGGGTAAGGGGGATGATTAAGAGATGGGTGATCTGACAAAGATATCATATCACTACAATTACAAATATTTCTATGATACCAGATATTTAGGTTTCAGCAAAACATTAGTGTTGCATTAAACCAAACAACCTAAGGCTATCATGAGCACAGACACACCCAACCTGGACAGCTAGATTTAGAAGAAAAAAAAAAAAAAAAAAAACTTCTATCCTGTTTGGGTGAGCTCATGATACCCTCAAATTCTTATTTTTTGGCTGACGGGACTGGAACCTGATGTGGTCTTCTGCTGTTATAGCCCCAAATTATTATAGACTTCCTGTCACAATGTTTTATCTTTTTTACACCATTCTGTGGCTCAGTGGTAGGTTTCTCGCCTATCATGCGGAAGGCCCGGGTTCGATTCCCAGCCAATGCCTCAACCCCAGCCACTGGATGCAGTGCCGGTCCCAAGCCCGGAAAAATGGGAGGGTTGCGTCAGGAAGGGCATCCGGCGTAAAACATTTGCCAAGTTGTTGTGCGGACCAGTTGGTTCGCTGTGGCGACCCCGAACAGGGAGCAGCCGAAAGCAACTTCTTCTGTGTAAACTTTAGAGATGTGTTTGAAAATCCCAGAAGCAGTTTCTGAAATACTAAAAACCAGTGCATCTGGCACAACCATGCCACAGACCACAATTTTTGTGTCTGTTTTGATGTTTTATGTGAACATTAACTGAAGCTCTTGTCCTGTATCTGCATAATTATTTTGTGTTACACTGTGTCCACATGACTTGCTGCATAAATTAGCAGGTGTTCCTAATAAAGTGGACAGGGAGTGTAGATTTATTATAAGAGTAGATTCAGACTCACAGATTTCCACTGCTCGGAGCCTGTCTCTCTGTACTGGGTCTCATACCAAAGTGTTATCCATCCCATCTTTACGTTGTCTGCTGCCGAAGGGGGCGTGTCCCATTTCACCATCACGTCAAAGAACAATCCAGTTGGGCCCACACTCAACAAAGTCCAGTTCAGCACTTCAGGTGGGTCTGGAAATACTACAAAGACAAAAAAAAGTTATTGTAATTCGAATGTGTGTTTGGTTTAAATCAGGACAGAGCGACACAATTAATCAATATTGGCTTCTTTAAATTTGTTGCATAAGGTAGCATGTGCCACCTCCTGATATTGGGGTACTGTTGTCGGGGGGTTTCTATACATGTTATTCCTATGTCCATCTATGTTGCAAAATTGCCTTAGGTATACACAAATATACAAAAAGATGCTGCTCCTCAGTCAGCCATTTTGGAATGAATCACCTCGGACACACCCAATTTGTAGCAACCAATCATAAGCTCAGTCATGTAGAGATTGTGTCATATGTTCATGGAAGCTTTCGAATGTTGTCTCTGCATTACGCATGCTGAGAGTTTTTTGTGTTGAGAAAAAAGTGGTTCATGCAATGCTCACACTGTAACCACAGCAAGACTTACCAGTCCAAGCTTGTATCGGCTAACTATCGGCTAGATTGTATGCTATATTAGATTTAATATTAGTAGTAATGCAGATGAAAAAGATTGTTTAACAATGAGGAGGTTGTGGCTTTAGAGGCAGAAATTCAGGAGAATTTGAGCTGGCTGTTTGACGTAACTATATGCAGGTATAGTTGTATACTGAAATAGGACAGGTATACCAATGTATATCCCATGCATACACGCTGTTGATATTTTCACTGTTGCTATGTTATTGCTAATATTGCAATGGATTTTTTTCCTTCAATTTTGCAAGTTCTGGCAAGGCCCAAAGCATTTCAGACACATTATGTTTTATAAGCAGTCACTAAATGTGGAAACACCCCACTTGTGTTCAAATACTATGAAAATGACTTGTTTTATTGTCTTTCTTCCTGAAAATTTTTATAGATCCTAGCAAACCTGCATTTCCAAGTCTGACTTACCAATTTCTTCCACTGAAAAGAACATTTCATCGTAAACAATGTTTGTCCGTGAGCGAAGCTGGATGAAATATCGTGACCAGATACTTGTATGGTTGGCATCAAAGTAGCACTCATTTTCCACTGTAGTGCTGTAGCTTGGGCACTCCTGCCATTTTCCTTCACTCTTCGTTTCCCTACAGGACAAAAAAAAAAAAGAGAGAAATAAGGGATGGTAAAAATGGGCTTTAAAATGTTTATGAACAAACTGTTCTGTATTAAACTTGGGGTTTGGAGCAGAGAAATATAAAATGCTAATTAAATAATAATAATAAATAATAATAATTTAGCTTGTCAGTACTTCAGCATGAACAGTCTTAGGTCACCCGGCTTCGTCAGATTCCAGAAAGATCCGACATCCCAGTGGCAGCGGAACGTTACAAGTTCCCGGGAATAGCAGCCAATCAGACGAGGCAGAGTTTTGTTCTGAGCTGGAAAAGTAAACAGCTTGGGGTTATTCTATAGTCAGATTCAATTCAATTCGATTCAATTTTATTTGTATAGCACTTTTAACAATGGACATTGTCTCAAAGCAGCTTTACAGTACATAAGAAATCTAGTACAAATATCAAAATACATATCACTGACTGCTTAATCTTATTTTTTTTTAACCAAATAAGACTTTATCCTTACAGTATGTAGCAAAGAAAACAAAAAACTATTTGTTCTAGTTTAGCTTTTCTGAAGTGATATATACATATGTATGTACTTATATACTTGTGAAATAGTCAGATTAAATGTTACTCATTTTAAAATGTCAGTTACAACACATTAGTTTGTATACACTCGGTGATCATGAGCTTAAAGTTTGATAAGTATACAATATAACTCAGTAATATTTAAACTTTTGTCCCCACTAATTTGAAATACCTCCAATCCCCAACAGTGCCCAAATTCACAAGAAGCTTTATTATATTTTTTTGCTTTCTAACACCTGATATCAGATTTCTCCATGCCTAGTTTAAAGCCAAATCATTTTTAATTAAATTTCATATTTTAACAAAATAAAAACATGCTTATTCCCCCCTCAGATTTCTGGTGTGTTTTCACATCAGTTTGTGTTGAACTGGGATACATGAAGGACGTATAATTTCATAGCTGACGTGGTAACAATAAGAAGACTACAGTAATTAGAGCTTGTTGAACATCTCGTTCCAAAGTCTGTCCTGTCTTTGCTGCAGTATCAGCCTCCATTCTTCTGGGAAGACTTTGCACTAGACTTTAGAGTGTGTCTGTAGGAATTTATGCTCATTTGGCCACAATGAAGTTGACCAGTAATGTTTAGTGAGGAGGCCTGGAGCACAATCTGTGTTTCAATTTATCACAAAGGTATCCAGCGGAGTTGAGGTCAGGGCTCTGTGCAAGACACTTGTGCACTTCCACATTGACCTTGACACACTATATTTTGTATGGTTTTTATTGTCATGCAGGAACACATTTGGACATTTACACAACTCTTAATTCCAGTGGAGGAAAATCTTCATGCTATAACATACTAAAGACATTGTAGAAAATTGTGTGCTTTCAAAATTATGGAATATGTTTAGAGAAATCCACATATGGATGTGATGGTCAGCTGCCCACATACTTTTGACTGTATTATATTATATAACTGTGTGTCTGTTTGCATGTCTATCTGCCTGCATTTAATTTTTTTTTTATTTCCTCAATTTCATATTTGTGGCTTTATATATTATCCTGTCTATTACCAGAATATGCTGATGCTTGCTGATCAATAATACTAGCAAACAAATAATACTAATTAATACTCTGATCGTGTAAGAAAAATAAATGAATGAAAATTAAATGAATAAAACAACATGCACATCATTATTGACTGCTGCTTTTCAACATGTTTTATAATCTTTGAAAGGAAAGACTTGAAGCAGAGTGTATTCCATGTCCAGCCTATTTGTGGACATGCTGACACACTTATCATGGTGTTCTCAGAAAGCAGAAGCTCTCCTGTTCTCTTATTTCCACTGCAGGAGTGACAGGATGCAACATAAATCACAGCTGTATGGCAGCCCGAGAGGACAGCAGGTGGCTTTTTCCTGGAAGTGCTGGCTAGCATTTTTCACGTGTAAAAACGATAAGAGTGTCAGCATGGGGCTTCTGCCAATGCTTGCACAATCCCTCTGTCCCCTGAGCCCTGAGATTTAAATGTGAAATATTTACTCAGATATAACTCAACAAATCATACTGTTTTTTTTTTTACAGATGAGATGAGATCTTTGTCTTATAAGCCATATGTTTAAACACAGAACAAAATCAGTGCTCAGGAAGAAAACGGTGAATTAGTTTATAGAAACCTTCATATGGAAGTGTGATTCTGTTAAAGCTTCCTTATAGGAAGGAGGAGTGTGGGGGATTTGGAGAAAAATAGAGCATGCTGTAACAGCTCCACTTTTGGCTCAAAGCCAAAGTATCAGTATCCTGTTTATCAAAGGCTGCCAGAGCTGAAGTTCCTCAGTTTTTCCTACAGAGGGCAAAGCAAGCACTAAGTAGAGATATTCACATCCATACTGCATGGAACTGATCTGGTCCGATCAAACAACCCAACACATGTGCACGCTCTCTCTCTCACACACACACAAAAAGGGCCTATTTATCATCCTAAGGCCCAACAATATAATTTTTTTTCCTGATACTGTTCCCACAAAAAAACAAGAAGCCTTTGTCATCGCCACGCATTACATTAGAGCACAGTGAAAGGCTTTTCTTTGCATATCTAAGTTTTGGAGGTTGTGGTCAGTGCACAGGACCATGGTTCACTGCCCGTGGAGCAGAGAGGTTTAAGAGCCTTGCTCAAGGACCCAACATCGACAGCTTAACAGTGCTGGGGCTTGAACACCAATCTTCCGACTAATAACCCAAAGCCTTAACCATTTCAGCTACCACAGTTATAGTGACTTATAAAATGCTTTAACACATAAATGAAAATAAATATTAATTCTTACTCTTAAAAAAAATGAAAAGAGCCTTTAAACTACCACTGAATTTTGAATGTTCAAACATAAAGACATATTTTCCAGGAATCTCCCAGGCATGTAACGTTAATTCTGAATTAAAAGGGATAGTTGTACATGTTAAACGGAACCCTGCAGAGCTTCTGTGCTCTGACCATGACCCGGGGCAACCCCAGCCACTGCGGGGTCAGTGTACTCCCAGTTCTTGTCCCAAGTCCAGATAAATTGGGGAGGGTTGCATCCCTCAGGAAGGTCATCCAGAGTAAAATCTGTAATAACTGCAACCAAAATAAAATAAATTGTGTATGTTAAGCAGGAAATTGAGATTGGGATCATAAATGGCTTCTTAACAATCCTTGAAAATAACTCAAATTTTAGTGCCAGATGTCAAAAGATAGAATTCAAAATGCTAAAATTGTATTTTTTTGTGGAAATTCTGGCAGACCGTTCAGCGCCTCAGAAGGGGTAAGCAGCTCTCTACCAACACTGTTTACAGTGGAGGCGGAGAGTTGCTGACCTCAACTGGGGATATTGCCGGACGGTGGAAGGAATACTTCGAGGATCTCCTCAATCCCACTGACACGCCTTACGTAGAAGAACCAGAGGCTGAGGACACGGAGGTAGTTCAGCAGCTCCTCAGTGGCAAGGCACCGGGGGTGGATGAGATTCGCCTTGAGTACCTTAAGTCTCTGGATGTTGTGGGGCTGTCTTGGCTGGCATGTCTCTGCAACATAGCGTGGCGGTCAGGGACAGTGCCTCTGGACTTTTTAAGAAGGGGGACCGGAGGGTGTGTTCCAACTATAGGAAGATCACACTCCTCAGCCACCCAGGGAAAGTCTATTCCAGGGTACTGGTCCGACCGTTAGTCGAACCTCGGATACAGGAGGAACAATGCGGTTTTCGTCCTAGTCGTGGAACACTGGACCAGCTCTATACCCTCCACAGGGTGCTCGAGGGTTCGTGGGAGTTTGCCCAACCAGTCCACATGTGTTTTGTGGACTTGGAGAAGGCATTTGACCGTGTCCCTCGTGACATTCTGTGGGAGGTGCTTTGGGAGTATGGGGTCCGTGGCCCTCCGTTAAGGGCTGTTCGGTCTCTGTATGACCAGAGCAGGAGCTTGGTTCGCATTGCCAGCTGTAAGTCAGATCTGTTCCCAGTGCATGTCGGACTCCGGCAGGGCTGTCCTTTGTCACCGGTTCTGTTCATTGTTTTTATGGACAGAATTTCTAGGCGCAGCCAGGGGCTGGAGGGAGTCCGGTTTGGGGGCCACAGAATTTCATCGTTGCTTTTTGCAGATGATGTTGTCCTGTTGGCTCCTTCAAGCCAGGACTTACAGTGTGCACTGGGACGTTTTGCAGCTGAGTGTGTAGCAGCTGGGATGTGGATCAGCACCTCCAAATCTGAGGCCATGGTTCTTGACCGGAAAAAGGTGGCTTGCACCCTCCAGGTTGGAGGGGAGCTCCTTCCTCAAGTGGAGGAGTTTAAGTATCTTGGGGTCTTGTTTACGAGTGAGGGAAGGATGGATCGTGAGATTGACAGACGGATCGGTGCAGCGGCAGCAGTAATGCGGTCTATGTACTGGTCTTTTGTGGTGAAGAAGGAGCTGAGCCGGAAGGCGAAGCTCTCGATTTACCAGTCAATCTACTTTCCTACTCTCACCTATGGTCATGAGCTCTGGGTCATGACCGAAAGGATAAGATCCCGGATACAAGCGGCCGAAATGAGCTTCCTCTGTAGGGTGTCGGGGCGTTCCCTTAGAGATAGGGTAAGGAGCTCTGTCACCCGGGAGGAGCTCGGAGTAGAGCCACTGCTCCTCCACATCGAAAGGGGACAGTTGAGGTGGCTCAGGCATCTGTTTCGGATGCCTCCTGGACGTCTCCCTGGGGAGGTGTTCCGGGCATGCCCCACCGGGAAGAGACCCCGGGGAAGACTCAGGACACGCTAGAGAGACTATGTCTCTCAGCTGACCTGGGAACATCTCAGGATCCCTCCAGAAGAGCTGGAGGAAGTGTCTAGGGAGAGGGAAGTCTGGGCATCCCTGCTTAGACTGCTGCCCCCACGACCCGGCTCCGGATAAGAAGGATAAGAAGAAGAAGAAGAAGGATAAGAAGAAGAAGAAGAAGGATAAGAAGAAGAAGAAGAAGGATAAGAAGAAGAAGGATAAGAAGAAGAAGGATAAGAAGAAGAAGGATAAGAAGAAGAAGGATAAGATGATGATGATGATGATGATGATGATGAGCATTGCATATATTCCATTTCATGTTTTAATGTAATTTAGCACTTGTTGTGCAAAAAATACCTTTTGGGGTTTTTTGTTTGTTTGTATGCTAGAACTTCATTTCCACACGAATATGTATTGTCTGCTCTTATCACAATTAATCGATCAATTTGATCAAGTTGCACTACATTATCAGTAACATCATATAACATATTCTCTCCATACAGTAATTCTGGCTTAATTCAAATCACTAGTTTATACGAATGTTCTGGTTACAATATGGTTTCATTTATATAGTAACAACTCATTTTTAGGGACCTGATGTATGGGTATTATGGACACACCACATAATTAAATACTTATAATAACAGTGAATAAAAATGTGTTGTTATTTAGCAAAGAAAAAAGTATACACTATTTGTTGACACAGTAAAGAAATGAGACATTAAGCTTATTTAACATTGTTGGAAGGAGTCTCCAGTTTCAGGGCTTTATAACAGCTATAACTATTTTTTTTTGTCTTATTAACATTAAGAGAGACAGAAAGTAGACTTGTAAAGGAATTACTTTAAATGTAGGTGATAACAAGAACTAACCTGTCTAGTAAACATTACACAAGATTAAATGTAATTATAGACAGTTAAATGCATAGCCTCCTGGTGGTCCAGCGGCAGTATCCCGCGATCTTATTGCCGAGGCCCGGGTTCGATTCCCGGGCAAGGAGCTAACCCAGCCACTGAAGAGTTCACTCTCAGTGTCGGTCCCAAGCCCGGGTTAAATGGGAGGGTTGTGTCAGGAAAAACCGACGTAAAACCTGTGCCAAATCGAGACATGCAGACCAAATGATCTGCTGTGGCGACCCTGAATAGGGAGCAGCCGAAAGAACAACAACAACATAGACAGTTAAAAGCATGACTTTCAGTAATCCAGAGGTGTCCAATTTTATCCTAAAAGGGCTGGTATTGATGCAGGTTTTCATTTAATCCAAGCAGAAGACACACCTGTGTCTAATGAAAGCCAACATCAGCTAATTAAACAGATGGAATCAGATGTACCTCCTGCTTGATTGGGATGAAACTCTAGCCCTTTGAGGATAATATTGGCTTGCTTTATTAAATTCATGATAATAATTGCTGGCAAACTTTAGGGTGGAAAAAGTTACTTTACTCTACTTCATCACTTCTGTTTTCTTTTGAAATAATATAATATAGCAGCATGCACCCAAGTGCTTTATTTCTTACACTGGTAGTGGTAGTACACCATTTCAAATCAGTGGCGTAAACATCTGAGCTTAAAATCTCTCTACACATTATTCAATGCCTCCAGTTTTCATCCACACAAAATATTTATGATGTTTAGTTCCAATATATATTTTTTAAATTACAGGTGAGTCTTTTTTTTTTTTAAATCACAGGTTATTTTTAAAGAGAGAGGCATTGGTGGCTCAGTGGTAGGTTTCTTGCCCATCATGCGGAAGGCCCGGGTTCGTTTCCCCAAAGCCAATGCCTCAACCCCAGCCACTGGATGCACTGGATGCACTGGATTTTCCCAAGCCCGGAAAAATGGGAGGGTTGCATCAGGAAGGGCATCCGGCGTAAAACATTTGCCAAGTTGTTGTGCGGACCAGTTGGTCCGCTGTGTCGACCCCGAACAGGGAGCAGCCGAAAGCAACAGGTTATTTTTAAAGACCTTATCTGAAAGTAACATTTTACTAAGATGAATGTCTAATTACCATTTAACATGAAAATACCACAAAATATCCGTACAATGTCCACAACTAAAAAAAACATTCATTTTCAAGGCTACAAGTATGCTGTTTCACAAATCCGAGAATGTCAAGATTGCATTCCTAAGATGAATGTTTTTGCCAAGTCACCTTGAAAAAAACTATTATGGCTAAAAAAAAATGGAGGAAGGTCCTGTACTCGATTGAAAATATGACATTTAGTATCAAGGACAGGGTTTAGCGTCAAGTACACTTCCTGTTATTTTGTCTTATTTTCAAGTTTTGGAATTGGTGGAAGATGGTGTCAAGCAAATACACAACAATAGACACTCGAGTTGTGCTCACAAACTATCCTTACTTAGTTAGCTGGCAAAAAGTACCTCCGAAGATTGCATACAATGCAAGAGCTTAATTTAAATCAGTATCTGGATTTCTATAAACAGCTACTACTATGTGACAATGTCCACT
Organism: Hemibagrus guttatus; assembly: GCA_033459395.1. Taxonomy (NCBI): domain Eukaryota; kingdom Metazoa; phylum Chordata; class Actinopteri; order Siluriformes; family Bagridae; genus Hemibagrus; species Hemibagrus guttatus. The sequence goes on along the minus strand of JAUCMX010000014.1, from coordinate 12,221,696 downwards.
GTTAGACGTGCTATATATTTTCCCAAGAAAGAATAATTAAAGCAGAGGTTGAGAAATTAACACTCAGTCCTAATGGATAACACATTCTGTCTTAATCCTCATTTTCTTTTTTATATCCCACATACTGTAACTACTGCAAAACTTTCTGTCCTGTCCTATTTTGATCCTAGGACCAAATCACTCCTACCTTTAGTATGCACCGATCCCAGCTAATTTATTAACACAAATTCTGTGTCTTAAAGTATACTTTAAAACAAGAATGACCTACATCTTGTGGTGTACTATAATTGTGAGCGTCATTGCAGCAGCTCAACAGAACACACACAGTGGCCTCTTGAGGGGGAAAGTGAATTCCTATAGAGTGCTTGTGCTTTCAGTGGGAGGAGGAATTCTCTGGTTGGTTCTCACAATCGCTACTGACTGTTTATCTGGTATTAGAAGGGGCTTCCTGATCAAAACATCCTGTTTCTGCGGCAGTTTTACTTCTTTGTAGTCCAAACCCTTCTATGCTTGAACTTATGTACAAGAATATACTAATGAATGCAAATGTCAGGAAAACAATACAATGAAAAAAGTTCTGAGCTCACTGCTTTTGATACATACATAAATATCTTACTTTTGAATAATGGATCTGTCTTCATCTTGAAGAATCACATGGCCAGACACACAAACTGCATATCTTGCCAAAGGCTTAGCTTAGCAAGTCAACAAACGCTCCAATGTCATAGCCATAATCCGGAAATCACCCATATGAATGATAAAAATCAAGACTCTACCTTGCATTGAGACTTGTACATCTTCTGTTGCAACAGCAGCAACGAGGAAGAGGCAGATGAAGAAATAGCGATGGATCCCCATGGCACAGCTTCCTACAGAGAGTAGGTTAATAACTCAGACTTTTGAAAATATATCTCATATAGTGTACTGTGACATCATTTATCACAATATATACATAATACATTTTCCTACTATTGAAAAGGTCTCAAAATTGTTTTATTTGCGTTTTATACAGAAAGGTACTCAACAAAGAAAGAAAGCAGTAAGAGAGTACCATGGGAAAATTATGATAATCTCCCAAAAGCATATCACTGTTAAGGTAAACATATTATATCATAGTGTCTGGCCCAACTTATTGAAACTCGGATGTTGTCTACTAATGCTAGACTTAACAGATAAGTACAAAGAGCTGAAAGTTTACCCTGCGTTAAAAATGCTGTTTTATTACAGTGTATTATAAATACAAATAAATAGAGAAAATGGACAAATAATTTGGACATGACATGCAGCTCACAGTATTGTGACTAGACGTTTTAAGGCTTAACGTATAAGTTGAGACAGGATCTATAGAGTTTCTAAAACACTGAAATACTCAGACAATTTAACCAACAGCTTAAATACACTGCTGTGCAAAAAATTCAGGCAGGTGTGGAAAAGATGCTCACATCAAACATCAATTTGATTTAGATATTTCTTCTGTTCTTGTACTGCATTTTATGAATTGGCACAGATTTTATACTGGATGCCCTTCCTGATGGATGCAACCCTCCTTATTTTATCTGGACTTGGGACTGGCACTGGGAGTATACTGACCCCACAATGCTGTACTGCATTTTATAAATTCATAAAAATAAACAAAAATGTATGCATGTATGTATCTATTCTCATTAGTTCCATATGCTAGTAGTGGATGCTAGGAAGGTGGACACAGCGTGACACAGTTATTATGTGAACTCTGTACCAGATGTTGCTAGGAGATGTGGAGAGGTTTGTTTAAAGAAAAAGTTAATTTGGCAGTTGGACACAGTTCACAGCATGGATGACAAAGAACATGTGCAATAGAATAAACAACCAAAGACAATATAAACTTGCATGAGCTAAAAATAATTCTACATGCTCTTAATCAGGAAGGAAGCTTCCCCATGAGGGAAGCTGATCTGTTAAATTAAAAACATTGGTGATTTCAAATCCATTCACAAATCAAATCTTTACACAGAGAAAAGCTCCTTGATTTGTTCTTTGGGGATTTTTTAAAGGGTCACTTGGTAATTATGGACTCTTATTGACAATCTCCATCTGGAGCTGTCTTTCAGGGGCCATTATAGGATTCTATATACTACGATGTAGCACTAAAGCACCCTTAAGGGGCAAATCTGATTTGTTTGCTCAGACTTGTTCACGGATCCATGCTGGTTGTTATAGTGACAACATATAGAAGCAAAAAATGCCCTTAAACTGGTTCTGTCCTTGTCTGACTTGCTTTTGTTGTTCTTTCCACAAATAATTGATACCACTGCAAACATTCATTCATCCATCTGCAGTAACCTCTCTGTCCTGTGAGGGTCACATGGGATTTAGAGCATGTGAGGGGCACATGGGATTTTAGAATGTTTCTCATTCTGAAATAATGGCAATTTAGCTTAGCCAATCCATATACTGGGCTGTTTTTGAAAGGAAACTGAAAAACCCCAAAACTAAAAGAAGAAGAAGAAGAATTAGATTGAGTGAATGATGTCACATTGCTAATTTAAATTTGCCAATTTAAGTAACTCAAAGACACAAATGGCTGAGAAGTTGGTTAAGGGTTTTGTTAACCAACAGTGATAGCTTGACAGTGGTGGGATTTGACCTCACGACCTTCTGAAAGACTTTTTTTTTTTTTTTGTTATTAACCAGTCCCTCCAGGATTTCATGATTTTGTAAGAAAAACACATCAACATAAAATCAAGAAAACTGTGCAATATTCAGTGGAGCTTGCAATTCTACAAAAAAATACAGCAGATTTTCCACAGATTTGGGCCAAGATGTTTCGTTTGATGACATCACAACATACATTCCGCCAAAACCCTCTTCAATTCAAGTGTGAACATGAGTACAGCAATTATAGAAAGCCATTACACGTGTCTTCACTGGTAGGAGTTTAAAATAAAGACGTGCTGCTATTTCACGAATTCAAGTAGTTGTCTACAAAAAACTCAGCAATTTGCATTGCAAATTCAGGAAAAAACCTGCATCAAAATTAGACATTTTGGCTACAACAATCACAAAAAAAAAAAAACTGGGACTGGTTAAGCAGCACTAGAGTAAACTTTAGTAAAGTTATTAGTTCAATGTTAGGTTTTGAAATTAAAATGAAAAGTAATCAAACTAATATTGACTTTGAAGGCAGATGGAGAGATGTGTTAAATGCAGAACAATCCAAGCGCCAATTACCACCCAATGTCCTCGAACATTTTTAGCCACCTGTAATGGTGTTAATGAGATCATTAACTGAACATGAACACAAGTAAGCAAGTCAGAATGAAACACAACACGCCTTCAAGTAATAGGCCTGAGCTGTGTGGAGAGCTTGTGAAATGTTTTTCTGTCCTCTCCTGCTACTGGAAAGTCAATTCTCAGAAACAGCATCTCACAGTCACAGCTCCTGCCTTTGCACAAATAAGGAGCAGCCTTTCAGTCACACCCACAGTGAAGGAGGCTTAGGGTTATTTTCTAGTTTTAACACAAGCAACATCTCATGGAAGGAGGTTAAAGGCCCATGTACTATTCAACTCCAATTTCATTTCCAATTAACATCTGCACTACTTTACACTACATTTATATTTTAGCATGTAAATGTAACACTTAATTGGTGAGCCATGCTTGCTAATGGCTGTAGCGACAAAATTTCTAAGCCTGCATAGAAAATCTAGAAACATCATGAGCAATGACAATAGATTTGCATCCATGCAACTGCAGCCCCTCTCTCTCCTCCCCCCATTTTATTTTCATTTTCAATCCAAATAGCTTTAATACGAGAGTAGCAAAAATGACAGATGCTGGTTTGTTGAAGACACACAAAGTTAATTCAATTTAATTTGGGGCCAAAATACAGAATTATAAGGCCAATTATGTTTATTTTAATATTACAAAAAAAAAAGAGAAATTACGTAACAAAGAAAAAAAATACATTGATTGCAAATCCAACTTTATCATAACCCCACCGATCTTGCATTTATTAAAAGTGAATTTTAAAATACTTCGATTTTAAAATAAAAATGAAGTAAACATTTAAAACCAAATAAGCAGCAATAAACACACTTTCTCCTCTATATTTCAAAGCCTACATAGTACAAGAATCTCAGAAGTGAATCACTGCTCAGTTTGTCAAACTGAATTAAATCTTTATTCATTAAAACAAAATCACACTTACTACCGCCGTATTATAAGACAATGTTTGAAAACAAATAAATAATTAATCTAAAATAATAAGGAGATTTGAAACTTGAAATCCTGGCATACTTGTGCCTATAAATGACATGCTGCTGATTTATGTAGATTATATTTCACATATTTAGGGTCATTGGAAATGCAGAAGTAAACTTTAAATGTGTTTTTAATCTATATGCAGATATTTTTTCTAAAAGTTAAATATTATTGCATGACTACAACACTTATACTGATGTACTACTCTGTGTGGATGTGTCCATTACTCCATAAAGGGGTTGAACCTCCAACCTCTTTAAATACGTGAGCATATTCATGAGTAACTTGGTGAATTATAACTGTTATAATCTAACAGTTCTACTAATAATCTAACAGTTTTAATTCCAGTTTTCCAGTAACTCTTTTCTGGTTCTCTCATTTAAACGCTGAAGCAAAGTATTCTTGGGGCAATACTGCACCATAGGAGCTGCTTTACATATTAGCCTATAAGTACTTGACTCATATTGTCCACTTCGATGTGCATATTGACAGACAAATGAAAAGAAAAAGGCAACAAACCAAACAAATGGAATTTTATTGCCATCTGTTCCTAGCATGTAACCTGAACCAGTATTTCTGTGCATTGGGCAATAACCTTAAACACAGTGTGTTGACACTACAGAAGGTTAGGTTAACTTTTGATATAACTAACAACAGGAAAACAGGGTTCCTGTGTAAAAAGACTTTAAACGTGTTTCTATGCTTAATTCACCTAATGTAAAGATCATGATAGTGAGGGTTCATTAGTGTAGGAAATAATGACATGTAAACAACCTTAGTATCTGGAAACTTTTTTTTTTCTCTGTTTCAATGCATATACACACATCCCCACACACACACAACCAACTTACTGTTTTTAGGAATGTCCACAGAATTCCTAGTCCCCATGGATAAATGGGAATCCTGTTATGTTTTTTTGGGGTTTTTTTTTTTACACAGTTAAACACTCACCGTTACAGAGAGTAAGCAATTCTTCAAACCCAACAGGACCAGGTTGGCAATTCCCAGGGAATTGTGGAAAATCCAATCTCCAGGAGCAGCATGTAAACCGCTTTAGCAGAGTACGTATCGGATTCCTCGACAGATTTGTTTAGATCGGATCGGATTCCTAGATTAGACTTGCGTTTTGCTCTCATCAACAGATCCGTTTGGTTTTCCTGGCGATCTCCTCGATGGTGAAAGTCACTACATAAATACACAGAGTCGATCAGACGGCGTGTAAAGTTGTTCCGACCTTCTACAGGGCGCTACAGCTGAGACGTGTTTTCGTATGCGTGTGTTAAACGAGGCATGGGACTCCGCCCTTAGCGTGGGACTCCGCCCTCAGCGTGGGACTCCGCCCTCAACGTGGGCTCAACCCTCGCCTGCTTTCTAGTAATGCACCTCAAGTCGTGCTTCTTGTCTCTGTCATTAATACTAGTCTTCATTACTGAGGATTGTTTAAGACATGTAGTACAGGCTGGGGAATAAATTGATCAGTGATAGATCAATTGATTTAATCGTCAGTGGTAGACGATGTAGGGGGAAACCTATCAATACTCTTAGCGTGTCTGAACATGTTACACCAGCTTTCCTGAACCATGTGAGCTTTACAAGCATAGGGCATGCCCCTTGAAGACACAACTCTGATTAGCTGGACTGCTTTGACTAGCAGGAATTCGACAGATATGATGAGTATTAAGCATATACATTTCCATAATTATTTGCACCCTTGATGAAAATAAGACAAAATGAATAACTTTTATGTGACTTTGACAGAAAATAAATAGCTTTACTTATTGCTTTCAGAGCAGCATGTCTTGAAATAATTCTTTTTAAGGACAATTACTTTGTATTCATTATAAATACTTAAATAAGAAGGACCTGGGATCAAAAAAAATAATAAAAAGTTCTTGATTTCACAGGAAAGCACAGGGCTTCTCATTAAATAAATAAAAAAAATACAGGGGTGCCATTACTTTCGCCACTTTTGTTCAGAGATTTTATAGACAGTCTAATGAGAAGAATCTTTATTAGAGGAAATGTTTCTATAATTGTTTTAGTTGAAATGTATGTATGTACCGTTATACTGAATGTTTATTGTATAGCATGATTCAGACCCATTCTTTCTTGGGTGCCAATACTTTTGTGCTTGAACATACATGAGTTATAGCCCACTGTTCGCTGTGTGTTGTCACATACCTGATGTAGAAGTGATCTTTAACCCTTGACTCTGCCGTGTGAATAAAACAAACAAATGACCTGCTGTATTGTGCTCTTATCTTAAACTGTACACAGGCATAATTAAGTAGATGTCCTGTGCAGCCTGCTCTGTACCTGTCTATGATTTCATTCCACCTCATCGCACAAACACACTAAAGTACTTCTAGTCCAGTTGCTTGCACAGGCTCTAGAATTGCAGCAGAATTTCATGTAAGTAATACATTTGCTTTATAGAGTTAGAATGATGTTTAGCTTTCCTTAAGTGAGTACCTAACTCAAGGGAAATAATAAGTGTAAAAGTATTTTCATTTTATTGTATCATTATTTATTCCCAAAAGAAGTCTAAAATGTATGTGGTCAGATTTTACTTCATTTTACCTGACCATAATCTGACTTGAAACCACTGGTTTGGCATTTTAATTGACACCTTTTGGGGGTGTTTTTGGTGTTCATTCAAAGCATGCATTGTTTTGCTCAATAACTTATACATAACTGCATCAGCTAGCTGATCTAGAATCTATTTGCATGCTATATATAGTGTTAGCAAGTAACCTTATGACTTCACATTCTTATACACTATTATTATCTTATACACTACTCTATGGCCAACAGAATGCAGATACCAGACCATCATACCCATATGTGGCTCTTCCGAAACCTGTTACAACACAATTGTACAGAATGTTATTGTATCCTGTATTATTACAATTCTCCTTCACTAAAGGGACCAGCCCAAACATGTTCCAGCAGAATACCCGTGCACAAAAAGAGGTCCATGTAGGCATGGTGTGCCAAATGTGTAGTCGAATAATTTGAGTGTTCTGCACAGAGCCCTGACCTCAACCCCATGTTTGGGAGGAACTGCATCGCTGACTGCACCTCAGGCCTTCACTAATGCTCTTTTAAGTGAAGGCCTAAATTACCTCAGCCATTCTTCATAATCAAGTGGAAAGATGCTCTGCTTCCCAGTAGAGCAGATGTTATTATAACTGCAAAGGGAGACTAGATCTGGAACAGGATTTTCAAAAGTACATATGCTATAGAAAGCTGTCCAGCATATAACGGACCAGATAGTGTAATGTATAATCTCTCCAACACTCCACAGCAACGTGAGACAAAAATAATTGTGGACGTCTTTACAAAGAGCGATTTATCTCCAAGTGTCAGGAACAGTGCTATGTTTCTCTATATCTTTAGGTGCTTTGTGCATATTCATATATGTATATGTGTTTGTGTAGTGACATCACAACCATTGATTCATGGGAACTCTATAGTATAGTACCGAATGAGGATCTTTGAAAAATGTTATTGATTTTCAAACAGAAAAACACACACGAGTCAGTGCACTTTAATTAATTTATCTTAAAAGACAGTCATTACTGATCTTGGTCTTCATCTTCAGTAAATCTCCCCCATCTTATTTTCAGACACAAAACAATGTTTATAACATTTATTTATTATAGGAAGAGAAGATTTCTGAATTAAGCTGATACGTGTCTCTGAACATGCATTATTCTCAATATGACATAGCAGGAAAATGTCTCAAATTCCAGCTTTCATAAGATAGAGAAAATATTACAGTCTCTTTTAATAAAGTACTTAGCCATATGGCATGAAGAGACAGGAACAAAAAAGGCTGCATGTTCAGTCCGCAACAGTTTTTGCAGCTGTTTTTGTGATATGTAACTTATTTTCAGTGACCTGCTAAAATCACTGTCAGTATTGTTTTCAAATCTCAGGGAACAGGGAACTTTAGAAAGAACATCCATATATTTTTTCTCATTTTTTGACATTTAATTAAAATGTTTAGAGGTTAGAAACACAGACAAAATGTAATCAAAGTATCACCATTTCCTGAAACAGTTCACATTGTATTTAACATTGTATTTAAATTTATATCATCAGCCACAGTTTTTTCCTAATATGACTATAGATAAAAATATTAAATCTGAATTTCTCTAATAGACAGTCCTCACAAAACAGAACAGAACAGAACAGCCTCATGTTCAGTATCATAACAAACTGTTTTCTGAGCTCTTCACATCTGCTCATTTTATCTAATCAACTTCAATTTATTTTCACATTAAACATCAGAATGGGCAAATATGTGCTCCCAGTGACATTGACCATGGCAAGGTTGTTGGTGCCAGATGGACTGTTTGATGGTTTCAGATACAGATGATCTCCTGGGAGCACTAGAGTTTAAACAGAGTGGTACAAAAAGAAAAATCCAGTGAGTGGCATTTCTAAGGCTGGAAATGCTTTTCTGATAACAGAGGTCTGAGGAAAGTGGACAGACTACAGTAACTCATATAACCTCTCTTTACATCCATGCTGATCAGAAAAGCATCTCAGAATGAACAAAGTCTTGAGACAGATGGACTGCAACCGTAGAACCCCACATCGGGTTCCACTCCATCGGGTTCCACACTTTCAGCCAAGAACAGAAGTGTGTGCAGTCTTGGAAAGGGATGTGGAGATCTTTATCTGATCTTCAACTGTCCAGTTTTGGTGAGCCTGTGCCCAGTGTAGTTTCAGATTCCTGTTCTTGGCGGACAGCACTGAAACCCGATGTGATCTGCTGCCGTAGCTGCAATATCTGCCACATGGTTGAATGTGTTGTGCACTGAATGTAATTTAAGAAAATATCAAATTTAATAACCTCCAGGTTATTTAGGCTCTAGGCATTTTTGTGAAAAGTTTTCTGAAATTCAGCATTGTCCTGAACACTAAATAGTAGGTGTCATTCAGGTCAGACGCAGTTCTTAGAAGCATATCTGTGGCAGTTGAAGCCAGAGTAGCTCTTATCTGCGTGATAAGGGAAGTAATGTGTGACTTTTGGATTCGTTTGGTTATGCGGCAGCTTTAATCATGATCTTATTCATTTTCCAAATATGAAAAGAAGCACATTTAGAGTGAAACAAAATATTTGACTGCATATGTTTGTTTAATTTTTAATGATAGCAGTTAGATATTTTATGCTAATCTGAATACTCAGTAAACTACTAGATGTTTTTTATCTGAACTCTTTTATCTGAACTAGAGTCAGAACAAGGACCTACTGTCCAAACAGACACATTATTTGCACAAGTGAACACTATGTCCATGCTTACACATGAGGTTTTTAACAAGAACCTTTCAAGAATTTTAAAGACAATGACATCTGTTACCTGTATTATAGCATTGTATCTGACATTGTTAGCATATTACAATTTATCTACATTACCATGTGTCTATCATTACAAAAGCGCATTAAACCTTTTAGTTCCTGCTTAAAAGCAGCAACAAGCGCTTACCCTGTTCAGACTGACCTCTCTGAATGTGTGCATTGTTTTGTGGATTTGTGTCTGTGTGTTCTGTAGGAACGCAGCAGCTGCGGGTTCGCCACCTCCCCTTCTAGAAGAACGTGTTTCTCCAGACGGCAGATAGAAGCGATGACGGAAATTCCATACATCTCCATTTTGCCGCTAGAAGGTATGCAAAAATGCAGGTGAAAAGTCTCTCGAATACTTGTAAACACACTCAAGTTATTATAAATGTTTCCTTTTTTTAAAAAATAGTAATATAATTAGGGGGGCACGGTGGCTTGGTGGTTAGCACGTTTGCCTCACACCTCCAGGGTTGGGGGTTCTATTCCCGCCTCCGCCATGTGTGTGTGGAGTTTGCATGTTCTCCCTGTGCCTCGGGGGTTTCCTCCGGGTACTCCGGTTTTCTCCCCCAGTCCAAAGACATGCATGGTAGGTTGATTGGCATCTCTAAATTGTCCGTAGTGTGTGATTGTGTGAGTGAATGAGAGTGTGTGTGTGCCCTGCGATGGGTTGGCACTCCGACCAGGGTGTATCCTGCCTTGATGCCCAATGATGCCTGAGATAGGCACAGGCTCCCCGTGACCCGAGTGTAGTTTGGATAAGCGGCAGACAATGAATGAATGATAATATAATTAGTAATCCGAAAATAGTAATACAATTGACCTACTTGTTAGACAAAACAAAATTCATGCCTCTCATTTCACCTTCTACACAAAACAACAGGATTCTATGCATACCTTAGAGTTATTACTTTGCTCTGTATGTAAGTATGATGTATTAGTATTAAAAAAACAGACATCTGCTCTCACTCATGTTCAGTAACATCCATTATCACTTACTTACTTACTTTCAGTATTTGCTTATCCAGGTCAGGATCATTGGACCAACAGTCTTTCTCAGGAACACTGGGCACGAGGTGGGAATTCCTCCTGAATGGTAGGAAAGTCCATCTCAGTGAACACGGACATACACATTCATACCAAGTGGAAGTTTATCTTACAGGGATGTTTTAAGAAGGTAGAAGGAAACCAGAGACTCCAGAGGAAAACCATGGGAAGAATGCTACACAAAATTGAATTATTTAATCACTAGCACACAGTAATACCCATAATATTGAGGAGGGAAGTGTATCATATTATGTATCAGGGGCAGTAGTGGCTCAAGTGGTTAAGGCTCTGGGTCGTTGATCGGAGGATCGGGGTTCAAGCCCCAGCACCACCAAGCTCCACTGTTGGGCAATTGAGCAAGGCCCTTAACCCTCTCTGCTCCAGGGGCGCTGTATCATAGCTGCCCCTGCGCTCTGACCCCAACTTCCTCAGCTGGGATATGCGAAGAAAAGAATTCCACTGTGCTGTAATGTATGTGTGGCGATAATAAAGGCTTCATGCCCCACTTCTTCTTCTTCAAAGTATCATGTCACTCAACACTAAATTTCCATGAACATTCTTTACTATTGAACCTTTTTTGTCATTGTTTTAGGGTAAAATAAATGATTACTGTGTTATAAAGTAAACAAAGGAACTGTAACATTTCCTACTTATGCAACTAAATGCTTTTTTTTTTAGAGTCATATGACTGGATTCATTCCCATCTGATAAGCTGCTGTTTTGCTGGAATTTCCTCTACCATTGTTCCCATATAAATCACACATTTTGGGTTTATTTCCATCTTTCTATTCTAGGCTTACATCTGCGTGGTGTATTAGAGAATCTTGTCACCGGTCTGCTGAAAACAGGAGTGAATTATCACATCTCACAGCCACCACTAACAATGTAGAGTGAGCAATGTTTCTCTATTATCTTAATGATGGAGAAAACATTGTGTTAGTACAGAATGGCTTCCTGTCCAATCATGTTGGACAATGTGAGAGGGAAATCACTCGGCCTGCTCTGAGCACAGGAAAAAAGGGAACTGGAAAAGCAGAGGAGCAGAGAGTAGGCTGACATACAAGGTCATATCGAGAGTAAGGTAGAATTTAATGTTGTTTACTCTGAGACAAATCTATCACAGCAAATGAAAATATTTTGAATATATTCTCATTTAGAGGTATAAGTAGTATTTCCTATCATAAGACTAAAATAAACCAAATATTAGATAAGAATATAAGATGTCATTAGATAATCAGTCTTATTCAAGTCACCTGGCAGTGGTCATAAGGTTATGCCTGATCTGTGTATTTATAGTCTTATTCAGAGCAAGAAAGATAGAACACTGTAGACATAGAGCATCTGTTCACAGCAATAACTTTACATTTATATTTCTGGCATTTGGCAGACACCCTTATCCAGAGCAATGTACAAGAGTGCTTTGAAGTCTCTATCAATAAATACATTAACACTGGTTCAATAGGCCACAGACAGGATACCATCAACCTAAAAACTGTTTTGGAAGGATTTGAAAAAAATTTTTTTTAATCATTATACAACATACAACAATAGATAAAATAAACAGGGAAAATAAGAGCTAGTGTAAGTGCTTCAGGAAGAGTTAGGTCTTGTCCTGCATTTGAAGACAGTCAGTGACTCGGCTGTACGGACATCTAGGGGAAATTCATTCCATCGGTGCCAGAACAGAGAAGAGTCTAGATGTATACCTACCTTGTACTCTGAGAGATGGTGAGACCAGTCGAGCAGTGCTAGTGGTTCTGAGGGAGCGAGGTGCAGTGTGAGGAGTAATGAGAGCTTTGAGGTAAGAGGGTACTGGTCTATACTTGACTTTTGTAGGCAAGCATCAGTATTTTGAATCTAATGAGCATGTGACATTAGTTAAAGGGGAAGAAAAGGACAGTTGATTGTCCACGGTTAACCAAAGGTTGCAAGCAGTGGCCGAAAAGGAGATCAGGCATCAGGCATCCTGCATAAAACCTGATGGACCAGTTGTCAGAGGAGGTCAGACAGGAGGCTCCTTGGACAATGATGTTTGCAGATGACATTGTGATCTGTAGTGAGAGCAGGGAGCAGGTGGAGGAAAACCTGGAGAGGTGGAGGTTTGCGCTGGAGAGAAGAGGAATGAAAGTCAGTCGTAGTAAGACTGAGTACATGTGTGTGAATGAAAGGGAGGGAAGTGGAACAGTAAGGTTACAGGGTGAAGAGGTGAAGAAGGTACAGGAGTTTAAGTACTTGGAGTCAACAGTCCAGAGTAATGGAGAGTGTGGGAAAGAGGTAAAGAAGCGAGTGCAGGCAGGTTGGAATGGGTGGAGAAAGGTGTCGGGAGTTCTGTGTGATCAGAAAATATCAGCGAGAATCAAGGGGAAGGTGTACAGGACAGTGGTGAGACCGGCCATGCTGTATGGTTTAGAGACAGTGTCACTGAGGAAGAGACAGGAGTCAGAGCTAGAGGTAGCAGAGCTGAAGATGTTGAGGTTCTCTTTGGGAGTGACAAGATTGGACAGGATTAGGAATGAGTACATCAGAGGGACAGCTCATGTTGGACGTTTGGGGGACAAAGTTAGGGAGGCCAGATTAAGATGGTTTGGACATGTTCAGAGGAGGGAGAGTGAGTATATTGGTAGGAGAATGTTGGACATGGAGCTGCCAGGCAGGAGGCAAAGAGGAAGACCAAAGAGGAGGTATATGGATGGAATTAATGAGGATATGAAGCTAGTGGGTGCAAGTGTTGGGGATGCAGAAGATAGGGATAGGTGGAGAGAGATGATTCGCTGTGGCGACCCCTGAAGGGAAAAGCCGAAAGAAGAAGAAGACTGAGCATGCACTGGCTTGTGCAACCCCCAGTGGCTGGGTTGATTCTCTGCCCAAGAATCAATCCTATTTGTGGCATTAAGGGCATAGGAGCCTTGGCAGCTAGACCACTATAAACAAAATGCGAAAGAAAAAATGTAATCATTGTTAAATTGATATAAGAGGAATAAAACACTACAACATGATTAGCTGTAATAGGATCAGACCAACCTGTCACTGATTATTTCTTTTATAACAGCAGGCTTCAAAGTGTTCACAATGAGTCTCAAGTTCAGCTTTCACCTTTCTAACATGGACAGCAGCATTCAGCAACATTAGCAAAACAAATAAAAAAAACCCACAAACATAGTTTAGCCAGATAGCAGTAATAGGGTAGAAAATTCAACCATCACATTTAGAAGGTTTTATAATGAATAGAATGTCAATCATCATCATCATTCTGAACAATATGTTACAGTTATGTCTTACAAAAAAAATTCCAAAAATATACATATATAGACAGTTTCCTATAACACGGTTTCATTAGTTTAATAGCTAACATTTAATAGCTAAGTGCACAAAATCATTTTAATTACATTTTCTGAGATTGCACACTCCTTAATTCACATGCTGCATTGTACAAGATTGCTAGCTAGCTAGCTAGCTAGTTAGATAGATAGATAGATAGATAGATAGATAGATAGATAGATAGATAGATAGATAGATAGATAGATAGATAGATAGATAGATAGATAGATAGATAAAAGGCATATTTGATGTAACTTAATGTGCATTTTGAAGTAAAATGCCTCATTACATGTTGGAAGTGATGGCATTAATGAGTCACCTGACAGACTGCTGATGATCAAATGCGTCAGCAGGCTCTGCCGTGTTTGCTCTTAAAAGTTGTGCTTTTTCATGTTTAAGTCCAAAATTCTCTAAAGTGGACTCACAGGGGACCATCAGAGATTCAAGGACCTCTTTACATAACAAGTGGCCATTGAGGTATTTTGTTTGTAAATCTAAACAAAAGTGTCCATAATAGCTCTAAGCACTATTTTTGTATTTGGTGTATTTTTATGTTCTGTACAACCAGATGTGTAACAAGAATAAATGCCAGTGGAAAGAGCTACAGAACAGACAGACAGACAGACAGACAGACAGACAGACAGACAGACAGATAGATAGATAGATAGATAGATAGATAGATAGATAGATAGATAGATAGATAGATAGATAGAAATGCTTCAATAACTTAATTTCCACTATGTCCACTAGGTGGCATTGTAGTCTTATTTTAGTTCACTAATCGACAAGGCACTAAAACAGTACAAAACTCCTATCACCACAGCTGTAAGAACAAATGTGTTGTACTCAATTATTTATTGAATAAAAAAATCAATTATTTGGATTGGACAGATAATGTGTTCTATACAAATACAGATACGGGTACGAGACAGACTGTTCAATTTTTTGTTGTGGTTTGTTGTTTCTTAATACAGATTTAATAGAGAAATTGCAGAAATTTTTACATTTATTATTTATTTTTAAAAACTTTCCTGTTGCATAAGTGCAAGTATGTAGGATCCCATTCATTATTGTGAGCTTGTGGCAGTACTTAACTTCCTGGCCACGGTCATGCTTCTAATTAATACACTATTTATATGTTTATTTTATACTTTTGTCCAAAACTATTGGAATGGTAAGGCCAAATCATTTGTTTTGTTGTAGACTGAAGAGATTTTGAAATCAAAAGATAAGTATGAGTAGCTTAAAGTTTAGAGTTTCAGCTTTTATTTCCTGGTATTTATATCTGTATGTGGTAAACAGCATAGAACATAGTACATTTTGTATCTGAAAACCAATTTTTAGGTGAGCAAAAATATTGTTCCATGGCTGACAGGTGTTCCCTGTTGCCCAGGTGTGTCCTTTTAAGTTGATTGTGCAAACAATAACTAGCTCTAAACAACTACTCATAGTTTTATCTTCAGTTTGACCTGCATTTGTTGTTACAATGGCTAAGCCAACATGAAGACTAGAGCACTATCTATGGAAGAGAAGCAAATCATTCTGAAGCTGAGAAAAGAGAGGAAATCAATCAGAAAGCATTGCCCAAACATTGGGCATAGCCAATACAACAATTTGTAATGTCCTCGGGAAAAAAAGAGTACTGAGCAACAGACACTGAACAGGTCACCCAAGGAAAGCAACAACTGATGACAGAAATATTGTGAAAGCTATGAAGAAAAATCCCAAAATTAATAGTCTGTGACATCAACAACTCCCAGAGGGCAGGGGTGAAGATATCACAATTAACCATTCAAAAAAAGCTTGAAGATCAGAAATATAGAGACCATTGCACAAGTTGTAAACCTCTCATCAGCAATACCACAAGGGCAATTGGAATTCACAAAGAAATACAGAGATGAGCCACAAAAGTTCTGGATCCAAGATTAACACTGAGCAAAATGAGTAAAAGGCCAAAGTGTGGAGAAAGAAAGGATCTGCTCGTGATCCAAAACATATAAGGTCATCGGTCAAGCACGGTGGAGGTTTGGTCAAGATTTGATCTTGCATGGCTGCTTGTTCAAGGGCCCGACGGTGGTGCTACGGCTTGAAACCCGATCTTCTGATCAACAATCCAGAGCCTTAACCACTTGAGCTCCCGACCACACTGTTTGATGTCAATGAGTCACCAGCTTGATGCAGTTATTGCAAAAAAGGAATATGTATCCAAATATTAAATGTTACCTTGACTTACCTCTAGACTCATTTGTTCACTTAGAAATTGAATGGTTTGATAAACAAAAAGTTCTACGCTGTTTAATACATCTAGCTGTAAATGATTTGGCCTTTGCCATTCCAATAGTTTTGTAGGGGACTGCGTATGTTTATAGTTCGGGAAATAGCATCTAAATTTAGAATAAAATATAGCAGGCAGTTAAAACGGAGATAATAACTAAATACGCATACATTCATAATGAACAGATAACAGATAACGAGTTCTAAACAGATACAAAGAGGATCCTTAAGATATTTTTAGAAAGCTTGCCAGATAGGTTCACCACAAGAATCCTAAATAAATCATTCTAAATGGAGGATATTTGCTTGAAGGGCATTAGTATGAGGCTTGCAACAGAAAGACAAAAATTATTGAAAAGATTTAAATAGCTACACTTATCTTGTTTATTGTCTTTTTTTTCTTTTTCTTTTTTGTCTTTTGTGAATGGTTTGCTCCAGCAGCCTAAACACTGCCTGACTTAGCTCCAAAATAAAAACATCATATTTTTGCATAAAAAGGCCTGAAATTTTTTTTGTTTAATTAAAGATATTTTTAAATGATAGTTAGTTAGTTAAAGTGATCTTTTTTCATGCAGGTCAGTGTTCAGTTAACTAGATTTAGACTTCTGACCCCGTTAGCATTTTGCGTCTTTCCATCCAACGAAAACAATTATTGCACAAGTCTCTGTAGCTCATGGATCTGGCAGTCCTAAATGGTTTAGGGGGGGAAAAAGCCTGTTTTGTCACACTCTTCATCACATGCTGCTAAGTTCAACAAATGTTCTGGAAATTACAGGCCAGTTTGCTTAGGGGTCAGATTGTGAAAATATGCTGGTGCCAATCCAGAAACAAAAAAAACAAGCATATAAAAAGTGCTGTAGAAAAACATAACCCCTTTGGGTTGAGTAAGTGCAGGAAATCACTAGGTTGAGTAATCTCTCAGCATTAGCTACTATATGAGTGTGGCCTTGTTCTGCTTTAGACAGATAACTGGTAACAGTTAGATAACAGAGTCTCTCAGGCCTCTAGCATGAAGGTAAGCTCTGAACTCAAACTGCATTGGATAAAATAATGAAGATTTCTATAAAAACAGCTCTGACAATTCAAAAATATTTCAGTTCATTCTAAAATTTTGATCGTTTTCATAGTAATGTCTCATGCACAGAGATGTTACACATGTAATCTAAGGCTAAAAATACACACATTATGATAATGTATTGCTATTTAATGCATAAAAATGTATAAATGTTGATACGGTGAAGTTTTCTTTAAGGAGATGTTAATTTAACATTTATGGAAGGAGTCTTAGTAACAATCAGAATTAAAGCTGTAGCTTTTGTGACACAGGAGTCTACACTGTGTAGTTTCTCAATAACATGACAAAACTTTATTAATGTCACATAAAGAGAAACAGGTTGCCAATATGAAATTATAGTATAAAGGGTAACATAAGTGATGACTGGAACTGAAATGCAGTATGAAAGCAAAGATAGAGTGTTGTTCTGTTCCTAGGGTGAATGAAATCCTTTGCATCATCTCTATTTAAATGCTGTGGCCTTTATCATCATCATCTGTGATGATGAGGAATTATCCTGATAAATCATAGTTTTATCTTCACCTAGCAGAAAAGGACTTCTGAATTTGAAAGCCTTTCTGAAAGCCTGATTTAACACTTATTCTCCAGATTGATTAAATAGATTAATGAATTAATAGAATTAGATGGACTCATTGACTCACATTATTTTGTATTTTTAGGTAAATATCTACCAATGACACTATTAGTGTTGAGCAATACATTATATCATAAGTGTCATCGATGGTGTGATAAAAATGATTTGGGGCAAGATGTTTCACACACACACACCCCACACACACAACAAAAAAAAAAAAATTTATCTTTGTAGGAGAGTTGGGACCAGTTCTTATACTCACACACAAACACACACACTAAACTAGCCCAAATGTACACACAATTCAGTTTGTTTTTCTGTTACACCCTGTTCTATAAAAATCCAAAGAAATCCTCTTTAAGACGTTTGTTAGCAACATATAATCTGTTAAGGATAAAAATGAAGCCTTCTATTGATGGTTGTTTACCATTGAAAGACAGGGCACTTAGCTCTACTAGTAAACTGTTTAGTAAACTGAGGCCTTCTCAGTTGCAGCTTCATTTTGCTCCTTAAATCTATTCAATTTCTATTCGATAACATTTATTTTTTAACTTTATTTATTAACTATTTAAGACATCTGTTCAGTTTCTTTCGAATTGGAAAACCAATCAACTTTGTACTGTTCTTTTCTTCATCATAAGTGCAGGGAATCTCTGGGTTGAGTAATCTCTCAGCATTAGCTACTATATGAGTGTGGCCTTGTTCTGCTTTAGACACACAGCTGGTAACAGTTAGACAGATAACAGAGTCACTCAGGCCTCTAGCATGAAGGTAAGCTCTGAACTCAAACTGCATTGGATGAAATAATGCACTAAAAATATTTTAATTCATTCAAAAATGTTATTTTTTCTATAGTAATGGCTCATGCACAGAGACTTATTTAGTGGATGTTCCATGTAAGCCTAATAATACACAGATTCTGAAAATGTATTGCTATTTAACACAAAAATTTATGGAAGGAGTCTAACAGCAGTCAGAGGTAAAGCTGTAACGTTTGTGACTTAGGAGTCTACACTGTGTAGTTTCTCAGTAACATGACAAAACTTTATTAATGTCACAAAAAGAGAAACAGGTTGCCAATATTTCTTTCTATTTCATGCGAGATTAAGCTTTTTGAAAAGATGCATTTATTTCTTTGTAACCTTTTGCATGAAGTTCTGCAAAACTTATTTACAAGTTTGAGACGATATTGTTTTTAGACTAATTGAAAAGGTAACAACAATAATTTGTATTTCACTTGTACATACCTGAGTACATTTAATTGTGGAGCTAATTTTCTATAATTTCCTTATTTTTCTATTCCTATCTTCGCACTACTTTTTAATACAGCATATGCCCCACAGTTACCTCGGGTACATTTCTTCTGTTCTTTTTCCATCCTAACTCCTTCTTTAATAAGCCTTATATTGTATATTCCATTTGTTTGTGGTTTATACTGTAAAGAATATAAGGCTTTGTGTGCTTCATCACTGTATATGTTTCCAGAAACCTCTGCTATGTGTGACTTCACCCTCCCTGTTAATCCTGCTCATGTCTCTGTCACATATCAGGTAGGTTAAAAAAACAACTCAAATGTGGCTGTTGCACATCTCTTTAAAGGAGTAGCCTGTCCAAAAAAAGCAAATTTGCTTACTTGCAAATGAAGATGATCAGTCAAGATATGTTTGCTGTATAAAATTTTAGTGCTAATGTTAAGCAGCAGTTTATCATTGTGCTTCAGATGGCTTTGTGGAGTTGTCCAGTGAGAGAAAGAGTGACTTTGTACGACACACTGTTATCTAAAACATACAAAGCAATGTCACATTGTTCGAAACTGTCATGGCTCCATCTTGAAGCTGAATCACTTTATTGCTCCAGATCTTCTGGGTGAACAATCCAGCTCTTTTAGGTAAACAAGTTACTTCTTTTATGTAAATGAGTCAGCTTTTTTTATGTGAATGAGTCAACTCTTAATGGAATGGGTCAGCGCTTGTAGGTAAATCAGTCTGCTCTACTAGGTGAACGAGTCATCTCTTACAGGTACACAATTCAGCACTTCTCGGTAGATGAGTCAGCTCTTATCAATGAATGATTTGATGACTGTTTAGCCAAGTAATGGGAATTGATTATGGATTTATTCGGCTATATCAAGCGACTGTTTATGTATGAAGCTGGTAGCTGTATGCTTCCATTAAGGGTTAACTATTTTAGTCTTGTAGCATCAGTGGCAAATGTCAGACAACAAAATGAAAAATATCTTGGCTGATCCACTACATTTCGAGGTCTGTCTGAGACACTGAACAACTCTACAAAGCCACTCAGTGTAGCACACAGTGCTACACTAGTGGTTAACAATAGCCTGGTTGCAACATTGCAAATCTAAAGAAGCAGATTTTAATCAGCAAAAATATCTTGACTGAGATTTGGTTTAAGGTAGAATTGTTTAGACATCAATCAATTATTTCTGTAAAAGAGTTTTTTCTCCAGTAAAAGTGTTTTGAATCACTTTTGTGTTTGCTCTGACAGATGTGACCAGCCAGTAAACTGCATATGGGGCAGTTACGGAGACTGGTCGGAGTGTGACGGCTGCACCAAAACACAGGTACACAGAATGAAGTGAATATGGCTAAAACAAAAAGCACCAAACCAATAAAAAAAAAAATTTGTAATTTGTCTTCTCTTAGGTTAGAACTCGCTCTGTACAAGTTTTCCCTCAGTTCGGTGGGAGTGTTTGCACAGGGGAGGCTGTTCAAAAACGAGCTTGTGTACCTACTAAAAGCTGTCCTCTGGAAGCTGGATGTGGAGATCGATTCCGCTGCACTTCGGGTACTAAGCCTTGCAAAATGAGTGAAATGTGTGGCCAAAACAAAATAAGATAGAAAGTGTTACCTAAATAAGGCCAAGAAGTAATAAAAAGAGTCACCTACAATGTTTTTTTTTTCTGATAATATTTATCCAATTATTTTAAATGCTAGCTTCAAACAACATTTTTATGATGTAATCTCATTTTTTAAACGATAAGCTAATTGTTTATAAAGTCTCTATTTACAATTTAAGTTCAAAACGAAAATCTATTATAATTTGCATCACTTTCTGGTATAATTCCCACTTTAACTTTTAGAAGCCAGATCCTAAGGGGTGAAATAATACCAAACTTTGCTAAACAACTGTGAAAGAACTTTTGACTAACGAAAAATTAGTTTAACCGGGACAGTAGCCTTCTTAACAGTCCAGCATTTTGTTACATAGTGAGGAACATAACAAAATAGGTTGATATTTAAAGCAAAACTCTGATTGATTTCGTAGACGATTGATTACATTTAGCACAATTAAACGCATTGTGAAAATAAGACATTCTTTAAAACATTTGTGTGTGTGTGTGTGTGTGTGTGTGTGTGTGTGTGTAGGTCAGTGTATCAGCTCCACTCTTGTGTGTAACGGTGATCATGACTGCCAGGAGGATGGTTTAGATGAGCAGCGCTGTACACAATCCAGTACTCTCGTGTGTAACCTGCATAAAACCCCACCCAATTCTGATCTCACTGGAAAAGGGTAGGACACACTGCTTATTAAAGGAATACTTCAGGAATACTTACCTGATCTCTACTGTATCTACAGCACATGATACTAGCATATGAGAATTCAATACCTTTTCCTCTACTGAAAAAAGAACAGAAGCCCCAAACTCCGAGCATCTGCCCTCAAACACAGTCTCACTTGGAGGTGTTCTTGTTTATAATTCTTGTCCATTTTAATCACATATGAGTGAAAGGATGTGTCAGATAAGAATTAGTTTAGGATGCTGTGTTCTAGCATGCAACATTTATAACATGTATTTGCTGCTGTCTTTCACAGGGTTGATATGTTGACCGGAAAGCTGAAGGCTGGTGTTATTAACACGCTCAGCTTCGGTGGTCAGTGCAGGAAAGTGTTTAGTGGGGACCACAGAGACTTTTACAGACTCCCACAAAGTATTCTCAGATACACCTTTCAGGTGAGCAAGCTTTGTGTATAGAGCATACAGATAATGTGATCTAAACTTATACAAGTATACTACTAGGTCGTCAGTGGGAGGATTTTGCTGTCATCTGGGTGAAGGGTTAGTTATGAACATCAACATGTGGCAAGAATTCACTTATCGTGCTCACATTTCAACATCTGAATTGTTTCCAGTGTTTCTAAAGGCATAGTGCTAGTGTTCATATTAAATTTTTTTAAAAGCCTTCTGGTTTAGGCCACACCCACTCTGCCTTAAAGCCAAACAGCTTTTGGTTTGTATTTGAAGCAAGGAACAGATACAGATATTGTCACTACACCTGTGTTATACCCCAAATGTCTATATGGGGTGGAAAGAAAAAAATTGAATAATTGAAACTTTTTAAATTATAACATCATTGTAAATATGAGCAGACATGTTATGTTACTTAGTTGAAACTGCTATATTATAGTTTTTTTTAAAAGAGAGCTGGGAGAGTTCAGTAGATTTCAGAAAACACTCACTATATTTTCACACTTAAATTAAAATAGCCCTGTATGAAAACTAGGATCCCTTTAAATTTCCTTAAGCTTAATGAAGCTTAATGAAAGCATTTTTTTATAAGGTTACATTAGCCTTTATGACAACTGACATGCCTTCATTCTGACAACGTTTTAAATGCTTCATCCAGCAGGTGTCACCTTTCACAAGGCCCATTTCTGTAAACTTTGAAGTTCATGAAGTTTATGTTAAGGTTAATGAAGTTTAAGTTAATGTTAAGTCATGACATTTTGGGGTTGATATAATCAACAACAGGACAACTATGTCAGGTATACTTTTTGTCAGGCTTGTTGTCCTGTAAAATGCTATGCTGCCAGTAGCAGTTGGAGTGGAGTGTTTATATGCTTATATAAGACCTACCAAACTTATTTGGGGCACTTACCTATTTGTGATCAAATTATATCAGTATAGAGAAATGTTAACACTATAACTAGCTCACTATGTATAAAAAGCACATTAATATCTTATAGGTTTTCGAATTTCTTGACATTTTTATCAGGTGGCTGTTGACAATGACTTTAGTGATGAGTTCTACCACAGCGCCTGGTCTTACATAGACCATGTAGAGCAGCGCTATAACATCAAAGGAGGCCATGATCACAAAACCTTCCATAATGAACTGAAGAAGGACAAGGTAATGCAAACTTATTAAAAGTACTCAGGATTTGGTTATTACACTGACAAATATGACACCATTTTTACATCTAATATTTAATTATCCCTCTCATGCAGTGACCAAAATTTCAGCCTTTCTTTTGCTGTGGTTTAACTTTATCAATATGACTTGTGTCACTTTGTAAAATGCATAAAATGTATTGTTAATTATTCATTGTTTAGTTTTTGATTATTTTGTGATGGAATCTGTATTCGGCTGGGTTATTCGGGACTTTTTTTCTGTCCATCATAAACACACGTCTGGTCTTTAATTTCAATGTGAACGTGTTGATGGACAACACACACCAACATGTGTAGATGTTCCGTTGTCTTTTCAACAAATTCACAACAAGGTCAAAAGCTGAACTTCTCCATTTGAGAGCCAGTAGGAAACAGACCTGAGACTTAGTCAATAATTCTGATGCAAAATGAAGAAAAAAATGATAACTGTTTCCATCGAGCACATTAAAGTGCTTTTTGCTTTGTTACTTTAGCAGAAAACCTAAAAGGGTTAGAACCCCTACTATAGGTGACAATACTACATTACACAAGAAATATTTCATTTAAAGGTGTAGTTTGTAATAAAAAAAAATGTTTATAATGATCTGCTCAGACATGCACTTTAAGAAATTAATCACTGTTGTGAGGTCATATTCAGAGCACCTTTATTAATAGCCATTTAAAAACTCTTGTTTCTACAGGGCTTCAAAAGATGGTAAGCCTTGAGATTTAGGATACTGAAAAGTTCTTGTGAACAAAATGTTACTATGCAATTCGCATGCTTTCACTTGAGGCAGATGTGAAACTATTCAGCTGGTCTCACTGTAGATACATAACTTTTAAATAATCTTGATCTTCAAAAACACACAACTAAACACTAATGATTTACAAAGACATACGATCTGTTGTTCTTCCCTCAGGTTTACCAGATCTTGATTATCAAGAACGAGGTGGAAGTAGCTCAGTTCCAGAATAACATCCCGGAGTACCTCCCTCTCTCTGAGGAGTTTTGGAGAGCTCTATCTTCTCTTCCTAACACATACGATCCAGCAGCTTACCGCTCAATCCTGCAACTCTATGGCACACACTACATGGCTGAGGGCTCTTTGGGTGGACAGTATCAAGTCCTGCTGGAGTTTGACTCGCAGTTTATGAGTGAAATGAGTATGTGTTATTTGACTGCTGTTCTCGATTTGAGAGCAGGGGGATGAAATGCGTCTAGTTAAACTCAATGCCTTAAACTCTACAGAACTGGTGGCTCACTCTCATAAGACCCTTGTAATACAAAAGTTATGTACTCCATCAACACTGTAAACCTTTCAAAGAGGGTCTTAAGTCAAATGCCTTTGAAAGGCAAAGGACTTTTTAGTTTAACATTACCTTTCCAGTTAGCTCCACTGTAATTACTGACTCAGGAGCTTTAATATGTCTTTTTAAAACTGTGTATTAAACTGATATAATAACAGTTCATAAAAATGATTAATAACCCTTTGTAGACAATTGTCACGAAATCGCATCAAACTGCTTCTGGCCTGAATGCAGCCGAGGTGGCCCATGTATCCCGCCAATTCCAGTTGCTTATATAATTGTAAATAAATTTAGGCAACCAGAGGATAAACCGTAAATCTTTTTCTGGTTCATGAAGTTAAAGATTCTGTGGAGGGTTTTCTTATTAGAAATCTTCCAGGTGGATCCAAGCGGCTTTTTAGGACCCCTGTTCAAGAAACCAAGAAACCCTTTAAAAAAAAAACTATTTAAAAGCCAGTTCAAGTATTAGCTGGTGTGTAATTTAGGGAGGTCAATTCTTTGAAATGATCAACATAGGAATTTATACCTCAACACTTTTTAATTCTCAAATCAGATTTTTTTCTTTGCTTTGCTTTTCTTTAATAACACTGTAATAGTTGTAAAAATAAGTGCCAGAGAAGAGGAATAAAGCCCTCTCAAGCCTTTTCACCTGCTGTTATAGGAAACTAATCAGCTTTGGGGTGGTAACAGTAGCAGTAGTTTTATTCTTTATATGTCCCACTGGTTCTAATGAAGTTAATATTTTTCCTGTTTCAACATACAGGTCAAACAGATACTGACTTTCACAAGTGTGTCACACGTGTCAAGAGACGTCTGTTCCGAAAGAAGAGAACGACCAAGTGTGAGAAATTGGTCCAGTCACTTAGGAGCTACAATGGTTACTTTATTTCTTTTCATACAATACTGTACATTCCACAAGTTCACAAAGAAATGTGCAGCTTATTTTAATCTAATCTAAATGTTGTTTCACAGAGCAAAGCAGCCAGACCATGCCAGTGAAGACCAACATAATTGGAGGTCATGGTGCATATGTGGCTGGTTTAGGCCAGCTGGATCTGGAGAACCCTGAGCGAAACTATGACATGTACACCAAATGGGCCGGCTCAGTCAAGGACTTCCCTCAGGTCATCAAATTGAAGGTATGTCTAAACAAATCAGCAAATTAGTTTCCAATTAAAGAGTACATTTCTTTATTTCTAATTTCGGTAATACTTTACCATATTGTTCATCATCTCATAGGTAACTATGCAGGAATTTAGCAGAAATGAATAAGTAGTTATGTGTACACAATTTTCCAGTTCCTATCAGTAATCAGTAGTTAATCACTGGTTATTATAAAAGAGTTGTACTTAACTAGTAGTTCTGCAGGAGAAATGTAACCCTCAGTAATGACTACTTTATATTCAATCAATTAATGCTTGGCTAATAGTGAACACCCACTAACATATTTAATTAACTAGCAACTAACTAGTAGTTCTGATTTTATAGGAATATAGTATTTAAAAAAATAAAAATAAAATAAGCTAGGTGTTACTGAAGAACTACTTATTCATTCCTGCATAGTCCCTGCATAGTTACTTGTGTTGAACAGTATTGTTAAGTGTTGGTCTTATTTCTTTTCTTTTTTTTTTTTTTTTTTTTTACAAAAGAAAGGAAATTGTTCCCCTGCTTGTACAATTGATCTACATTTGATTTCAATTCAAATATTAAAAAAAGAGATGTATAATGAAAAAAACTACAATGTAATGAACCTCTTAGCTATCAGAAAAATGAAGAATGTTCAGTGGGCTACAGAGAGGCAAACAAATGGATACCTGAGAGAAAGAAAAAGCTGTTCAGAGGATATGAAAGGTTTTAGGCAGTCCTAAAGTCATAGTGAAGGAAACTGCAAACTTCTGAACTTTTAATAAAGTTTTTAATGAATAATATCTGTGAATACTATCATATCAATTGGCTTGAGCTATAATATGTTTTTCTCTTCTTCATTTTATATGTAAGTATAAGTATATCGTTTGCATTTGCCTGTAGGCCTAGGCCATAGGCCTAGACAAATCCAACAGAATACATTTATAGATTTTTGTCATAATATCCTCAGCTGAGGCCAATCTATGAGCTGGTGAAGGAGGTATCATGTGCACAGCTGAAGAAGCTACACCTGAAGAGGGCGCTGGAGGCCTACCTTGAGGAACAGAGCCCGTGCCACTGCAGGCCATGCCACAACAACGGCAGGCCTGTGCTGAGTGACGGAGTGTGTACCTGTGTTTGCAAACCCGACACCAGCGGCACATCCTGCCAGAATGGTCACGTCCTTGGAGAACAGCCAGGTACAGCTGAGTATATTACACATAATCAGATATTTTACCACAGTGTTGAATTCTTGAATCTGATTGGTCATTAATTCTGAAATTTTCTATAACTGCAGCTCATTCACAAGGACATTTCATAACATTGTTTAAATGTTAGATAAACGCTCTACAGGGAGATGTCACGGATATGTTGTTTTGTCCTTTAATAAAAAAATATCATGCAATTGGTGCTGCTTACTCTAGAAGTTATAATATA
The DNA here is from genome assembly GCA_033459395.1 of Hemibagrus guttatus. Lineage (NCBI taxonomy): Eukaryota > Metazoa > Chordata > Actinopteri > Siluriformes > Bagridae > Hemibagrus > Hemibagrus guttatus. The sequence goes on along the minus strand of JAUCMX010000014.1, from coordinate 12,194,776 downwards.
TATTATAGGAGAGAAACAATCAACTTCAGTTGCATCACAATATACCGTCATTGATTATTTTCTCTGAACATCCACAGGAGTAGTTCACGGTGGTTGGAATTGCTGGTCAGCCTGGGGAACTTGTTCTCGAGGTCAGAAATCAAGAACTCGCACATGTAATAATCCTGTACCAAAAAACGGGGGCAAGCATTGTGTAGGCCCTTCCATCGAGTACAAATCCTGTGAAGACCCAGACCTTGGACACTTAAGGTGTGACACTGAAAACATTTCAGTCATCTAACAACATCACATCATGATTTCACATCATCATTAGCCTAATTGCCGTGATTGACATTTTAGATTTATGGAGCCACATTGTTTTGATCCATCCCTGACTCCGGTAAAGTCGTGCAAGCTTCCACCTCCTCTGCGAAATGGATTGGTTTTGGTGAGGTTCTCATGATGCAACACAACATTTCTATAAACAAACTGGAGAGCTGGCTCACCCCGTACTCATCTACTCCCTCACTATTTAGAGCCCTAAAGATGTTTATGCAGTTGGCAGTAAGATTGAATACGCCTGCATTGATGGATATTTTCTTGTTGGGGATCCTGTTGCTGAATGTATGGAGAGCTTGAACTGGAGAAGAGGACAAACAGAATGCAAGAGTAAGTCAGAGTCTAACTTCTCTCAAGGTTTCTTCCTCATTTTATCTCAAGAGGGTTTTCCTCACCACTGTTGCCTCAGTCTTGCTCAGTGATAAATATTAATGCAATTTGAAATTTTGCGACAATGTACATGGTTAAAAAATAAATTTATCAAAAAAAATTGATTTGATTTGAACTGGAAAGTTTTCAGGACATCTGGTTTTGTGATTTTTTACGTAATGTGACAAGCTGAATCTGTGGTCTTGTTAGCTTAAAAAGAAAGAATAAGGAGAGACTGGAGAAGAAAATACTATACAAGACTATCTAAAGATTCAACATCAGTAAATAAAATGTAATTGTGGTATAAAGAAAACAGAAAAAATACCTAAGGACATAATTTTATAGGAAAACATCAGTATTTGGTTGGTAACAGTAACTCCACTTCATCACACCACCCCATCATTTGTTATTTTCTCTGTTTCTATGCTTTACTATCATCAACATTATGGTCAGGTTTGTTTCCTATATTAATAGTAAACATAAAAGGTCTTAGCTTCAGAAATACAGAACTGTGCAAACGTTTTAGGCAGGTGTGAGAAAATGCTGTAAAGTGTTTTCAAAAATAGAAGTGTCCCACTGGTTTCTGCCAGTTTTTGGCTGATGGCTCTGCTGGACATCTTCCGATGTTGAAGGGAAGTAAGCATGATGTGTCTTTTATCTGCTGCATTAAGTTTCCTTAGCAGACCACTGCGTCTATGGTCCTCATAGACATCGCCTGTTTCTTTGTGCTTCTTCAGAACAGCTTGAGCAGCACACATTGAAACCCCAATCTGCTTTGAAATCTTTGCCTGGGAGAGACCTTGTTGATGCAGTAGAACTACTACAACTGTGCCATGAAACTGTCTTCCACAACCTCACCTTAGTAGCAGAGTTTTGCTGTTCCACACCCAGTTTTAAACCACCTACACAGCTGTTTCTGTTTCACTTAATGACTGTGTTTCAACCTACTTATTAAATTGATCATCATCAGCACCTGCTTCGTATAAATGGTTAATCATACACCTGACTCTGACAATACAAAATCCCTGACTTTGTGCAAGTGTATAAAGTGTGTGTAAGATTCTGGTTAGCGGTCAAAGGGTGGTCACACCAAATACTGATTTGATTTAGATTTTTCTTCTGCTTTGCATTTTTTAAATTGATAAAAAATAGTACACTAAAATAGATATTTTTGAAAGCATTCTAACATTATAGCATTTCTTCACACCTGCCTAAAACTTTTTTAGTACTGTATTTCAGCTATAATAAAAATCAGCCTATTTGTGGAAAAATCAAATGCTTCAAAAACTTCCATTTAACCTTTGTGCTCTATACCAGGAACTTCATGTGATGCTCCACCGCTCCTGAATCATGTCATTGCCTCACCCTCGAAGCAGACGCACTCGATAGGAGAGACAGTGTCCTTGTCATGTCCCAGTGGAATGCAGCTCGAGGGACAGCAGGAGATAATCTGCCGTGCCAGTCTCAGCTGGTCTCCAGTACCCAGCAATATTAAATGCAACCCAGGTACAAACTTTAAGTTGGTTTCCTGCACTGGCTAAACCACTGAAAGCATATTTTGATCCAGTTTTGAAACTGTATCTTACAGAAGCCCTGAATCTGAATCAAAAGCCAGAACTGAATCTATAGCACTTCATTATTTTTTCACAAATTGTGATTTAGGGCTTCCATTAAAAGCAGCATGCAGGACAAAGATGCATTATTACTGTGTACTAGTTAATGAGGTGTTATGTATTAAGTTGAAATAATGAGATGTGTCAAAATAATGAAAAAAGTAAAATATAATAATAATTCAAATTGCTTTCTCATTAATTTGACTTACTAAGTAACACCAAAGGCATTTTTTTTTTTAGATTTATATGGCATAATATCTTGTATCAGATAATCTTGAGATAATAAGATATTAGTTCAACTAACAACATGCTGTCTTGAAATAATATATTGCATGATATTAAGTAAAAATAATGATTATAATATCTTGAAATAATGGGTTATCTTTTTTTTTTTCCACAAATTGCTGCAAAACATAAAAAAGGATTTAATCTATGACATTTGCAAGTTTGTCAGCTTAGCCAGTAGATCCCTAATCACCTGTAGCTATTTTTCCTAGTGTTGAATTTTTAGTGTTGACTACTGTTTGCTGAATCTAACGAAGGCTCACTGGTCACTAAACTCACTAGAACTAGTTTATGTCAGGTTAGCAACACAAGCTGTGTGAAAATGTTCTTGGATTGCCAGTTTTAACTTTAAAATATCTTCTGATATTCCAGCACATACAGACCCATATTGAGACACACAGTGTTTTACATTTCTTGGCTGGTGGAACAATTTGGCCTGTCATCCTAAATAAATGGCATGGTAAAAGCCAAGAAAGTCTCATGCTCCATGTTCCACTCACTGTTTTTAAACGGAACAGCCATTTTTATCCACATTTTTGGCACAGCCTTTTTAGGAGTGTGCACGAGTGTATTTCTGTTGTTGTGTAATAATAACATCCTCTCATTTTCCTCCACTGTGTGTTTTAGTGGTCCAGTTAGAGTCGCCCATGAGCTGCAAGCCATGGGAGAAACCTGGACAAGCCCAGTGTGTGTGCAAGATGCCATATGAATGCGGGTAAGCTGGTCTTAGGGCTCATGTCATATACAGTAGTGTGCAAAAGTCTTAGCCACCCTATATTTTACATGCAAATTTTGACTTGGATGTTTATTTGAAAATTGGATCAAAATTCCACAATAATTACAATGTACATTCATATAATACCATGTGCAATATCAATACAATGTGCAATATCTCATCAGGCAATATCATATTATTTGCAATATGTTCTTAGTTCCCTAGCACCTTTTCTGTACATTGAATACATTTTGTGTGTATATATAGAATTCAGTTTATTTGTATAGCACTTTTAATGATGGACATTGTTAAAGTTGCTATTTCTTTTTGAATTGAGAATGAGTGAAATAGAGTTATTTTAAAGTTCAGTTAACTTTACTTGTTGGTAGAACATTTGTATATCAAAGAATACAAACATACAGTATGATGAAACGGTACACTTCCGACAAAATAAAACATAAAGAGGTTGTCTTTACCTGCAAAAAGAGAAGCAGGTCCTCAATAAAACATCCTATCCAATAAAACATGTATATCCTTTATCCATTACATTTATATTATATTGTTAGTGATTAACACTACTATCATTGGATGCCTGAGCAAAACAACATACACAAAATATGTGCAATTTTTGTAGACCTATTGTATATATTTTTGCAAAGAAAAGCCCATATTATTTCCTCCTGTCTCATTCCACAGGGCTACTCTGCAAGTGTGTGCCTCTGTGCGTCCCGGCCTGGTGAAACAAATGGGTGTGTGTCAGCTCGGTGCCCTGCAGTGTCTGGGCCGGACACTCTCTCTCCTCCAGGACACTGCCTGTGATTGGCCAGAGACCAAATTCATATCCTGTCAAGACTGCAAGCCATGGGAGGAGTGCACTGGTATGACTTCCTGATTATTATTTTAAGAATCAAACACTTTGGGTGGTTTAGAGGCTGGCACTATACTATACTACTGTTACTATCCTGATGTTGAAATTGATTCTTTTTACTATAAAAACACATTCTGAACAATTTTATTCCTCTTATACTGGAATAATTTGGCAATATTTATAATTCTTTATTTATTAAAGAATGAAACACGTTTTTTTTTTCTCTTTCTCAAATTTAAAAGGACAAAACTTAGTAGTAGTAGTAGTAGTAGTAGTAGTAGTAGTAGTAGTAGTAGTAGTCATTTTAGCAAGAAACCATATAAAATATTCTGTCCTGAAGGTTTTTTTTTTTTACTAGTGTAGAAAAACTTAAAGCTACAGCTTCATCTCTGAATGCTACAAAGAAAATCTGTCTATCTGAAAATTCAACACCTCTGTGGTATAAAATATATCAAACATTCAGGTCTTTCACTACAGAGAGGGCTGAGATTGAACTGAATGCTGTGTGTTTCAGGTGTAGAGTGTAGCTGTAAAGACCCAGAGGATTGTCCAGAAGAACCTGCTCACCTTTGTGTCTCTGTAAACAACGGCAGCCATGAGTCTATGACAGAATGTGAGGCTGGGGCTTGGAGGTGCTCAGGGAATGGCGTCAGAGTCATCAACATTGGAAAATGTCTAGATTGAACTAAATCAATATAACTTTTATATGATCCTTTTCTACTTAATTATTGCTATTATTTAAAAGGTTGTGTGGCATTGCTGTTTCGGCTGCAAGTAAAGGTTGCGTTTTGTATTTTGGGACTGTTAGTGTTATTACTTCAGAATTTATATCGGATAGTGCTGAGGAGCACAAAGCCGGTTTTACATGCTGTAGTTTGGGATGTTATTGATTTTAGAGTTTTAGTCAGAAAAGACTGCACATTGTAAAAGATTTCTTTGCCAGTATCAAAACACATAATAGGGATTTTCGTATTTGGTTTATTCTTAACCCCAGATAAACTGAATAGTGGGATATCCTGGGTAATGTTTCTCACTTCACTCCTACTCATAGTTTACCCAGCGGTAACAATCAATCCTGGTTCTTCATAATTTGATATTTCACATTGTACAATTCCTAAACCCTGCGTTAATGTCCTTATTTGCACTTTCAACAACCATGTTACAATAAACATAGCACACAACCTGTTTAAATAATGACTTGACTCATACTTTGAGAAAATTAGGCTGGACACTTGCCCAATCTTTAAGAATTGGGTCTAAAATGAAAAAAAAAGACTTTTCATAGCTTTATAATCTTTTTGGCTTTTTTAAGTTTGTGTAATTGACCAGGCGTTCGTTGATAGATCAGTTTCCTAAATACTCACATTCCAGTTTGTCCTGAACAGTCTTTTCTGATGATAACGCATCCTCTTTGCTCCAACTGATGCCTTTTCTGTCATCATTTGACATTATTTCATTTAATTTTGCCCTCAAAAGCTACAACTACTGTTCACACAGCATGCAGGGTTTCTGTGACTGTACGAAGCACGTGATTTGAGGCCCAAGTTGTTCAATTTCTGTGTCTGTTGCTAAGCATCTAGCCTGACACTGCATCATTTCATACTATACGCATTTGGCTGTGCCAGAGCGGGTAAAAAACACACTGTGCTTAACCCAGTGTGAAATGTTTCTCTACATAGGGTTAAGTGCAGTGTGAAAAGCCTTAATGTGACATGTTGATTGGCAGCTGAATCTGCCATTGTAACCATGAACACTTACCTGTGATTGAACATAGTCAAGTCCAACATGCAGCTCAAGTTCTCTAGATTCTGTAAAGCTACAGTGTAGGCAAACAACCTCCTCATCTCCAGCATTACACCAGGCTTTATTTCTCCATCTTATTTCATCTTTATTACACTAATCTTTATTTAATATTTTATCACTTATTACCTACAATAAAAAAAAATCTAATCGAGCTGGATTAATTAGCCAATTCTAGCTAGGACTGATAAGAGTGTTGTGAAAGCTGCAGTGTGCGCAATGCATTTTCATAGCCTCTGATAAGTTATAAGTATCGTTCTGGTTTGGCAGAGTGAAGGCCTCTTACAAATGCACAATATATAAAAATTCAAATAAAAACTGTAATTTAAAGCTCCTGTTTTTTGTTATCTACTACATATTAAATATTTGGTGTAATATTTCATCACTCGAAAGCACAAGACACACATTACACTTGTACTTTATTCACAATAGTGTTCCACATAAATATTCAATACGAACTAATTCAAAGTGAAAGTGTTTATAAAATGTTACCTCAGTGCTTGGCAATATCAGAAGAAAATCAGTGATTAGGTATGCATAGAGGATGGTTATGTCACAGCTTCAGGAGTATAAATCAATTTATGGGTTTTAACATACACTTTCATGAAGGATTTCCAAGTCAAAGCCGCTGCACTTCATGGCAGCCATGTTACACAACTTGAGAGTTTGCTTGCGCTGAAGTTTCACAATATTCACACAGTAATCTTGTCCATCGGTCTTTGGACAATCTCTGGGAGATATGCACACACACCTACCTGACGCTGGGGATAAACACAGAGAAACAAAAAAGATTTTTAAAAACAGTTCAAAAGTATTGCACTTAGAAATTAGCTAGGAAATTAGTTAATCAACTAGGATTGGTAATATATTAGCTGTTGACTCTGCTAGTGTGTTATGTAGTCAAGTAGATATACTTAATTAGCTATGCTTGCACATTACATTACACTACATTACCTGATCTATTTGCTCTACTAGTATATTAGCTAGTCCTTTATCTGTGCAAGTATTTTAGCTATGAAAGTATATTATCTAGTTAATTAGTTACAAAAGCACATCCAGTATTAGACATACTAGCATATAGTGTATTTGCAGAAATGTTATGAGTAGTTTGGTGGTATGGTATTTCGAACATAAGTAATTTTATACACACATTTTATAGACAGCCTTTTTATTATTTGCTTTCTGATCAACACCCAAACCAACATCACTACCCTCTCTGCTGCCCCCTATGTTGTTTATCATGCTACAGCAAGTTGACCAGTGTGCAACATCAGTTGATATTCTCTGTACAATGATTACATTGAGGTGAATTCAATTAAATTGCAAGACACAAAGTACTATTTATTTATTTAAGAAACATTACAGCTCCTACAGGAATCTTATAAGAATTATTCCAAAATGTAATAGAATACTGCACAAGTTTCTTAATTGAATCCTTACGATTTTTTCTTTTTCTTAATTTTCTTAACTTTATTTTAATTCTGTAATAAAAAATTAATTTAGAACAAAGAAAAACAACATAAACCGTGTTGCACAGATATCATGTCAAGTTGTATGTTTCTCCTTAAGTATGTACTGTATAAGGAGAGAAGATCCATATATCTGTGGAACAGTATAAGCACCTGATGTCTGATGATTGCCTCTTTTTATTGGTGTGAATGGACTTGTACGCTACATCATCCAAGTGCTAAGTACTGCTGAATTCATAATTTAAGCAGTGGCCTGGCTATGTCCATATTATTTATGATCTCAAATATATGAAGAAACTATAGTTGTAGAATCGGAGATCAAGGATCAATTAGTCAGGGAATTTACAGAAGATTGTAATTTGCCTTTATTACAGACTTTGTAAAGTTGGAAACAGTAGTCTGGCTCGGGGTGTTTCAGATTCAATAAGATTTTTTTTGTCTTAACTGGCACGAATACTGACCCACTGATAGTGACCAAAATGATTCAGTGAGTTAAAGGGCATGAATCAGGTTTGGAATCTCACTCACAAGAAAAAAAACACTGATATAAACATATAGCATATGAAGTTGAATACACTATATTGACAAAAGTTTTGGGACACCCCTCCAAATCATTGAATTCAGGTGTTGTTTTTTAGGGCTTGGCCTCTTAGTTCCAGTGAAAGGAACTACGAAAGAAAAGAAAGACATGGATGATTGAGTTCGGTGTGGAGAAACTTGACTGGCCTGCACAGTCCTGACCTCAACCTGACAGAACATCTTTGGGATGAGTTAGAGCAGAGACTGTGAGCCAGACCTTCTCATCAGTGCCTGACCTCACAAATGTGCTTCTAGAGGAATGGTCAAAAATTCCCATAAACACACTCCTAAACCTTGTGGGAAGCCTCCCCAGAAGAATTGAAGCTATTATAGCCGCAAAGGGCGGAACAACTCTATATTAAATTCATGTGCATGTAAAGGCAGACGTCCCAGTTTTGGCCTGGCTCAGAGTCTCTGCTCTAATTCATCCCAAAGGTGTTCACCAGAGGCCAAACTCGCTCATCCATGTCTTTATGGACCTTGCTTTGTGCACTGGAGTGCAGTCATGTTGGAACAGGAAGGGGCCATCCCCAAACTGTTCCCACAAATTTGGGAGCATGAAATTGTCCAAAATGTCTTGGTATGCTGAAGCATTAAGAAATTCCTTTCATTGGAACTAAGGGGACAAGTGTAACCCCTGAGAAACAACTCCTGAATTCAATGATTTGGAGGGGTGTCCCAAAACTTTTGGCAATATAGTGTGTATGTAGTGAAATGTAGTGCTTTGGCTTCAGTTTTATATTTTGCAATTGTAAATCCCACCATCAGCAACTGAATGAAAGGAATGGCTCAGTCTATGACTTATATTGATTCAATTGATTGTATTGACTCATTCAAAAAGACTAAACAAAATGTCATTAAGATGACTTGCTGCACTTGAAAAAACCTCAGTAGTGAATTAACACCTAACACTGGCATTGTACATGTTTTTGCATGATGCTGCTGTCACTCATTCTGTTAATAACTATATAAATGACTCTTGCATGCAGAAGTGTGTGTACCGTGTTCCTCATGTGAGCACATGTACCTGAGCAGGTCTCCCACACGTAACAGGTGTCTGATTCACATGGCTTCTGCACCGAGCTCTTTTCAGAAATGCTGGCCCTGAATCTGGCCCAGTTCAAATCACCTTTACATGGACCATTGTTAATGAAGTGCAGCTTGTCTCCATGGCAACGGTCAGCGTGAAAAGAGCAGAAGGACATCATCACGGCGCGGTCTTTTGTCACGTCCAAAGCACAGATGTCATTCTTATACTTCCTAGAGATTAATAGATTTTCCAAAATACATAGATATCATAGTCATCAACCAAATGTACCATTTTATAATATGTAAGATATGTATTTAATAAAGATTTCTCAGAAAAGAAACAGTTGCTCCATTGTTTTTAAGCGGTTACAACAAAACCTGATCGTTGTCACTTAAGTGAATGTGTCCTTTAAGACCTGAACATTTGTGTCCCTCTCTTACAACAAAAATTGTGTCCCTGCATGAGGGTAATTAAAAAGCACTCACCTGCAGTCTTCTCGAGGAATGCAGACACATGTGGAACCCACACGCCTCTGTCCCATCTCACAGCTGCTGTCTGCTATAAAGGGCTCATCTGTGGCCAAATAATAAGGTCTGTTATATTTTTTAATCAACTGGAATAATAACTCACACATATAAGCAGGTTCCTACTGCAGGATTCATTAAAAAACATAGAAACTATTTCAGAAATCACCTTACTGTGACCATGCCTCATGGATCACTTCCCAAATCTTATAAGTTCTAATAATCTAAACATTTCATATAAATTATAAAAAGCCACTCTTTCTTAAGATGTTTTGCTAAATTTCAGACAGACACACAGATGGCTGAATGGATGGATGGCAAAAACCAGAAAAATTGACCTTGAGTACCTGAGCATGGACTTATAAGTAACATTTCTATAATATGATAAACAAACATTTCAGACATTTGACCTTGCTCTGACCTTGACAATTTTCAATTCCAAAATCTAAAAAATTCACCCACTTCTTTTAGAGATATCATGCTGAAAAGATTCTCAGATGGACAGCCATGCGGAAGTAAAGAAGGACAGACAGATAGAGCAGAAACTGTAAATGAGGTTAAAGCAGCATATCTGTAGAAAAATAGCAAGGAAGCTATTAAAGTAAAAACTATTTCAGACAGTTGACCTTGCTGTGACTTTAAACCTGCTTGGATCGATTACAGAATCTAAGATTTGTTCTTCTTCTTCTTCTTTCGGCTTCTCCCTTCAGGGGTCGCCACAGCGAATCATCTCTCTCCACATATCCCTATCTTCTGCATCCTCAACCCTTGCACCCACTAGCTTCATATCCTCATTAATTCCATCCATATACCTCCTCTTTGGCCTTCCTCTTTGCCTCCTGCCTGGCAGCTCCATGTCCAACATTCTCCTACCAATATACTCACTCTCCCTCCTCTGAACATGTCCAAACCATCTTAATCTGGCCTCCCTAACTTTGTCCCCCAAACGTCCAACATGAGCTGTCCCTCTGATGTACTCGTTCCTAATCCTGTCCAACCTTGTCACTCCCAAAGAGAACCTCAACATCTTCAGCTCTGCTACCTCTAGCTCTGACTCCTGTCTCTTCCTCAGTGACACTGTCTCTAAACCATACAGCATGGCCGGTCTCACCACTGTCCTGTACACCTTCCCCTTGATTCTCGCTGATATTTTCTGATCACACAGAACTCCCGACACCTTTCTCCACCCATTCCAACCTGCCTGCACTCACTTCTTTACCTCTTTCCCACACTCTCCATTACTCTGGACTGTTGACCTCAAGTACTTAAACTCCTGTACCTTCTTCACCTCTGCACCGTGTAACCTTACTGTTCCACTTCCCTCCCTTTCATTCACACACATGTACTCAGTCTTACTACGACTGACTTTCATTCCTCTTCTCTCCAGCGCAAACCTCCACCTCTCCAGGTTTTCCTCCACCTGCTCCCTGCTCTCACTACAGATCACAATGTCATCTGCAAACATCATTGTCCAAGGAGACTCCTGTCTGACCTCCTCTGACAACTGGTCCATCACTATAGCAAACAGGAAGGGGCTCAGAGCCGATCCCTGATGCAGTCCCACCTCCACTTTGAACTCCTCTGTCTGACCTACAGCACACCTCACCACTGTCCTGCTCCTCTCATACATGTCCTGCACCACTCTGACATACTTCTCTGCTACTCCTGACTTCCTCATACAGTACCACAGCTCTTCTCTTGGCACTCTGTCATACGCTTTCTCCAAGTCTACAAACACACAGTGCAACTCCCTCTGACCATCCCTATACTTCTCCATCAAAATCCTCAGAGCAAAAATTGCATCTGTTGTGCTCTTTCTGGGCATGAAGCCATACTGCTGCTCACAAATTTCCACTACCTTCCTTAACCTAGCTTCCACTACTCCTTCCCATACCTTCATTGTATGGCTCATCAACTTTATCCCCCTATAGTTACTGCAACTCTGCACATCACCCTTATTCTTAAAGATCGGCACTAACACACTTCTTCTCCATTCCTCAGGCATCCTCTCACTCTCTAAAACCCTGTTGAACAAACTAGCTAAAAATTCCACTGCTGCCTCTCCCAGACACTTCCAGACCTCCACCGGGATGTCATCAGGACCAACTGCCTTCCCACTTTTCATCCTCTTCAAAGCCTTCCTGACTTCATCCTTTCTAATCTTATCTACTTTCTGTTCCACAGAGTTCACCCCTTCTACTCTTTTTTCCCTCTCATTTTCCTCATTCATCAGCTCCTCAAAGTATTCCTTCCATCTCCTCTGTACACTCTCCTCACTTGTGAGCACCCTTCCATCTCTATCCTTAATAACTCTAACTTGCTGCACATCCTTCCCATCTCGATCCCTCTGCCTAGCTAACCTGTACAAGTCCTTCTCTCCTTCTCTAGTGTCTAACCTGGTGTACAACTCGTCATATGCCTTCTGCTTGGCCTTAGACACCTCCCTCTTCACTCTGCGCTGTAACTCCTTGTATTCCTGTCTATTCTCTTCAGTCCTGTCCATGTCCCACTTCTTCTTGGCTAACCTCTTCCTCTGGATACTATCCTGAACTTCCTCATTCCACCACCAAGTCTCCTTATCTTCTTTCCTCCTTCCAGATGACACACCCAGCACCTTTCTCCCTGTCTCCTTGATCACTTCTGCTGTAGTTTCCCAGTCATCTGGCAGCACTACCTGACCACCCAGAGCCTGCCTCAACTTCTGTCTAAATTCCTCACAACATTCCTCCTTTTTCAGCTTCCACCACTTGGTTTTCTTCTCTATCTCTGACCTCTTCTTCTTACAGACCATCAGAGTCATCCTACACACCACCATCCTATGCTGACTGGCTACACTCTCTCCCACTACCACTTTACAGTCACTAATCTCTTTCAGATTGCCTCTTCTACATAGGATGTAGTCTACCTGTGTTCTCCTACCTCCACTCTTGTAAGTCACTCTATGCTCCTCCCTCTTCTGAAAATAAGTGTTAACCACACCCATGTCCATCCTCTTAGCAAAAGAATCTAAGATTTGTTACAATAATAAAATGCCATCATAAATCTACACGTATTCAATCACACATTCTAGATATCACTCTGAAGATCTCATGGAAAAAATATGGCTTCACCACTTAGTGCTGCAAAATTACCTTTTTTTAAGACCTCCATTTACCCAAAAAATAATTAACAGGACACAACTGCCACAGCATCTTTATGCCGGTTTTTAGAAATGTCATTTCAGTTGGTTCTCAGAAACGTTGTAAATGTTCTGTGTAGATTCCTGCAACAGGAGATTTCTTTCTCAGGCATGAGTAAGAAGTTATGCTATAATTAATGGTACAAAGCTAAATGAACCCTGTGGGGACTGGTGTGGTGAACAAGTACTAGTACAACATATTTTTAAAAATACAAAAATTGCTTGACATTTGGATTTAACATTATATTCTTACAAAAAGTAAATGTTTTTTTTTTTGTTTTTGCAGTGTTAATGTGCTCTTGTCTTGTGTCAAAATATATTCCATACTGTAGCAATGGAAATGTAAACGCTTCCTCTAAAGGTTACTGAACCTCACTGGACATGCACTCAGATAAAGAAGCTCTAATCAGAAATAAAACAACACTGATTAAGCAACCAGCCGTTAGGAATTGTCCGGGAAAAGTACCGCTTTTGCACTGTATGTCATCAGGGATGGACGGCTCCCAGGTGAGTGCGTTAGTGCAGGTGTAGTAACTTGGACCTGATGGACTCATGGTACTGTCCGAGCAGCTCAGAATGACACCAGAGTCAATATTGTATTCCTCTTTACTTGGGGTTATGCTCATGTCATGGGGCACTTTAGGTCTGGAACACGACCTCTCTAAAAAGAAGTAAATGCAGAACACGTGATATGATTTTACACAAGACAGTTCCTCTAGAGAGCTTTAATGGATTAAGATATAGTAAATTTTTCTATAACAGAGTATCACCTAGAGTTTTATTGCTCTTATACGATGGCAATTTAACATCTATTACAATTTTTTTTTTTTTTTTTTTACATTTTATCCCTTTATAGTTACATTTAACGTTGTGGAACAGCCACAGGTTCCGATATCACATATGAATGATGTCGAATAAATGATATGAGCACAATAATATAAATCAATAAGGAATCTGCAAAATTAGTCAATGACCAATCAGAATTCAATGCATTATCGTCTGTTTATACCGGCTCTAATGTAAGTAATAACTAATGTAAGAAATTAAGTTATTTGTTTCATCAATATTCCAACACATTAAATATAACTGTAACTGAATAACTCCAATATTCATTAAAAAAATTAAGACAGCTATTGTTTTGCACTGATATAGCAAATTGTGTATGAACATGCTATTATAGAAAATGAATAAACAGTGACTAATTATTTTCCTGTAAAAGCGCTTCATTTCCTGGTGTAGTTTGTTAGCTAAATGGCTTGATAGCCACATAGTGCGAAACAAAAGCGGCGAGCTTTGGATCTCAGTCATGTCATTTCATGTGATTTTAAGATTAGTTGACTTTCTTGAACATACTGATGCAGCTGCCCTTTGCCTCCTCCCACGTTCCATCCTGCTGACAGTGAATGAGCTGGTAACCATCCAGCTCGAAACCAGAGAAGCACACAAACTCCTCATGATCTCCATAATCATACACTCGCTTATTGATCTAAAAAAAGGAGAAGATGGAACAGTGTAACATAGCACCAAAAGTGATGGAAAAGGTGTTTGGAAAGAAGGTGCAGTGATATATACTAAGTGAATAAGAGCATTAAAACATTAGAGACTCTGTTAGAGAGCTCAGTTATACAACACATCCGTGTCTCTAAAAAGGGAAACGTTCCTCAATTTATCTGGATAAATTTCACATAATGTGAACATAATGTGACTTAAAAGCACTACTAATAACAAGAACAAAATAGTGTGTGTGTGTGTGTGTGTGTGTGTGTGTGTGTGTGTGTGTGTGTGTGTGAGTGTGTGTGTGTGTGTGTGTGTGTGTGTGTGTGTGTGTAAGTGTAAGAGAGAGAGAGAGAGAGAGACCCTCAGGTAGCTGTGGGCAGGTGGTTTGGGTTTGGCACAGCCAGAAGCTCCAGGAGGCAGAATGCTCTCACTTTCTCCCTCAAACTCAAAGTCATCATCATTGATGCACACATCCTTCCTGTGAAACAAGCATTGATCAAAATGTGGACATAGGAAGCACTTTAGAAAACCACAGCTACATCTTTCTTTATTTTTACTGAAAATGGAGAGCATGCTTACTGTTGGAAGATAGAGATGGTGCACTCCTCCTCCTGCCGCTCGGGGCCTTGGCAGGGATTCCCTCCTTTCTGAGGAGCAGGGTTGTTACAGGAGCGAGTCCGGTGCTTCTTTAAGGTTGCGTCACAGGCACTCCATGAGCTCCAGCAGCTCCAGCGGCCATCAACTGCCTCTGGTCATGGAGGAATACATGTATTTACACACATACACTCATAGGATCATGACTTATTAATGCTATGATAAAATCTGGCAACATAAATAAATATTCAGTTTCTATGTAGAACCCTATAACATAAGATTTCTATCTAGAACCATCTGGATGTGCCTTAAGAAATATTGTACACTTTACAAATTTAA
Organism: Hemibagrus guttatus; assembly: GCA_033459395.1. NCBI lineage: Eukaryota > Metazoa > Chordata > Actinopteri > Siluriformes > Bagridae > Hemibagrus > Hemibagrus guttatus. Next base: position 12,179,598 of record JAUCMX010000014.1, on the reverse strand, counting down.
TAGCAGCAGAGTTTACTGTAAACAACAGTTAAACATATGTACAGTAAAGTACTGTAAATCATACATATTACATAGTATAAAATCACACAACCCATTATATTTGCTTATTTGCATTTGTGAAATTTACAGCCAATTATTTTTCTGTGTAGTGTGCTCCAGTCACATTTTAATTAACATTAACATAAACATGTGCTAGCAGAGGACATACACTAATATCTTTCATCAGGTTCAGCTTAAACAGCTTCAATCCACATTTTATCAATTTAATATTAGCCAACTTACTTTCATATTAATAACGATAAAGAAAGATGATATTTCTAAGTATCTACATACATCTACCACATATCTATCCCACCTAGATCACTGTATCACCTAATCAAATCAAATAAACCTGAAGTGTAGTCCTTGGCTCGTTTCTCACAGTTGGCCCCATAAGTTCCAGTCTGGCAGATACACACACACTCTGTCCCTGACAAGGTGGGACGACCATTGTTGGGACATGGGGCACATTTACACGAGTCAAAGGATGTCAGATACTCATCCAGAGCCTTCTGCATGTGCCGTCTCTTAGTCACAGCACAGGGAATGCCGCGCACAAGATCCACCAGGGGCTTCAGCTGGGTACAAATGTAGAGAAATGATCACATGAGCATGACAGTGAACTTATGAACATAACATTTTGTATGTGTATTTTTTTTAAAGTACACATGGGTATACAAAGATAGTACAGATTGATTTATTAACTAGTGGAAGCTCTAGCCCCAAGTTTAGCCTAGTCCCATGGGTCTTTCACAATTATTAGTCTGTTTTCCAAGTCAGATTCTGAAAGTGATATGCTGTGCTTTAGCTTACATTTACATTTCTGCCATTTGGCAGACACCCTTATCCAGGGAGACTTACATTTATCTCTGAGCAACAAGTTCCCACATGTTTAAGTATATAGTTTCACACTGCATATACTTAAACAAAACAAAATATATGTAACAGTGACTGAGGGGGAAAAGATCCAAGTCCTCCTTTACTTCTAGCCCTTAACCAATGAGAGGCAACATTCCATTCCCTGGACATTTGGCTTGTCTCCATCCAGGTAGGTGGAGCTGGATCAGGTCCACCTCCACCTTCTTAAATTAAGGTTATGCCATAAGGGAATCATTTTACTTACTGTGTGTGAGTTTGATTACTGAGGACAATAAATCTAGCGTAGCCTAATTAATCTGAGACTTTCTCACCTCATAGTCTATGACAGTGGGGTTGTCTATAGTGGAACTGATCCAGTCCTTGTAAGTCGTGCTGTCTGGAGGAGCACCTTTCTTTTCCCAGGCCAGAGCTGCAGCGTACTCTGCTCTTCCTCCCTTCACTGATGATATGGATTTCTCTGATGTCTGTAGGAATGAACCTAAGGAAGATCCCGATAAGATGCATTATGCATGCAAATGTATAATAAAGAACAATTTTTGGTGAAGATGGTGTTGATTAGGACTTTTAGAAATTTAGCTTCTTTAGACGCTTATGCAGTAAATATTAAAGTCAGGTCTAACTCCAAATCTTTCTTGACTGATGTTAAAGACTTGCTGATCTGTAAGCATAAGAATCAAGAACATAACTTTTTCTTCAGTGCAGGCTGATGTCATGGTACCCTGTGAGCCCCTGTCAGGGTTTAAAGCCAGTAAGGTGAAAGTGTATGCTAATAAAGTTTTACTTTAAATTCACTTTAGTACTACTTCTGGGGGCATTGGTGGCTCAGTGGTAGGTTTCTTGCCTATCACGTGGAAGGCCCGGGTTCGATTCCCAGCCACTGGATGCAGTGCCGGTCCCAAGCCCAGACAAATGGGAGGGTTGCTTCAGGAAGGGCATCCGGCGTAAAACATTTGCCAAGTTGTTGTTTGGACCAGTTGGTCCGCTGTGGCGACCCCAGACAGGGAGCAGCCGAAAGCAACTACCTCCTTTACTACTACTACTTAATAATAATAACCTTTATTTTTATGGCACCTTTCATACATTATTATGTACTTTACAAAAAAACAAGACGTGTAGAAGCAGAAAACAGAGAAAATAAAAAATATCATATAATTTTAAATATAATTCTAAAAATTATATTATAATATTATAATAATAGCACCATAAAATAAAACAGCATTTAGAGTAATGTATTAATGTGCTCGGTAAAACCTGGGATTATAGCTCAAGAAAAAAAAAACATTTCAATGAAATATGTAATACAAATTAAAAATACATTTTTACTTATAAAATGTCAAATGTGTGAAATAAAAAAATATGTAACTAGAACATTACCTTCATATCTGGTGGTCTGCGTGTTGGTACCACATCTATTGCTATGTGACCTTGTAAAATAAACGAAGACGAAGATAGAAAATTCTTTTTGAAGGCAGCCTTTCGTCTGCTCCTGTGTTAAACCTGAAAATAGCAGATAATAAGAGTGAAGCTACAAGATAAAGCATTTAGTGATGTCGAACATCTATCTACAGCCGTGCCAGTGTGTTAGATACCCTGAGTCTGGAGCTGTTCACGATCATACTGGAAAAGCAGATCGTACTGCCCTCCCAGAGTACCGGAGCTGAAGTAGTGAGTCCCAAACTGCTGAAAGATCTGCCTGTAGAGGGCGTAGTTGTAGTCCAGAGGTAGGTTGTGGAGGAAGGTCAGGAAGGGTTGCGAGAGGTACAGGTCAGATGATTTTGTTCTGAAAGTTGATATGGCTATTTCCTGGTGTAGCCTGAAATACTCAGAGTCCTGCAACACAGGTTAGGAAATACTATTGAATTAGAAATTCTAATCTTTAATACAAGCTATGATTGCATACAAAACACTCTCAAAGAGTATGTACTGAGGAAATGATCAGTGATACTTTGGAATGTGTTACAAATTGAGTATTTATCATTCATTCATTGTCTACCGCTTATCCGATCTATACTCAGGTCACGGGGAGCCTGTGCCTATCTCAGGCGTCATTGGGCATCAAGGCAGGATACACCCTGGACGGAGTGCCAACCCATCGCAGGGCACATACACACTCTCATTCACTACAGACAATTTAGAGATGCCAATCAACCTACAATGCATGTCTTTGGACCAGGGGAGGAAACTGGAGTACCCGGAGGAAACCCCCGAGGCACGGGGAGAACATGCAAACTTCACACACACCCAGCGGAAGCAGGAATCAAACCCCCAACCCTGGAGGTGTGAGGCAAACATGCTAACTACTAAGCCACTAAGCCACCGTGCCCCCTTGAGTATTTATTTCAGTTATTATTTTATTTCAGTCATGTGGAATTTGTATTTTTGGTTCATTTATTCATTCACAGTAAGCACTTTATCATTTTAATAATTACTAATTACTAATAATAATGGGGACATGGTGGCTTAGTGGTTGTATGTTTGCCATGCATCACTCCGCCAGTCCAAAGACAAGCACTATAGGCTGATTGGCTTCTCTACTTTCTCCTTTCTTGTTTGCTTTATTCAATTTGTATAGCACTTTTAATGATTGAACATTGTCTCAAAGCAGCTTTACAGAAGTATAGAAACAGAAACAAATTATAAAGTTTAAAGGTAAGTTTCTATTTATCCCTAAAATGTATCCCTAATAAGCAAGCCTGTGGCAATGGTGGCAAGGAAAAACTCCTTGAGATGTTATGAGGAAGAAACCTTATGGGGAACCAGGCTCAGAAGGGAACCCATCCTCATTTGCTTGTCCTTTCTACAACAACAACCACGAGCTCTTGAGGGACTAATAGGTCAGTGTAGTTTCTGAGTTCATTATAGACTTAGCACTAATTCCTTCCTGACAAAAGCTGACTGACACAACGGCATTTCAAAGACGTCTCCAAGTGATTCTATCCACAGCAGTCCCCTGGGTCACAGGATGTCCATGCAGATATATCCTCAGCAACAGTGAGCACCACCAAGCTATGACAGTCTGACCAGGGGTAAACTGTCTGTAATGTGTGATTGTGTGTGGGCCCTGCAGTGACACCTCATCCAGGGTGTCCTCTGGATTGTGCCCTGGGATAGACCTGGGATAATAATAATAATAATAATAATAATAATAATAATAATAATAATAATAATAATAATAACCGGGTTCTCTGGAATTCTCCCACCTCCCAAAAACATGCTTGAAACATGTGGATTGCCTATTTTCAATACAAAACTTCTAGTTGCTAGTGAAGGTAGTGAAGGACCTCGGCCATCTAAACAACGCACTCCTCTCTCTGAGAAGATCTTTAACATATAACCTCATTTTTCTTACCTTTTTCTGAAATGCGCTCAATTCTTCTTTGAAGGATCTGGACCCATGAGATTGTCGCAGAACTCTCAGAAAGATGGGAATATTGAAGGAATAGCCATGTGGATGACTCAATCCAGAGGTTGAGACCTGACTTTTCAGTGTGACTGACTCAGAATGCACTGGTAGGTTCTCCTTAATGTCCTCAAGTGTTTCCACCTAATAGATCAAATTAGTAAGAATAAAGTCCACAGTGTATTTGTAATTTTTTTTTTTTTTAAATGGATAAGAGTAAAAAAAGTAAAAATTCATCACATGAATTTCATAGTTCTCGATGTTGGCTGGGATGCGATAGACTTTCCTGTTTTCTTTGCTGCGGTTTAAGCGACATTCATCTCCCATAATGGAGTTGTCTAAAACAGCGCCCCTCATCTGCTCTGCAACAGCATCAAACCTGCAATCCAACACAGAATAAATCAGCTTTCACATGAATTCCTCCAAATCTGTGAGTTCTCAATAGTCACGTCATCACATCCTCATCTGCTATGATGTTTAAATCATGAGATTCGCTGTCTAAATGATTCTTACCCATTGCCGATCAGATCCACTCCAGGCAAGGGGACAAACACTCTTTTTGTAGCACACACTGGTTTGATTTGGCCACAGTTCTTTTCATCAGAGTTGTCCAGGCAGTCATTCTGGCCATTACACTCAAGAACAGCTTTTATACATCTGCCTGTTGAAAATAATTATTTTCTTATAGCATTAATGCACAGGCTACTTACTCTTGTATTTCACATTTAATTATTTTCCCGCTCTAAAACATACTTCACTTTAGCTAATGATGACTGGGAATCTGGGAACCACAACGGTGGTATGAACATAGTAGTGCATGTGATTCCTACATGAATGTCCACATTTCTTTAAAAACAGTTCGGCCAGTGAAGTTGTACAAATGCAAGTGATTTTTTTTAAAAACATGATCCTTTAATAATCATCCTCAGGTGAATCAGGCAAATCAATTTGTACACCACTACTATTAACAGTGTCAATAAGACAGTACTGTATGGTCCTGGTATGAGTGTATGAAGTGATTTCCAAATGATTCATTAACAATTCACAAATAATTGTTCTTTCTGAAGCCACAAACAAATAAGGGGCCACTACTGTATAGGACTTTGACTGTAGTAGTTGGTGGTTTAAGTAATTCAGAACTGCTAATTTCTTAAAACAAATTCATCTCGTAATCTTTAAAAAAAAAAAGGGAAATCCAATGAGAATACTGTATGTTCTATGGGCAGAACTGCCTTATTGAGAGAGGTCTGAGGAACAAGATTGGTTGCAGCTTAGAGGAAGTCTACACTTAATCAAATAACCGTTCTTTACAACTACACCACACACAAAATTATCTCAGAATCCGCAAGACTCTGAAACGAAGTTTGATGGGCAGCAACAGCAGATGACCACACTGGGTTACACTCCTGTCAGCTATAAACAGGAATCTGAAGCAGTGGGCACATGGTCGCCAACACTGAACAATTGAAGATTTTGGTATGTTTTGGAATAAAGTTGTCAGTAAGTAAGTACCGTTATCACAGGTGAATTGGTCCCTGCAGTTGATTTTTTCAATTTCACATTCTTTAGAAGGATGACAAGGTCGATCATCCATCAGAGATTCACTGCAGTCCTGTCCCCCAAACTGAGCTGGCCTCAGGATATGCTTGGTTCTAAACTGTTAAATAAATAACATGAAGACATGAAAAAATGAGAGAAAGAGAGAGAGAGAGAGAGAGAGAGAGAGAGAGAGAAAAAGCTTGGTCTATTGATTCTTAATTACCATTTTTTTGGCACAGGGTGAACACTCTGACCACGGTCCAAACTCTGTCAGTTGGCAGTTTATGGGACACGCATGAACATTACAGGTCCGGCGTTCATATGTCTGGCACAGCTGAGCACAATTGTTCTTGTTCCAGTGCTCATCATACCGGACGTTTCTGCAAAATAGTCAGTGCCCTTTTCAAGAAACCAAGCATGACATAACCCAAGTTACTAATATGACATATTGAATAAACCATACCTGCTACGTTCCTGAGTCCCCTGCTCACAAGTCTTGGTGCAATAGGACCATGAGCTCCATGCGTAATGATCACAGTAACAGCCAGAAATGGTCTTGACCGAGGCCAGGATTAAAAGGAATGCGAGAAGGAACCTGATGTGACCCATTAGTACAGAATTCTAGGGAAGAGCAGTTTTTGGGTTAACTAGACATTTTGATATCTACTTAAGCCTAGTGCATCAAGTCAACATGACACGACAAAGGTGTATAACACAATACCACAATCTGTATCTGACTGCTACTTCAAATATTCATATTTCTATCTTTGTATGGGATTAAATATGATGGGGCAGTGGTGGCTTAAGTGGTTAAGGCTCTGGGTTGTTGATCAGAGGATCGGCTTTCAAGCCCCAGCACCACCACGCTCTGCTGTTGGGCAACTGAGCAAGGCCCATAACCCCCCTGCTCCAGGGGTGCTGTATCATAGCTGCTAGCCGCTATTTCAGCTAGTACACACCTCTACTCTCAGCTAGTACACACCTCTACTCTCAGCTAGTACACACCTCTACTCTCAGCTAGTACACACCTCTACTCTCAGCTAGTTCACACCTCTATTCTCAGCTAGTACACACCTCTACTCTCAGCTAGTACACACCTCTACATTCAGCTAGTACACACCTCTACTCTCAGCTAGTACACACCTCTACTCTCAGCTAGTTCACACCTCTATTCTCAGCTAGTACACACCTCTACTCTCAGCTAGTACACACCTCTACATTCAGCTAGTACACACCTCTACTCTCAGCTAGTAAACACCTCTACTCTCAGCTAGTACACACCTCTACTCTCAGCTAGTACACACCTCTACTCTCAGCTAGTACACACCTCTATTCTCAGCTAGTACACACCTCTACTCTCAGCTAGTACACACCTCTATTCTCAGCTAGTACACACCTCTACTCTTAGCTAGTACACACCTCTATTCTCAGCTAGTACACACCTCTACTCTCAGCTAGTACACACCTCTATTCTCAGCTAGTACACACCTCTACTCTTAGCTAGTACACACCTCTACTCTCAGCTAGTACACACCTCTACTCTCAGCTAGTACACACCTCTACTCTTAGCTAGTACACACCTCTACTCTTAGCTAGTGCATCTATTTGTATTTGTAATTGTATAATTTTTATGTGGTTAGGAGCCTGCACAAACTTTCTAGGACTCATTTAGTAGACTTAATCAAATGAATCAACACAATTTTGACTCTCTTACTTTGGCAGTTCGAAAGAAAAAAAAAAAAAATCATATGGCCAACACTTACGTACATCACATATATACATTGTATAAATGCAGACACTCTCTGGTCACTTTAATAGGAACACTGCTTAATCATGCATTAATAAACCAGCAGTGCAGTCTATAATATGGAATTACAAGACATTATAAATAAATTATTTTAACAATAAATAACAATAATAATAATAATAATAATAATAATAATAATAATAATAATAATAATTATTATTATTATTATTATTATTATTATTATTATTATTATTTTTATGAAGTATAACAAGAGGGAAAAGATTAAAAACATTTATAAATCCAGCCACAAATGGAAAAGTGCACATTGTTGCAATAGAAAACAAAAATAATTTGTTTAATGCATGATAAGTATCTTGAATTTAAATATTGTGATACATAGCTTAAACCTTTTTTGCTTTCTGCCTTCCACTGTACATCTATTTCACAGCCAACTGTTAATTGGTTGAACTTTCTTTCACAGCTATCTAAAGCCATTAACTTTGTAACATTATCCAGTTGATGATTTTTTTAACCAATCGCTTTTGCAAAATTCCTCCAAATTGCAGGATTTGCCAGCCACTTGGCTCATCAGTTACAAACAACAAGTTGAACATGACTCTAGTGATGTTGATAGGGATGCCTTTATCAGCAATAATATGGCCAAAAGTTATTGGACACCTGGCCAATCGTACCCATATGTGTTTGCTGAATATTCCATTCCAGATTTCGTCTACTTTGCTGATATAATAACCTAAGAGAAAAGCTAAGTGTATAACTATTATTAATTATTAATATGCACTAAAGAAATAGATCAGTATGATTTGGAAGAGAAGTTGAATTAGGTCAGTTGTATGAGATGGAGGAAGAGTACAGAAATAGTGGAAAAGAATTACATAAGTAAGCATTAGATATGTATTTTAAAATTCTAACAGAGTGATGATAAATAGTCAGTTACTCACCTTATACTGAAGATCCTCTTTGTATGTCAAGATTATCTTTGTGGTTAAAGTTCTAGGCTATTCTGCCAAAAAAAACAGCCGAATAATGTTTATTCACAATTCATTGCTTTTCACTGGTCCTTTTCACAAGATTGCTGATTGCAAAGGCTCAGAATGAAGGAATGACCATTAGAAGCAACAAGAAAGAGTGAGTTATTACCCTCTCGATGTGTCCTTCCTTTTCAACTCTCTTCCCCTCTTCCTCCATCCCCTCACCCATCAAGCCAGACCTCCAACTTCCAGTAAATCCAGCAGCTGGAACCTCTCCTCTCGGTTCCACTCTGCATGACCTCTAACCTCTGACCCTCTTGAACATCAATTTAGAAAAGGAATGAGAAGGAAGTGGAGAGAGATTAGAACACTCTACCGTGGAGTCACATACAGATTATTAAAAACATGTTTGGTGTCTTACGTTTCTTTATTTTGTCTTGCAATGGAACTAATTAGGAATCAGTGCTTATAGCTACACTATATAGACAAAAGTATGTGGACAGCCCATTCCAGATCTAGTCCTCCAAATGTTCCAGGTCATCCTACAGGTGATCATTGTGGTTGAGGCTAGGGCTCTGCCATGTGTTTATGATGCTCATGGTCCTTTATGGTTCCTTTTGTGCACAGGTCATAAGACATTCTAGACATTTAGGTGCATCAAACCTTGTGGCAACAGTTTGGTGAACACCCACATATGATTGTGATCATCAGGTATACACATACTTTTGGCTATATAGCGTATCAAGTTACTATTTGTTTTGAAAGAAATCCTTTTGCTCACTAACACCATTTGTATACAAATCAAATTATCCTACAAATCACTTCCTATCTTAAGGCTACACCCCCTACCTTAGGATGATACTATAGCATTTGAAAACCTCTTTGTGGCATGATGGATTGTAGATGTTTTTGTCCATTGCAAGTTCCCATACTTCAGGAGAGGAAGAATGTTCAAATCTGTGGTCTTGGTGTAATATTTACAATCCCCAAATTAAAAGTGGCTTTCTAAATGTTCAGTGCTTTACTGCAGCAGTCGGTTCAAAAAGCACAGCAACCACCAATATTCCCAAGCTCTCACCTTCTTATTTAGGGCGAGTGTGATGGTTTAGGTATGTGGCTTGCATGATGCTTAACTATTCACATTAAACATTTACACTTGAATAGAAATTCTCATTCTACAAGAAGAGTAAAAAAGAAACATGCAGACCAGCTTATAATAAAAAAAAAAGTTTATTATCATTATAAAATGGCCTTTACATGATGGATGTTGACTCTATGCATACCTAATATACTGGACACTAGAAGCATGCTGCAGACTCTCATAAAACACACACAAATCACACAAATGAATGTGTAAAACATCCAGAGAACAGGACATGAATCATCTTGAGTTTTTTGTATACATTACACTGTATTATGTACATAAATCTATTCTGTCTTCATGTTAAGAATGAAGAAGTAATGGCTTTAGTGCAGAGCACGTATGTGCCCTAAAAATGAATCGGAATTGTATACTTTTCCCATTTATGGAAGACTAAATAAGAAGCCTTGCACAGTGACTGAACTAAACTGGAGTAAAGTCATGGAGCCTGTACTGAATATCGTTGCATATGTTCACTATCGCTGAGGACAAACTTCCTGACTGCAGACTGGGACAAAGACGAAAAACAAGGAGAAAAAGAGTATTATGTTTACAAAATACAGTAGGTCTGATTCTATTTTTTTTTTTTCCGTTTTAAGACGTGTTCATATTTGTACCACAAATGACAGAAAACAAAAGGACAATCGACAACAACAAAAATCGGATTTTGAGAAAAGTCTCTATAGAATTTAGAGTTTGGGGTGGGGCAAGGTGTGGTGGTATATAGAAGGAGTGGGGCAGGGCAGATTGGGGAAGAGTGTGGCGGTGTATGGAAGAGTGGGGCATGGCAGGGGGATGACAAGCCAAGGAAGGGGTGCAGTGCATGGTAGAGCTGAGTGTGATGGGTACAGCAAGGGTTTTCAGGGTAGGGTACAGTAAAGGAGGGCATGACAGGGCAGGGAATGGCAGGATTGGGACAGAGCAGGGCAATATGTGGCAGTGAAAGGCAGGGTGGGATGTAGCATTTCTGTTTGCACTCTCTAGTAATGAATGAAGTCTGTAGTGATGGTGGTGACAGAGTTAGATTACTGCTGCACATTTACAGTGAACAATTTAGACAAGTGGAACTTGAAGTCGCCGTTGAGAGGCGAAGACTGTAGGTGGTTCATCCCGACACAAGGCAGCAGAGCCCAGAGAAACGCCTCTTCCTCTGCCTGACCAGTGGGTAGGGTGTCAGGTTCAGCAAACTGCTGTCATCTATACACAAAGAGGAGAGGCATGTGAATTTACACTAAAATTACACGATAAATGAGTTCAGCGTCAATATTCTTGAAATGAACAAACCTTGGTTCTTCAGTGGCAAAGGCATAGTCTCCCTGAGTTTGCTTAGCAGATTTCTCATCTCACGCATGTCACTAGAAAGCATATTACAATACATGTCAGAATAAATGCAGCACCTTAATCTTTGATGGTAAAGGTAATATTTACATTATAAATATAAACGTATTGCAAAATCAGCAAACTTTTGAAACAAAGGAAAATAAAAATGAGCAAAATCTGATTTAGTCATTAAATTTTAACTAGATGTTTATGACAGTGAGAACAACTAAATCTATATCGCGTCTTACGTTTCCAGTTACACACCAGTACACTTAAATATGGTACTGTAATCCAATATTCAAATAAAATTGCCTTGTGCTTAAAATGTTTTTAGCAGTTTTTAATGTGGATGTTTTGTTTTTTTTCCTAGGGTTGTATCATATTTAGATTTATTACATTTGTTGATTATTGACAATTTAATAAGAAAAAAAGCTTTTGCATTTTGACTAATTAAGCTGAACTACTTTTAGAACGCTGAACTGTATTTGTGCTAAAGTGTTTAATTATTCAAAAAGATTCAGGGAGGCTTCTAGCGATCAGAACTTATTTTAGTCAATACCTTTCTATGTTCTCAATATCTGTGCACACAAGCCAGGATTCGTGAGGGAAGTCGACAGGTGATGAAGACCTGTCCTCCAATATGGGGACATCAGAGCTTTCGTCCACCCTGCAGTCTGCATTTGACTCGGGACACGGCTCGTTTCCTGCAGGAAGTAACAAAAGATGCAGAGCACTATATCTGTGTGTATATATCCAAAGAGTCTACAGTAAGGAGGAACTGACTTCAGGTCAGCTGTGGAGTCAGGCACCAGAATACAGTTTGTAGATTTCGTTGCTCTAAATCTCGTGCGTAGTGCTGAATCAAGACTTTTTAAAATGTCAAATACCACATACGACATCTGCTGGTCAAATGTCTGTAACTGCATTAAGAAAATCTTAAACAAATACAGTACCTAAATCATTTAATAGAGACTTGTACTTGCATATAGCTTGATTTTATGCATTGTGTGTAATATGTTTTTTATATTCCAGGCATTTTACAATACATTCTACAATAGTGTAGTACTGAACTTGGGTTACTGTATAGAGTTTTTGGGCATGTTCGCCCAGTGTCTGTGTGGGTTTTATATGAGTATATTTCCCACCTCCCAAAAACATGAATAAAACAGATGGACACATGTTCCATCCATCCATTTTCTCTACCACTTATCCTACAAAGGGTTGGAGGGAGCTTAGAGTCTATATCAATAGATATTAATATGTAATATCAAAAAGTAAATTTCTCATTGGGATGTATAAAGTATCTCTCTATCTATCTATCTATCTATCTATCTATCTATCTATCTATCTATCTATCTATCTATCTATCTATCTATCTATCTTTTGTCTGTCTGACTGTCTGTCTGAGGACTCAAGGTCCAAGTTGGGGGACACCCCAGACAGCATGCCAACCAATCGCACAGCTGAGTTATCCATACACACTCACGCACCCATTCACACACTACAGACAATTTAGAGATGGTAATCAGCCTACAACACATGTCTTTGAAATGGGAAAGAAAACTGGAGTACCTGGAGGAAAGGTCTACGTTACTGGGAGAACATTCAAACTCCACACAGATGGCATAGATGCAGGAATCAAACCCCAGACTTGTTATACTCTAAGTCACTATGCTCCCATAAAAATTTGATTATGTTATATGAAAATAATCAATGGCAAGGTAGTGTGATGAAGTTGCCTTACAGTAGCAATCGTCTTCCTCTGTCTTAAATACAGATTGCCATGTTATCAAGAATTTGCTTCCAAGATGTTAAATAAATGTCTCCTCAGAGAGAAACAAATCAATTACACACCTTCTAACACAGTTTACATGGATTGTTATACATGTCCCTGTACACGAGCTGTTACTATAGAAATGGTAATGTATTACAAGTGTGATAATATAAAGAAGTGGTTTATAAAGATAATATAAAGAAGTGATTTGCACTACTGTCAGAGCTGCTATTATAGAAAACTAATCAACACCTTCTTTGCATGTTTCAGTGAAGATTAATAAGATGGGTTTCAGTAACCATTCA